>WEZZ01034019.1:67969-99574 GCA_013400585.1 Chloropsis cyanopogon | reverse complement strand
ACACTTTTCTATTATTATTTATTTTATTTTTATTTATTATTGGCACATTTCTATTTATTTGCTGTATTGGATTTATTCCCAATGGCTGCCCCACCCTCCAGCTCAGTCAGGGCTGGGAATTCTTCCCTGCTCTGGGGACACGGGACAGGGACTAGTCCCAGCCCCTCCTGGTGGGAGATGCTCTGATGACCTCTCCAAGGAGAGATTCCAGCTGGAATTGCTGCCAGGAAGGGTCACAGACAAAACACCTGCAATCCATGTCCAGCATTCCAGGAAAAGCCAAGGCTGTGTCCCTTTGAGCAGAGCAACCTCCGAAAACCTGGCGTGCCCAGAGGGGGCCCGGGGGTGGCACTGCCAGGCCCTCAGTGGCCGCCTGGCCTCCAGCACCAGCCCAGCCCAAACAGGGTTTGTGCCTGTTCCCCACACCCAGAGCTCCGTTCGGGTCTGGAACGCTCAGGCACACAAGGAGAGCTCTGTGTGCCTGGGGGGACAAGGGGCAGAGCAGAGGGAAGGAGCAGGGTCACATATAAACTGGCTTTTCAGATCTGCAGGAAATCCTTCATCCTCCTGCACCTCCTTTCACAGACTGGCTTGGAGGGGAGGCAGCCCCTAAAGAAAACACATTTCATGTGGGGAAGGCAAAGCCAAGCCTGTTGTAAAGGAAAGATGCTCAAAATTATCTATTTTAAAAAATAAACCTTATTTTTAGTCCTATTTATCATGGGTGGAGGCTGCCCCTAAAGAAAACACATTTCATGTGGGGAAGGCGAAGGCAAGCCCATGTTTGCATCTGGTTTGTAAAGGAAAGATGCTCAAAATGATCCATTTTTTAAAACAAACCTGATTTTTAAGCTTATTTCTCACGGGTGGATGCAGCTCCAGGGGTGCTACTGGATGTGGTGCCCTCAGTCCTCACCTGCAGCTTTGTGCCCCTCAGTCCTCACCTGCAGCTTTGTGCTTTCCCTGCTGGTGAAGAGATTTCACTTTCCTGCCCTACCAAGGATCCATCAAGGAATATTTGCAGCTGGGTTTATTTATGAAGCACCCAGGTGGAATCTCTGCATTTAATTCCGTAAAAACAACCAAGAAACCCCTCTGCTGCAGCACTGCGGGGATGCTGTGCTGGGAACGCTCCTGGAGGCATCAAACAGCAAATTCAGGGAGCCTTTTTGGGATGTGACACCCACAAGAGCTCATTTGAGTGTTTGCCCAATTCTCATTTGATTTACCTGCATTTCCCTCCTGGAGAGGTGTCCCCTGCTGGGACACATCAAGCCTTTGTCAGAAGGCCCAAAACTCGGAACAATTGGCTCCTCAGGGGTCTAAAGAGGGAATTTCTGTCCCATGGGGTGGGGGAAGAGGAAAAGAGAATTTAAACCAGGTTTTTTTATGAGAATGGTAAAAAATCTCTGGCAAAGAGCACATTTTGGTTAGTTCGAGCAGCGGGGACACCCTGATGTCCTGCACAGTGACAAAGCCACCACGCTCAGATCCCACCGGTTTCATTTCCAGAAGATGAGGAGACAAATCACATCCCCAGGAGCCTGCAGATCCCTCAGCCAACACTGATGCCTTACAATTTTCGCTTCTACATTTTTCATGTATTTGTAACCCTGCAATTCTTTGGTGTATAACTCTTAACTCCATACACAGTGGGAGCTGCTGCTTCCCCATTTTGGTCAGACACAAGAATTCCTCTCCAGGCCTGGCAATCAAGGACACCTCACTGCCTCAGGCTTGAGAGATGGAAACAAAAGTGAGCTGGGGGGGAGCAAACCTGGGGTAAATGACTTCGTTAGCTGAAGCTGTAATTGGCAGATTAACCCCAATATGCAAATGGGCCAAACTTATAAAAGTGTAAAACCCGGGATCCATTGTCCATTTTGGGTGCAGCCCCTGGGGGGCTTTGTCTGCCCAAAATGTCCCTGAAGGCCCTTCAATAAACAGAACTGCTTTTTATTGCCTCAATTTTGTCTGGCCTGTGTTTTTAGGTACCCCAAAAAGCACCAACACCCTCTGGCATCCTCCTCCTCCCAGAGCCCAGGGCTGCTCCAGGAGCACTTCCAGGGAATGGTGCCTTTGCTGGCAGGGAACGGCAGCTCCGAAGGGAGGAACTTGGATGCTTCGCTGCAAAAACAGCAGGGTGAGTTTGAGGTGAAATTCCTGGCCCCTGCTTTTGTTCCTGAGGATTTCTGTAGGACAAAGCCCCGTCCTGCTCCCGATCGTCCTCTCCTGACAGCCCCATGCTGGACACAACACTGGGCTCTGATTTCCCAGCTGGATGTGTTCAGAAAGCCCCCCAGTTCTGCTTGCTTTGTGATTGAGAAACCCAAAGGCCTCATGTGACTTTGTAGATGACTTCACACATTCAGAGAGCAGGAAGGAAGCCGAGCTGCTCTCGCTTCGCTTTCCGTGGGGCGGCTGCAAATCCAACCTCATTAACTCAGAGGGACCCGAAAATGACCCCCCAAACCCCCCCTGAGCCCCCCAAATGCTGCTGCTTCAACATCAAGACAGCGACAGTGGCCCTGGGGATCTTCCACATGGTGAGTCCTGGGCCTGGAGATGGGACAGGGACAGGGAGACAGGAAAACAGAGGTGGAACCTCTCCAGGAGGCACATTGTTGTGGGTTTGTTCACAGGCTTCCCTGACACTGGAATGTTCTCTGTTCCCCAGAGGAAAACCCAACGAGTTAAAAGGGATGAACAAAAGGTGGTGGGGGACAAGGAGAAGTGGAATTTGCTGCACTGGGAGGGGTTTTGAAAGATTTTTTCCTGGCTCTGCCAACTGGAGCTCAGGGAGTCTTGCTCTTCACTTCCTGCACTGTTTTTCTGCTCAGTGCAGGAGCTCCTACCTGAGCATGTCCAGAACCTGCTGGGTGGGAATGGACAGCACTGGCAGTGGGAATGTGGGAATGGGGCACTGGAAGGATTTGGGAGCTGGGTGAGCAGAGGGTGATGGGCAGAGCTGCCTCCTCTGTGTCTCTCTTGGTTTCCATTGGGATCATGGCCATGTCCAGCTCCCAGGGAGCTGGAGAAGCTGCTCAGGGCAGGGATGGCAGAGCCTGGAGGCCCCTCTCTCCCACACTCCTGGTTGCACTGAGGAGCTTTAGGTGCTTTCAGCCATCCTGAGGATGTGGTTTCTTGCATGGCTGGGTTATTAAAATAATCCCTGTGCTGCACTGGGTGTGCACAGTCAGGGTTGGGGAGCCCTCGGAGTGATAATGGGTCTCTCACAGGTTCCCTGGACTGCAGAGGGGGAGCTGGGGACCTGCAGCCTGCAGAAATCCCATGGGAATGACAGCTGTGGCACAGGAAGGACATCCCAAGGTCCCCCCACAGCTCTGGGTGTGCACATTCAGGGTTTTGGGCCCTTGGGCTGGAAATGGGGCTCTCACCACTCCTTGCCCAGCAGAGGGGCACTGGGGAGAGCTGCAGCCTGCAGAAATCCCATGGGAACAGCAGCTGTGGCATGGGAAGGACATTCCAAGGTCCCCCCTCTTCCCCGGAGCAGCAGGAGCTGTACCATCCCTTTTGCCCTTGGAAAACAGGGTAATTTTTGGATAGGTCTTGTCTTACTTCTTTAGGAGCTATCACACCATACCAATAATTTTTCCCCCTGCCTCTTCTCTCCCTTCTGATGGTGCAGCTGCAGCTGGGCAGGGGGAGGGAAAGGGAAAAGGGGATTTATAGCTTGGCTGATCTGCTCCATCAGTGCTGGGGGTTTGGATCAGGACAAATTCCTGCTGCAGGATGAATCCCAGCCGTGCCGGGTGAGAGCAGTGCCATCAAAGAGCTCTCAGGCTCTGTGGCAAGGTCTCCTCCTCCCGTAAATCAGCTCTGCCTCGCCGCTGATCTCTTCAGAGACAACAGGAATAAATCCCGGGCATTCCAGAACAGACAGGGAAGGAGGAGGGGAGTGAGGAGAGGATGGGGGTGTGTGATCAGCAAAGCTCCCCTGGGTGTGCTGAGGTGACCTGCAGGTGACTTTCAAAGACAGCACTGGGGAGTTTGTCCTGCTCCTCAGCTCCTCCAGCCATGAACAGGCCTCAAGGTGTTTGGCAGAGGATTTAAGATCAGGGCTGGAAACCTGCTCCAGTGCAGGAAGAGAATTCCTCTCCTGCTGCTCCTTGATTGGAGCCAGAGGAGCCTTGGGAAGCAGCGTCTGCACCTTGTCTGGCCTCAGCTGCACTCCATCTCCTCTCTTTGCCAGCTCTGTAACTCACAGAGCAGAAATTCACCTCTGAAACCCTCCCATGTCCCGTCCTCACCTCTGGACATGACTCAGGTGAGCTCAGAGTGGGATTCACTGAGCTCTCACCAGGCTGGGGCTGACCCAGGGCTCCCACAGAGCCTGAGCTGCCTCTCCTGGAACAGCACAAGCAAGGAGCCAGAAGGAGAAGATGAAATGTTGTGAGAGGAAGCCAAATGGGAACTCAAAGCACTCCTCACTTCATCCTCAGCTGCCACAAGAGCCACTTGGAAATTCAAGAGAGAAAAGGAGAAGCTCTGACAGGGCAGCATTTTTGGGTGGTGCTCTTTGTGCTGGGTGTCCCCCCACTTATGCCAGAACACACCAGCACCCAGAGCACCCTGTCCCTGTCCCTGGCCCTGGCCCTGGCCCTGTCCCTGTCCCTGTCCCTGGCCCTGGCCCTGGCCCTGGCCCCAGTGGCCCCTGTTCCCCACGGCTTCAAGCTGCCCTAGCAGAAACCCCTGCTGTGGAGCACAAGAGGAGCAGCCTCGCACCAGGGCCATGTGCACGAAGATAAATCACCTGGAGATCAGTCAAGCTGCAAATACTGTGGAAAAAAATAAGGCAAAACATGAGCTCTAAGAGCAGTTTAACCCCACTGCAGCTGCATCAGGATTATCCCCAGGGAATGGGAGCTCTGTGTGTCAGATTCTGCCCTCAAGACACCCTAATTTATCTCCCTTGATTTAATTACTGGATTTATCTTAGTCCTACATTATTTCAGCATATCATGGAATCACAGAATGTCCCGAGCTGGAAGGGACCCACAAGGATCCTCAAGTCCAGCTCCTGTCCCTGCCCAGACCCCCCAACAATCCCACCCTGGGCACTCCTGGAGCGCTGTCCAAACCCCCCTGGAGCTCTGGCAGCCTCGGGGCCGTGCCCATTCCCTGGGCAGCCTGGGCAGTGCCCAGCACCCTCTGGGGGAAGAACCTTTCCCTGATCTCCAGCCTGAACTGCCCTGGCCCAGCTCCAGCTGTTCATTTCCTGGGGATTCAAATTTCTTCCACCAAGAAATGTGAAGCTCCTTTTACAGACAGGCAGCAACAAGATGAGGGGACTGCTCCAGAAGTTCCAGCTCTAGGAGATAAGGGAGGAAGGGCTGGAGAGGGGCTGGGATTTGAGTACCTGGGTGAAATCCCATGTTTTAAACCTGCATTTCTCCTGCTGTGGCATTGCAAAGGCAAAGGGAACTGGGTATTTTTCTCTCTGAAATGAGAAGTTCTTGGTTTCTGCTGGAGCTGAGGGGTAGATCTGCAGTGGGAGTAGCTGAGCAAGGAGTGCAGGGCAGGCACCACATCCATGCTCCTCTGCCTTCTTCCCAAAAGGCCCCTCTACAGAGGGTTCATCCCTTGGATGTGCATTCCCTGCAGGAATAAGGAAGGCTCCACATCCCTCGTGCTGGAGAGGTGTCCTGGAGCTGGCCTGGCTCTCCATGCCAAGGGAAAGGCCTGGAGGTCTCTGCCTGCTCACAGCTCAGTACTTCTTTCTTTCTACGCAAAATATAAAATTTTAAAGCAACTTTTGCCTTTAAAGTCTCCTGAATCTCTCAGGCTGGGCTGGGGTTTCCTGCCATGTTCTTATCTTGTGTGACTGCACTTGGTCTGGGTCGTGTGGCTCATTTCCTCATCAGCAAGGAAACCAGGGCCTCGTTTTTCTCTGACAGATATCAGAGAAGGTTCCTCACCCTGAACTTCAGCTTCTGGATCAGCTGGATGGGATGGGGGAATTTGGGGTTTGCTGTCCTGCTCTCACCCACTCCTCTTTCAGAACAAAACTGGTATTTAGAGCCCAGCTCATCCATTTTGCTCAGGCCTCCCTTTAAGTGAAACCTGGAAAAGCAATTTCTGCCCATATTTCCCACGCTGGCAATTGAGGGGTTGGACCAACAGCAAAAATAAAGGAAGCAAAACGTGTTTGGGAGCCTGAACATGAAACCTCTCAGCCACCTTGCAGTCAGGTGTGATCTCCATGTGTCTTCATTAAGAGATCCCTCTCCTCCCAAGGGGCACCAGCAGCTGTAAAGACACTTTGGATCGATGCAATTTCATCCTTGACAGGGTTCAGAGCTGCCCTGGGAGCTGAAATGCTGTTCCATTAAGCTGAATTTGTGTTAACTTTGTCGTGTCCTCGTGTAATGAGATCTGGATATTCCTCCTTTTCCTGCCAGCTCACAAGCAAATTGCAAAGTTCATTTACTTAATGGCAAAAAAGGGAAGACAGCAGAGTGACTCTTGAACAAGCTGGTATCAGACAGGCCCAGGGAAAACCTGACACATCCTTCCTTCTCACTCAGACTCTGGACAGGATTTTAAATTCAGAGGGACAGGGTGGGACAGGGGCTCCCAGTCCCCTCTGCAGCGCAGCGTGGCTTGCTGGGTGCTCGCTCTGGGAGTGCCACAGTTCCTCTGGAAGCTGCAGCTGGGGACTCAGAAAGTTGATGAATTTGGTTCCAAATTATTTATCGGTCTTCTTCAGCTGACACAGAGGCAGAGGGAGGGGCCGTGCTCAGCTCCTGTCACCTCCCAGGCTTGGTTTCCCCTTCCTGGGGCAAGGCAGAGCCTTCCCTTCCATAGCTCCTTTGCAAGGGCAGCTCAGCACCCCTGGCTGGGCATCCCCACTGCCCAAAGTCTGTCTGGATCCCTCTGAAAATCCAGACCCATTCTCTGCCCAGCCCCAGCCCATGCAGCAGCTGGCTCTGGGCTGTTCCCAGCACCCCCAGCTTGCAAACACAAGCCCAGACCACAGCGGTGCCACTTCCTCCTCACCCGCGGTGCTGCCCGGGGCTGTGGTTGAAGTGAAAGGTTGGTGCAGCCCTGGTGGAAAAGCTGTTTCAGCTCTGCCCGAGCTGGTGCTGATGTGGGTGGCAGATAGGGCCTGGCTTCTGCCTGCCTCTGGAATATCCCAGGGAGGAGACTCCAGCCCCTCTCTGGGCTCTGCTCAGGGCTGGGCACTGCCCAGGGCAGGAGTTCTGCCTCCTGTGCAGGGGAATTGCTGGGCTCAGGCCCTGCCCGAGGCTCTGGGGCCATTGCTGGGCCTGGAGCAGAGCCTGGGCCTGCTCTGACCCTCCCTGCACACAGGGACACACAGGGACACACACAGGGTGTCCAGAGCAGCTGTGGCTGCCCCTGGATCCCTGGCAGTGTCCAAGGCCAGGTTGGACAGGGCTGGGAACAGCCTGGGACAGTGGGAGGTGTCCCTGCCATGGCAGGGGTGGGATGGGATGAGCTTTCCAATCCCTTCCAACCCATGGGCAAATCCCTTCCCGATGTGGGCAATGGTTCCCACATTTCCCATGGAGCAATATTCCCATGGTTGGGTTGGAGGCTGCTCTGCTCAGCTCAGCCCCCACTGCAGGGTGCAAACCCCTTCCTGCAGAGCTTTCCCAGGATGGCAACAGGGAATAACCCAGCAAGTTCCATCCTTTCTGTGATTCCCTGATTCCATGGAGAGCTCCTAAGCTGGGTGCAGACAGCCCTGGGTGAATGCAGAAGTACAGGCCCAGGACTGAGCCCACAGCTCTGGACCTCCCTCCATCTCCCGGCTCATTAAACTCAGGACAGAATGAATCCTGGAAGCTGGGGTTTGATGGTCCAGTTGGAAAACCTGGGGAAAATCATTCCAGTTCAGTGTGAAAAAAGAACGTTGGAGATTTTCATCAAATAATAAAAGAAGGACAGTGATGGTTTTGTCAGTGGAGTGGCACAGCTACACTTACAGGGAGATCCTTAATCAGTTTTTGTGTTTCTTTTTGCGCTTTGGAGTACTGCTATTGCATTTTCCTCAACTCTGGAGCAAAAGGCAATTTCAAAACATAAAACCAGGATAAAAACCATTGCAACAAAACTCACTGCCTTTGTCATTTCTCCATCCTCTTTCTGCTGGCAGTTAAATCCAAAATATTAATAAACTGATAACTGTTGTCTCAGAACTTCCTGGGATTTAAACCCTTTGTGTTTGGCTCACTTGGAGACTCATCCATCCAGTGTTCCCTGGAAATAAATTCACTGCTGGGAATTTGGCCCAAGGCCCCTGAATTGTGTTTTTTGCTTTGTTCTCCAGGTCATGAGTGTCCTGCTGCTGATCGAGTATTCCCTGGAGGTGGCCAACGGGAAGGGCTTCTGCAAAGACCTGGACAAGGATTACTACAGAATTGGTGGGTCCTGGGAATGCTGGGAAGCAGCTGTGGGGCAGGAAGGGATCCCTCAGTCCTGCATTGCTCCCTCTGCCTTTTCCATCAAAGAATTTGGAATTCTGGGTCAAAAGCTCAGGAAGGAATTTAGGCTCTGTTTGGGGTTTGCCTTAGACCAAAGCTGTGTTGGAGATCAATGTGGAGCACAGAGAAGTTTTTATTTCAGAGGATCAGCCCAAACTCTGCAGCACCCACAAGTCCTTCAGCTCCCTCTGGAATCTCCTGTGGATTCCCCTGGCAATTCTGGTTTCCCTTCCTCTCGCTTTTCCCCAGCTGTTGATCATTCCAGCCTCACACACACTCCTGACTTCCTCCACATTCCGGGCATTTCCAGGGAAACACTGAAGTGTCTGAGAACTCCTCAATGAACAGAGGGGACAAATCCCACCCCACACTGATCCCATGGATGTGTGGGGTGTGGGACACTGCTGCCAATACACCAACACCCCTCCATGCCATGGAACCATTCCCATGGAGCCATTCCCATGGAATCATTCCCACTGAACCACTGCTGTAGAACCATTCCCATTGAGCCATTCCCATGGACCCATTTCCACAGAACCATTCTCATCAAGCCATTGCTGTGGAGCCATTCCCACGGAGCCATTCCCATGGAACCATTCCCATGGAACCATTCCCATGGAACCATTCCCATGGAACCATTCCCATGGAACCATTCCCATGGAACCATTCCCATGGAACCATTCCCATGGAACCATTCCCATGGAACCATTCCCATGGAACCATTCCCATGGAACCATTCCCATGGAACCATTCCCATGGAACCATTCCCATGGAACCATTCCCATGGAACCATTCCCATGGAACCATTCCCATGGAACCATTCCCATGGAACCATTCCCATGGAACCATTCCCATGGAGCCATTCCTACGGAACCATTCCCGCAGAACCATTCTCATGGAGCCATTCCCATGGAACCATTCCTGTGGAGCCATTCCCATGGAGCCATTCCTGTGGAGCCCTTTCCATAGAACCATTCCCACAGAGCCATTCCCATGGAGCCATTCCCACGGAGCCATTCGCATGGAGCCATTCCTGTGGAGCCCTTTCCATAGAACCATTCCCACAGAGCCATTCCCATGGAGCCATTCCCACAGAGTGAATCCCACTGAGCCATTCCGATGGAACCATTGCTATGGAGCCATTCCCATGGAACCATTCCTGTGAAGCTATTCCCAGGGAGCGATTCCCTGGAGATATTCATACAGAGCCATTCCCACGATCTCCTGCCTCTCAACTGGACAGAGCCACACCACCCCTCCCTCCCCCTGTGACCCCCATTCCCAGATTTTCCCATCCCCTGGTGTATTTTTCCAGAATATTGGTGGCTGGAAAAGGCAGCCAAGCTGTCCCATAGCTCACAATGCCTGAAGGATTGAATTCCTCCAGACGGATCCAGCTCAGATCCTTCCAAAGACCTGAAGCTGTCTCATGAGGTGCCGTCTAAAAAAACCCTCAAATATTGCCCAACCAGGATGTTCTGCAGGAGCTGTTTGGAAACAAGTGCAGGGGGGTTTTCCTTTTTGAGTCATTTTCCTTGTCAAACCACAAGCTGAGATAACCCTGGGAGCAAAAGAAGGAACCCAGGCCCCCTCCCTGCCCTGTCCATGCACACGGAGAGAAAACAAAACCCTTAGCAGGCAGGAATTGCTGTTCCCTGATTTTCCACAGAGGCTGTTCCTGGGCTGAAAATTCCCTGTATGTGGAGGAAGAGGAGGCTGAGTACGGATTGCTGCACATTCCAAACTCTCCTGTCCACAGGACAGGAGTCAGAAATAGGGAAAAGCACCAAACCACGAATAGGCACTGCCTGCTGAAGTTATAAAAGCTGGCTTAACGTTTTTCTAAGGAAAGAGGCACCACTGGGATCCCCCAGGGCTGTTTGACATCAGCACTCAAAGGTTTGGTTCATCCAACAGAATCACGGAATGTCTGGATTGGAAGGGACCTTAATCGCTCAGTTCCAAGGGGAAGGGCATCAGCAGTGAGCAAAGAATGGGAATTTGGCTGAGTCCTGCTGATAGGAACCCGAGCCAGGGGCAGTGCAATGGTTACCACATTTCCCTTGGAACAATATTCCCAAATATTCCCGTGGATGGGTTGGAGGCTGCTCTGCTCAGCTCAGCCCCCACTGCAGGGTGCAAACCCCTTCCTGCAGAGCTCTCCCAGGGAATAACCCTGCAGGGAATGACCCAGCAGGGAATGACCCAGCAGGGAATGACCTGGCAGGGAATGACCCCACAGGGAATGACCCAACAGGGAATGACCCAGCAGGGAATAACCCAGCAGGGAATGACCCGTTAGGGAATGACCCCACAGGGAATGACCCAACAGGGAATGACCCAGCAGGGAATAACCCAGCAGGGAATGACCCGTCAGGGAATGACCCCACAGGGAATGACCCAGCAGGGAATAACCCCACAGGGAATAACCCTGCAGGGAATGACCCAGCAGGGAATAACCCCGCAGGGAATGACCCAGCAGGGAATGACCCCACAGCCTCCAGAGCCAGGGCTGGGATCAGCACATGGAAACTGGGAACATCCATCCATCCATCCATCCATCCATCCATCCATCCATCCATCCATCCATCCATCCATCCATCCATCCACATCCATCCATCCATCCATCCATCCATCCATCCATCCATCCATCCACATCCATCCATCCACATCCATCCATCCCTGTAAAATGTGTTCCCACATTCAATTTCTGATGGGAATTGAAGAACTTGATGCAGGTGTGATCTCAAGGATTTCCTTCCTCTTTCAGGGTTTGGTTGTTTTGCTGTTTCATGGGGCTTTTTAGGTTGTTTGTTGGGTTGGGTCTTTTTTGGTTTGTTTTTGTTTGTTTGTTTGGGTTTTTGTTTGTTTGGGGTTTTTGTTTGGTTCTGTATTTGGGGTTTTTGTTTGTTGGGGTCTTTGTTTGTTTGCTTGGATTTTTTTTTTTTTTATTTTTTTGTTGGTTTGGATTCTTGTCTGTTTGGGGTTTTTGTTTGTAGTTTTTTGTTTGGCTTTTTGTTTGTTTCTGGGTTTTTTGTTTTGTTGTTTGGGGAGGGTTGGGTTTTTCCTTTTGGTTGTGTTTTTTTGTTTTTTTTGTCCATGGCACCAACCCATCCCTGCTGCCAGCAGGGAGGATGACTCCATTTCCTGGGAACAAACAGGAGGCAGGCAGCTCATGGAAAATTGTTTTCCCTTGGTTTTCCTTTTCTTTCAATCCCTTTGTATTTGTGGGGTTGTGGGGGTTTTGTTTCTTTATTGTTTTGTTTGGTGGGGTTGATCCAGGTTCTGCTTGGAAAATCCAGCTGGGCAATTAGCTGGCAATGGCCACTTCCCAATTAATTAGGGATCCTGCCAGAGAGCTGGAGCAGGAGCCCATGGAGAGAAAGAGGCAGGAAAATGGAGCTGTGCTGGACCCTAGAAAATCCTGGGATAAGGAGAGAAATCCTCTTTGGGCAAACTCCTGAGTGCTTTTCCCCTGAAACCCAGGGGAAAAGGCTTTGGGAGTTTGGGTTTTAATGGGATTAGGATTGGCTTCTTTAGGGAAAAGGCTTTGTGAGTCTGGTTTTTAATGGGATTGGGATTGGCTCCTTCAGGGCTGGTCCCACAAAGGCTGAGTCTGGCTCCTTTTTTATCATCTGTTTTGGGTTTAGGCTGTTCCTTGTTAATCTTTGGCTCTTTGGGCACCGGATTCTACTCCCCTGCTCCTCAAAGGTGGGGTTGTTGTTCTGCCTTGGAATTCCAACTGGAATTCTCTTTCCCACACCCGTGGGAGCAGAAGGAAAGCAGCAGTGCTGCCTTTGGAGGGAGCTGCCCTTAGTGTTCCTGATTTTCTCCAGGGGGCAAAGCCCCTGCCCACTCCCGCTCGGGGTTTGCTGAGTTTGGGGGTTCTCTCTTCATTGTTTATGGAGCTCTTTTCCTCCTCTGGGTCTCAATTCCCACGACCTGGGGAGGAGCAGCTCCTGCACTGGGGTTTTAGCAGGTTATGAGGAAAAGCTGTTCCATGCTTTGCACCATCACAGCCCTCCTTTCCTGGTGCAGGGTAAGTGGATAATTTGGATCATTCCCTGTACCCCACCCCTCCAGATGGCTCCATTCCCCCTCGAGATCAGCCTTTTTGGCTTCCTGGGGGTTGCAGCCTCCGCAGAGGGCTTTTCCCCCAAGTCTGAGGAAGGAAGAGGCTCCTCGTCCTGGGGGGAGGAAGTGCTGGGCAGAGCTTCTTTGCACACTGAAGTTTCTCATCAGCAAAGCTCATTTCTGGAGGAGATTTAAAGAGGAGACAGCAGGGGAATTGAAAATCCCTTTTGTGTCAATTGAAATGAATTTAAATTGCATTTAAATGAACTCTGTCAGCAGAGGGAGGATGGGAGGGGTGGCACTGCTCCTGCCACGTGCCCAAATGTGGCTCAGGAAGGTTTTCAACAAACCTGGAATTGTTCCAGAGCTTCTCACTGGCATTTTTAGTCCTTTCCTGAGCTGGGGGTAGATTTGTGTCCCTTTACCCTGGGGGGAATCTTTGCATTTCTCCCTAAACACGGCAAATGTCCAAATTCTGATAAAGATGTGCCAGTTATCATTGTTGGTGTCACCTGCCTGAAAATCAGGGACAAGTTCCTGTGCTTTACTTCTTTAGGAATGATTTTATCCTCTTGGCAACAAAAACAAAAACAAAAAAAATCCCAAAACAAAAAAACCAAACCAAAAAAAAGAAAAAAAGCCCCAAAAAATTATTTAAGAAATATTGACTGGAATAAAGAATCTCCACTTTTAGAAAGGGATTAAAGGAAGATTTGGGATCTGCCCAAGCACTGAAATATTCCCTCACCAAAGGAGGACTAAAGCTCCAGGTGAATGCTCAGAGCTGTGGGAGATGGAGATGAATTCTCCTCGGGAAATAAGGGTGATATGGAGCAGTTAAGGATTTCAGAGCTGGAATATGACAGGGATTCTACAGGCACAATTACCAGAGTTCTTTATGAAAACAGTGGGATAAAACTGAGTTAGGCACTGGATTTATTCGTGGTTGTGTGGAATATCCTCAGCTGGAAGGGGTCCCCAAGGATCATCAGTCCTGTGCACCTGTGGGAAGGATCAGCTGCTTTTAAAAAAAAAAAATACAGAAAAATCAAAAGTTTGGCTCTTTTCTAGCAGAATTAAACCCTTTCTTGAAACATTTAGGAATTGAAGAACCCAAACTAGCCAGTGCTGTTTTAAACTCAGGTGAAACAGAAGGAAAGGAGTTGGAGGACGCTCTGGGAAAGGTTGTGCAGAGACAGATGAAACAAAGCAGCAGAGTTTTGCCTCTGGAGAGGTGAATCAGCACCAGGCCAGGCTGTGATTCCAGGAGGCAAAATTGCTTCCAGGCAAAGGTTGAGCAGGAACTCCATGGGTATTAAACATCACCCCCTGCAGCCAAAGCAGCTGCCAAAAATCACCCTAAACCCCCTCACATGGTATTTTTGAGGTGTCCCTTGCATCCCACAGCTGCAGAACTGGGGGGAGAGATTCCCCCTGACCCTCACCAGTGGTGGGGGGTTAAAATTCCTGCTCTTCTCTGAGAGATCCTGTAGATCCTTCAGCATTTCACTGCTGGTTCCTTTGTCTGCCTTTCAGTCTCTAAATAATTTCCAGCTCAGAGCTATGAGCCCAAAGCCCTCTGGGTTTTCTTAATACTTCATTTTGTAGCCTGGGATATTTAACATTTCAATCCTTGGTTCCCTCGAGCTCACAACCCGCAGCACAGGGACTTCAAAGAGAGATGAAAAATGGGTGTAAAAAGGGAAAAGAGGGTTAATTCCAGCTGCATGGCAATAATTCCTGCACAGACACAATTCCTTGTGCCAGGCTGAACTCTCCCTTAGGGGTGTGATGGAGTTGGGACATCTTTTGGTGATGTGGTGATTTCTTTTATCATTTTGATCCTTTTCAGCTGATGTCACCACCAGTTTCCTGCTGATCCTCATGTTGTTTGTCATCAGCTTCCACCTCCTGCTCGGGGTGCTCAAGGTACGTCCCCCACAAATGACACTCAGGGTTTGGATGGTGTTCACTGGGATTACGGTCAAAAAAAGCAGAAAAACCCCACAGAATCCCAGAATCACTCAGGAAAAAAGGCAGATAAACATCCCAGAATGACAGAATCACACAGGAAAAAAGGCAGATAAAAATGTCCCTTGGTTCCAGAGGGGGATAGGGACTAGTTTGAAGCCTAAGGTTCTTGTGAAAAGCTTAAAACACCCAGATTTACCAAATCTGGGCAACATTTCCATCGGGGCTATGTTTGGTGTTATATGAAGGCGATTTTATGATTTAGAAAGGTTTTCTTGCCTCATTTCCTTGCTCTGTTGCAAGTCAGGTCCTGTGAGAGAACTGTCACTGCCCTGTTGCACTGGGGACTCGTCTCCCAGTTCAGGAGGAGGAATGACCAGGCCTGGGGCTGGAAACCTCAGGAGTCTGGGGAGAGCTCCAAGTATTAAACACAACCCAAATAACCCAGTTCTCCCTCTGCAGAGGTGAATTTCAGGGACAGTCAGGTGACAGCTCTGATGGGAAATGCCAATGTCACAGAGTGAGAATTCACAGGAATTTTCCAAAGGGGTGAAAAAAAAATCAGCATTGATGCCCCGTTTTCCCTGGATCAGTTGTCACTGAAATCAGAAATTCCAGGGAAGTGTTAGTTCTTGGAGCACCATCTAAATCCTTCCAGGTGTTGCCAGCTGGTCTCATTTCCCACTTGGAATGGAAATAACCAGCACTGCTTTTCCTCCTCAGAAGAGGGAGCGGCTCCTGATCCCCTTCCTGGCCCTGCAAGTCATCGATTTCCTCCTCAGCCTCCTGACCATGTTCAGCTCCTACATCCAGGTGCCAGTGATCATCTCCGTGTCCTCCCTGGGCCACACGGTGGGTGACAGCTGCTCCTCCTGGGGGCTCCTGGGTGGGTGACAGCTCCTCCTCCTTGTTGGAACCCTGGCTGCTGTGAATTTGAGACTTTCTGTGCTGACAGGCACTGACCCCCAAGAGAACTCTGCATTTGACCTGAGGCCGTGGAGAAGGCTTCCAAAATTGAATGGCAGAACTGGGATTGTGGGTGTGGAGTTTGAAAAGAAGTGTGCGATATCACAGGGTGGAAAACTTTAAGGGTTTAGAATATAGAAATATATATAAAGCAAGATGGAGGTTTTAGGGTGGAGGCTGGTCCTTCTTCTTCACCTTCTTCTTCTTCTCCTTCTCCTTCTTTTCCTCCTTCTCCTTCTCCTCCATGGGTTTGGGTGGTTTTGTGTAATTGGATAAAAAAGTCCACATTGCGAGCCACAGGTGGTTGGTTGTTGGGTTAAAAGTAAAAATAATTTAGGTGTCATTTCTTAATTGGACAGTTTATCCTTAAAAGGCCTTGTAGAGAGAGATGGGGCTGCATTTTTAGTTTGTTGGAGTGAAGTGCTGTAGAGCTCACAGTTGTGAGACTGTAACATTGATCAGAACTAATAAACATCAGAGACTGAATGAGAAATACCATCTCACAATTTAATCCTGACCTTGGCAGAAAAGAAGCAAAGATTCTGCACATCCTGAGGGCTCCTGGGATCGTTACCTTGGGGTGGTTCTTCACGGAATCATTTAGGTTGGAATGAAGGATCTTTACTCTGGGCTGTGGTTTGTCATGGAATCCTTTGGGTTGGAAAATACATTTAGGGTCCTGGAAGATTGGAATAAAGGATGGTTACCCTGGGCTGTGGTTCTGCATGGAATCCTTTAGGTTGGAAAAGACCTTCAAGATCCTGGAAAGTTGGAATGAAGGATCATTACCTTGGGCTGTGGCTCTTCATGGAATTCTTTATTTTGGAATAGCAGATCATTATCTTGGGCTGGATTCTTCATGGAATCATTTAGGTTGGAAAAGACCTTTAGGATCCTGGAAGCCTGGAATAAAGGATTGTTATCTTGGGCTGTGGTTTGTCATGGGATCCTTTAGTTTGGAAAAGACTTCTAGGATCCTGAATCCAGATGTGAGGTGGTTTCTCCTGGCTGCACAGGATGCAATCCTTGGAGGCTGAAGGAAACCAGTGGCAGCGGGGATATTTATCTTCCCCTGTCTTGAAATGTTGATTTTCTCCTGGCTTTGAGGGAGATGGCTCTGGGTGTGCCCCCAGCAGGAGGGGTTTGCTGGAGATAAACTGAGATTGTCACTGCTCTGGCCAGAGGCTTCTGTGGAGCTTGGATGGAGCCCCACAAACAGTTTGCTCACTCTTTGGGCCAGTAGAAGGGAAGGTTTGGGTTGAATTTAGGGGAATTTAGTGGCTTAGACTCCATGTGAACCAAGCACAGGCTCTGTGTAGAGTGTGAATAATCTGCAGAAGTGACCCAATCCTGTGGTTTAACCCAAATCTGTCCTCCTCAGCAGGGCCACTCCCGGATTCCCCTGCTGGCGCTGCAGCTGCTGGATTTCTGCCTGAGCATCCTCACCCTGTGCAGCTCCTACATGGAGGTGCCCACCTACCTCAGCCTCAAGCCTGTGGACAGCGGGGTAGGTCTGGACCCAGCTCTGCTCATTTTCCACACAGGGAACTCCTACAAATTCCCATTCCATGGCTGTGCAGCTTCTCTGACCTCCCTGGGGCATCCAGAACTGCTCAGTTTGACAACAAAGAGGGTTTTCCATGTTCTCCCCAGCACTGTTCCTGACTGACAGCTCCCGTGTTCCTTAAAAACACACCTTGTTTCTCCTTGTAGGAATCTGATGGATTGCAAATTGTGGAGCTGCCTGCATGGAAAATGCCTCAAATTTCATCTTTATTAAACAGTCATATTTAATAAGTCTCACCCCAGCGTTGTTATGAATAGATGGAATGATCCCATTCCTAGGGAAGGATGGAGACACTGATTTAAGGCCCTGGGATCATGGTCCCAAGTTTCTCCCTCCAGAGAAAAGAGCAGGAAAATCCCAGGCTGGTGGCAAAAGTGGAAATTAAAATTTTAAAAGTTGATTTAAACAGGGCTTTGCCCAGGGAGTGGAAACAGCAGGAAGAAAAGAACATCTCTGTGATCCTGCTGCCAGTGAAAATCCTTCATTCCTTGTTCTTGCCTGAACCTTGAACCCGTCTCTGTGGGTGCCCCTGTCAGAGGGAACGAGTGTTTTGGGCTGAGACCTTCTCCCTTTTCCCCCAGGGCTCTTTGCCAGCCCTGGAGAAGCTGCCAGCAGAGGAATACGCCAAAGTGATGATCACCTTCACCATCGCCTTCGTGGCTGTGCTCGTCCTCAAGGTAAAAGGCTCTGAAGTGAGGCTTCCCCGGGAAAATTCAGCTTTAATTGTCTCCCTAATCTGCCTTGTTGGGCTCTCCTCAGGCACTCTGGGAGCTGTGCCCCCATGTGCTTTATCCAAATCCCTGCCTTTACTCTTCTGTGTGAGTTACAAAGCAAAATCCCTCTTACATCCCCAAATCATCATCACTGTCCATTCCTCTCTAGAAGGAGAAAAAGGTTGAAAAAAACACAGCAAAGTGCTCTGCTGTAAAGTGCCCAAATAAATGAGATTACTGAGCAGCAGGTGAGATCTTTCCCTGGGTGAGTGGCTGTGTCCTCTCTGATGGGAGCAGGGCTCTCCAGCCTGATACTCCCAAAGTACATTAAAAGCAGGAGCTAAACTCTGCTGGTGCCTCAGGAAGCTCCACTAGAGAGGGTTTTTATTCTTTTATTGCTTCAGTGGCTCAGAGAACTGATTTTTCACCTTCAGCCCCATGAAGAAAACCAGATTCTTCCAGGTACTTGGATAGAAAGTGCTGCTTGTGAGTTAGAAGCCATTTTATATTCTGAGCCCTCCAGGTGGGCCAGATAAGCCAGTGAGGAGTGGAGAGCTTTGTATGGATGCACTTCAGGCATAGTTTTAAAATCTCTTTTAATATTTGCATGGAGTGTGCAGCTGTAGTGAAAATAACCCCGAGCCCCAGCTGGCAGGAACCTCCCTGACCTGGCAAATGGATTAATTGGAATTTCCACAGCTTTACCCACAAAATGCTGGGCTTGCAATGGGTTTTTGTGCTGGGGTTGTAAGAGGAGGGATGGGGTGGGATAATAAAACCCCCAGGACTCCTGGTCTACTGAACTCCCCAAAATGCCATCAGGACCCCATCCCCCTCTAGTGCCAATCCCTCTCCTCTTCCATGGGTAAAATCCCATGGAATTCTCTCCCTGCAGCCTCCCAGCTCACGGCAGCATGTGGCTGGCTCTGCCTTACCTGTGGTGGCAGAATCAGTTCAAAATTCCGTGGAGAAAATATTCCAAGGGCAGTGTGGGGCTGGGTGTTTGCTGCCTATGGGGCCCTGACAGGATCAGCTGTTCCGAATCCCTTGGCAAAAATATTCCAAGGGCAGGGTGCTGCTGCCATTGCACCGTTAGGGGAATGCCACGTGCTGGTCTCTGCATCCATGAGTGATCCTAAATCCATGGAGTGAGGTGGGTTGGAGGCACCTTTAGGTTCATCTCATCCCTGCCATGGCAGGAACACCTTCCACTGTCCCAGGGTGCTCCAGCCTGGCCTTGGACACTTCCAGGCATGGCAGGTGGACAAATGTTCCAATAATCTTTATCTCACCTTGGAGTCATAAAGGCCTCCAGCACCACAGGGATAAGAAAGCAGAAATTAAGGGGAATAAAACATTCCTTGTGATTTCAGTTTAGTTCAAAACCGAAATCGAGGAATGCATTCCTTTGTTGAGTGATTTTTACTTATTGCAAAACCAAAATCAGGGAATGTATTCCTTTGCTGTGTGATTTTTATTTCAAAACCAAAATCAGGGAGTGTATTCCTTTGTCGTGTGGTTTTTATTAATTTTTTAGATTTACTGGGCTTTTTTCATGGATGAGTGGAGATTTTTACCCAGTTTCTATGACAGCTCCAAATTTGCTCTCTGAATGCAGAGGCTTTGGAAGCAGGAAGGGTTTTGCAATATTCCCAAAAGATCCTCAAAGTTTGGATTTACCTCCGATCTCTGAAACATTGAGATGGATTTTTTCAGCTCAGATATTTCATTCATTTTTTTCTCTTTGTCTTGGCTTCGTGTCAACACAAACAGCCCTCATTGTCCTGGGCATGCTCAGCTGCACAGCCTGGGTTTGGGATCTGTGGCTCCCTGTGTTCCCTGAAAATCCCAACTGTTCCCGAGCACCTTCCCAGGCCAACACAAACACCAGGCACACGACTCTGCCGTGCTGCTCGGAGCAGGGAAAATATTGATTTAACAGGGCCAGCCCCACAGACCCCGCTTCTTTCCCTGGGCCACAGCCCCTCAATCAATCCTTTCTCCTCAGAAAAGCTCCATTTATTGCACAGATAAATCCGTGGGGTGCCAGGAGCTCCTGTCAGGGAGGCGCAAGAATGGGATTTTGCTGAATGAAGGGATTTTTGGGGCACTCCTTGGATTTCTGTGCTGCCTCTGGTGCTTTCCTGAGGTGTCCAGACTTTGATACCTACTCCGAAAAATGACATCAAAGCCACAATCTCCTTTCCTACCCCGGGACATTGTGGTCTCAGAGGTGTCCAATGTTTTGTTTTAATGGATTTTATGTTTAATCAATTTATATTTACTGGATTATTGATCTCAGTCCCATCCCAGCATTGTTCTGAATTCATGAAATCCAGACTTTGTAACCTGCTCTGAAAAATGACATCAAGGTCAGGATTTCCTTTCCTGCTCAGGATATTGTGCTCTAAGAGCTCTCAGTGCTGTGTTTAATGGGGTTTATGTTTAATCACTTCATATTTACTGAATTATTGATCCCAATCCCACCCCAGTGCTGTTCTGAATTCATGGAATCATCCCATTCCTAGGGAAGGATGGAGACACAGATTTAAGATTGGGATCATGGTCCCAGACTTCTCCCTCCAGAAAAAAGAGCAGGAAAATCCCAGGCTGGTGGCAAAAGGGGAAATGCCCTTTTTGCCCTGCAGTGTCATGGGAAAATGCCCTTTTCCTTCCCTTTCCCCTCTTTTCCAGGCCTACATGTTCAGGTGTGTCCTGAGCTGCTTTAAGTACATCAAAGCCAGCAGGAGGGAGGAGGTGAAAGTGGATCCACAGGCAGTGGAAAAGGTGAGGAAAAGTGAATTTACTCCTGAAAATGGACTCAAAAGCAGTGGGGAAAGGTGAGGAAAAGTGAATTTATTC
The DNA here is from genome assembly GCA_013400585.1 of Chloropsis cyanopogon. NCBI lineage: Eukaryota > Metazoa > Chordata > Aves > Passeriformes > Irenidae > Chloropsis > Chloropsis cyanopogon. The sequence goes on along the minus strand of WEZZ01034019.1, from coordinate 78,953 downwards.
TGTGAACAGGAATCCTTTAGACTGGTGATCCTTATCTCTGCTTTTTTAAGAGAATTACCAACCCTTCAAATCCCCAGTAGCAAGTGCTAATAATCAGTTTTTAATTACAATATAGCCATTTAATTTTACTTCTGCATAAAATCTTTAAAGTCAATGTGCAAGGAAGATGAAACTCAGGCATGGCAGATAAATGGGAATGGATTCCCTGTGATCCCTGATCCAGGAATTTGGAGTTGATTCCAGCCGGACTTTGGTTTCCATAGCTTAAAGTGTTTAAAATCAGCTTTTTCTTCACCTTTCTGTCTGACAGTTTTGGATTTTCAGTGTTGTAAGGATGGATGGTAAGGGAAAAGGAAAGGACATGGAATGCTGAGGGATAGGGAATGCTGAGGGGATGGAATGCAGAGGGGACGGAATGCTGAGGGGATGGAATGCAGAGGGGACGGAATGCTGAGGGGATGGAATGCAGAGGGGACGGAATGCTGAGGGGATGGAATGCAGAGGGGACGGAATGCTGAGGGGATGGAATGCAGAGGGGACGGAATGCTGAGGGGATGGAATGCAGAGGGGACGGAATGCTGAGGGGATGGAATGCAGAGGGGACGGAATGCTGAGGGGATGGAATGCAGAGGGGACGGAATGCTGAGGGGATGGAATGCAGAGGGGACGGAATGCTGAGGGGATGGAATGCAGAGGGGACGGAATGCTGAGGGGATGGAATGCAGAGGGGACGGAATGCTGAGGGGATGGAATGCAGAGGGGACGGAATGCTGAGGGGATGGAATGCAGAGGGGACGGAATGCTGAGGGGATGGAATGCAGAGGGGACGGAATGCTGAGGGGATGGAATGCAGAGGGGACGGAATGCTGAGGGGATGGAATGCAGAGGGGACGGAATGCTGAGGGGATGGAATGCAGAGGGGACGGAATGCTGAGGGGATGGAATGCAGAGGGGACGGAATGCTGAGGGGATGGAATGCAGAGGGGACGGAATGCTGAGGGGATGGAATGCAGAGGGGACGGAATGCTGAGGGGATGGAATGCAGAGGGGACGGAATGCTGAGGGGATGGAATGCAGAGGGGACGGAATGCTGAGGGGATGGAATGCAGAGGGGACGGAATGCTGAGGGGATGGAATGCAGAGGGGACGGAATGCTGAGGGATAGAGAATGCTGAGGGATAGGGAAAGCTGAGGGATAGGGAATGCTGAGGGTTGGCTTTTATCTTGGCTAATCTGCTGAGCCCTGTCTTGCCAGCAGTGGTGCCCCAGCTGTGCCCCTCTGCAAATTCCCTCAGCTTTCCTTGGGAATGAGGCTGGGACTCCGCACATCCAGGAGCCTTGGGCCATTTATTGTCCGAGGAATGGGGGTGGCACTGGCACAAGGTGGATCCGAACCCTGCTGGCCGCAGCCCTGCTGGATTTCTGCCCTCTGTGCCCTAAAACCCGAGTGGTTCTTTGCCCCTGCTCTGACCCAGGCAGAGGTGCCCTCCAGGATGAAATCCCTGTGATCCCACAACCTTTGATCTCTTCCAGGCCGTGCTGCCATCCTATGAGGAAGCCCTGGAATTGCCTTCCAAGGATTCCCCCCCTCCCTACGTGACCATCTGAGCCCAGCCTGGGGTAGAGGAGACACGGAGTGCTGCTGGTGCCTCCCCCCCGCAGAGCCCCAGTCCTCACTCAGAGCTGTTCCCAGCTTTTTCCAGCCAGATCCTGCCAGGGAACTGCTGGAGTCCTGTCCCGCTCTGGCACCTCAATTTCCTGACTCTGGCTCTACTTCCCATCCCTGGAATCTGGGATTTGGCTGCTCTGGGTCTCGCTGTTAAGATGGACGCACACTTGTGCAGGGACAACAATGGCTTCTTCTTTATTACAAGTTGTTCTTGAGTTTTATACCCCTAACAAGGCGTGATCTTAAGTCAGTGGTTACATCAGAACAGCTCAAAGGACAGGGCAAAGCAATAGCTCATTGTATTTTATTGGTACAAAGCAATTAACATCAATAATTAATTAGCAAGAGTTTACAACAAATTATTAAGGCACGTATGCTGCTCACTAAGGCACTCTGACTGCAAGTATCCTTTATTTGTCTACTTTATCAGTTTCCATGCTAACAGCCCTGTTTTCTCCCTTGCTGTGGATAAACTCGTATTTTATCCATGTCCTCTCCTGCTAACTCAGTCCTTTGGCCTGCAGACCAGCTGCTGAGCCCGTCCTTGTGGGTGCAGGGCTGGCCTGAGCCCTGCCAGCTTTGCCCTGTGCCACCAGGAGGGTGCTTCTCCTCTGGCTCAGCAGGGAGACAGACCTTTAGGAAGTGAGATTAAGGGGTGAACAGGGAAGGAATTTTCTCTGGGATAACCCAGCCCTGCAGCTATGCCAGCAGAATTCCTACAGCAAAGGGATCAGCCAAAAATCCCCCGGGAATTGCAGCCCTCACCCTGTCTGCTTGTGATGATTGACAGTGACCCAGAATATCCAGCCCAGCATTGCTCTGCCATTTCATACCTGAGTGGGTGCATTTTTCTGTGCTTTTATGTCACTTGGACGACGAGTTTCAATTAAAATAAAAATGTTAATGGCTTCCAAACTGTGAGTCTGGTTTCTGAGGGTGTCTGATTGCTGAGTGAAGGAAGAAATAATTTGATTTCTAAAAAAAACTAGCGAGCAAAAAATGGTGCTTTCTCCTTGGCCTGATCTTTCTCATGCTTGTGCTCCTTGCAAAGGAAAAGCTGCTATTTCTGTTTCAATTTCCTCTCAAAATCTGCCTCTCTACCTTATCAGCAGTGATAAGGATCTGTGGCCTGCTCACCAGTGACTCTGCACAGCTCAGGCCCTGCAGAGTCACTGATGGTGCTGCTGATGTCCCTGGAATTCCACACCTGGTCCCCCTTCGGGATAATTTCCTGCTCTTTTCAAACATCACAGTGTGAAAAAGTGGGGTTTTCTCAGTCTTAAATGAAGTCTCCATTGCAGCCTCCTCCAGAGCTTGGATCACAGCCCAGGGGGGCTGCTCCACTCAGAACCAGCACAAACCAGGCTTCAATGGAATATTTAACAGCAAACTTCAATGGAATATTTGCAGAGGATGAATAAGAAATGTGGTGCTGCCCCTGTTCTTTTTACTCAATGTGCATTTCTGTAACGGGGATGAAGATGATGATGTTGGTTGTATATTTTCCAGCTGATTTTCCTATTAAGGGAGGATAATTCTGTTTTTCTGTGCTCCATCTCCTTGTTCTGGGCACCAGCATGCTCCACAGCAGACCTGGAGTCTGGAAGGGCACCACAAATGACATCTCAGTGCTCCACTGCTTTCAAACATGCTCAGAAATCACCCCCAAAAGCTCAAACCACTCCAATCCTCCCAGCAGAAAATCAATTTTCTGCCCCCACTTCTGCCAATTGTTTAACTGTAACCAAAGAGAAGGAGAACAACTCGAAATTTGACCAGGAAACTTTGCAGGAGAGCCCAGATTATTGCAGCAAGGCCCAGCCCAGTCCCCTGCTTTATTCTGTGGAGAAATAAAAGTTATCTTTGAATTATTCATCAGTTTGGTTACTGAACACTGCACACATCTCTTGGTCATAGCCACAGGAGCGGGCTGGGTGCTGGAGCTGTTCTCATTTCCCTCCTTGGCTGCTCCAAGCCAGGCCTGGAGGAGGCCTTGGGATGGGCTGCCAGGATGGAGATTCCCTTTGGAAAAGCACATCCTGCCCTGAATATTCCTTACCAGAGCCTGGGATGGTATGGGACAGCTCTGGGACATCCAACCAGGCTCCTCCCACCAAAACTCCAGTAACTGGGGCTGCCCAAACGTGAAATGCTGGCAATTCTCTTGGTTTCCAAACCAGAGGAGGGTTGCTCAATGTGATCCTACTAAATCCAGTTAAAACCCCTCCTCCACCTCTTCCAATGGTTCAGATGAACCATTAGGTTCCCTCTAATTAAATTCCCACTAATAAAGGGGAATGCTCCTGGCTGTTGAGTGGCTGCAGCAGGGTAAATCAGTCCTGGGCCTCTTGGCTTTTTTAATGGAGCTGCAGCAGCTAAAATATGATCAGGACGTGTCTGGCAGAGCTGGGGTTGGTTTCAGTGTGGGCTCACACCTGGTCTAACTGAGCCTGGCTCTAACCAAGCCAGCCCATCTCCTGCCTGGGTCAGAGCTTTCTCTCCAGGGCTCAGCATTGCAGCATTCCAGCTCCCTGTAGAGCCTCCAAACCCCCAAACCTGATAAAATGTATGGATTTATTGTGAGTTCCCAGCCAGGCCAGGGCTGAGCTTGAGACAGGACGTGGGGTTGGGTTTCTGAAATGCCACAGGGCTCGGCCAACACAAACTGAGCCCAGCCTGGCCCAGGCTGCTCACCAGCCCCACCATGGCCCCACCAGGGCTGGGCTTCAGACTGAGAAAAGACCCTGTTAAATACCCCTGTTATTCTGGTTTGGCTTCTCCAAACTGATTTATTGATGTGTCCCCAGCCCAGGCTGAGACCCAGCTCATGTAAAGATCCCAGCGCTGCTCTGTGCTGGATTTTGGTCAGCGCAAAGGAGAAATGAGCAGCAATTCTCTGGTGGAGGGGAAGATTGAGCTGATAATTGAGCTGAGGATCTCAGCACTGGCAGCACAGATGAATGAGAGGGTCTTGACTGAACCAACAACATCTCCTGGTATTTTAGATGTTCCAGGGCTCCAGAGATGATCATTAAATTCCCTGGCTGCCTGTGGCTTTTTCCACCCAGCAAAAGCTCCAGTGGAAAAGGGGATTTTGTGGATGGAAGTATTTTACCGTGATTTTGGATGGGCTTGGAGCAACCTGGGATAGTGGAAGGTGACCCCTACCTATGGCAGGAGGTGGCACTGGATGGGCTTTAAGATCCCTTCCAGCCCAAACTACCCCAGGATTCTGGGATCCTCTGATTCCTGGGGCTTTTGTGTGCCTTGCCTTGATCCTTCAGGTGTTTTGGGTCATTCACCTTGGAGAAAAGGAGCCGCCCACACAGTGACCACATTTGCAACTGGTAAATCTTATCCTGCTGTTCTTTCATAGAATCATCAAATTGTGGAATATCCTCAGCTGGAAGGATCCACAGGGATCATGGATCCACCCCTGGCCCTGCCCAGACCCCCAACAATACCCCCTGGCCATCCCTGGGGCGCTGTCCAAACCCCCTGGAGCTCTGGCAGCCTCGGGGCCGTGCCCATTCCCTGGGCAGCCTGGGCAGTGCCCAGCACCCTCTGGGGGAAGAACCTTTCCCTGATCTCCAGCCTGAGCTGCCCTGGCCCAGCTCCAGCCCTTCCCTGGCTGCTGTCCCTGTCCCAGAGCAGAGATGGGAGCTGCCCTCGGGAGGAGCTGCAGATCCCTGAGCTCTGCCCTCAGTGTGCCCTGCTCCAGCTGGCCACACCAAGAGCCCTCAGCTGCCCCTCCTGGCCCTTCCTCATCTCCATGTCCCTTCTTGGGGGCTCTCTAACACCTTTAGACCTTTTTTCTATTGTGACAACCAAAATTGCACAAAGTTCTCCTGCCGTCCCAGCCATTTGTAGCACAGAAACAACCTCAGGGCCTCCTGCTCCAGGCCAGAACTGAGGAATTGCACAGGGAGAAATCCAGGCATGGATGGAGGAGCAGAGCCTTGCAGGTGGTCAGCAGGAGAGGCAGGAACGTGCCCAGGAGGCAGCTCAGCCCCAAGGGAAGGTGTGGGCACAGGGAACACACAAAAAGTGATCCCTGTGAAATAAGTGTGACCCACAAAACACACAAACAAGGCCCAGCCATAAACAGCATTTGCTATTTCCAGCAGCAGCCCCAGGGATATTTGCCAGCGCTTTGCAGCTGGAAGGATAAACAGAAATTCCTTTGATCCTGACTCGGTGCAGGGGTTATTTTCAAAGCCACTCCTGCCTCCCCAGCCTTTCCTTTGCATCATTTGTTGGATGCTTTGCTCTGCCCCCACTGCTGTAATTCCACATTGCCAGGGTGGGAAATCGGGATGCAGGAGATTGGGAGAGGTCCCTCCATCCCTTAAACTGAAATAAAAACATTATAGGGGTAAAACACAAGAATTGGGGCTTTTGTCATCATTTCTCTGGGGGGTGAAAAGTGGAGCTGGGAATCCAGCTTGGAACACTCACCTGGAACATCAAAGGAAGCCAGAAATAGGCAGAAATTATGGAGCATTTTGTAAAACCTTGGAGCTTCCTGGAGGCTGGAGGGCAGCAGAGCTGTGTTTACTACAACTCCCGGGTTTGTTTAGAATGAAATAAAAACCAACAGCAAACAACTCAGAGTTTGGCTGCTGCTCCCTTCCCAGCCTTTTTAATCTGCCTCATCTGTGGGACTCAGGCACCATCCAGATCCCTTTGGAGAAGAAGTTCTGGTCCAGGGCTACAAAAAAATAAAATTAAAAAAAAAAAATCCAGTATTTAACTCATGGCATTGTTAAGGTTGGAAAAAACCTTTAAGATCCTCATGTCTAACCATGGTCACCACTAAACCACATCCTAAAATGCCCAATCCACACATTTTTTGAGCAATTCCAGGGATTTGACTCCACCACTGCCCTGGGCAGCCTGTGCCAATTCCTGACCACCCTTCCCATGATGAAATTTTTCTTAATATCAATTCAAAACCTCTCCTGGCCCAACCTGAGGTGATTTCCTTATCCTGCCTTCTGCTGGAGTTCCACTGGAAGTTTGGGAACATCTTGAGATCCCTGATTTCCTTTTTTTCCTCCAGAAAACTTTCCCATTTTTCTGGGTCATTTCCATGGCAGTGCCTCAGGGACTGCTGCTGCATTTTGATTTTAACACTTGGTCTCGCTGCAGGGTGAAATTTATAGCGAGATATTAAATGCAGTCAGGGGGTGTCTATTGGAAATATGGAAATCCAAAGCTAAAATGCAGTTTTGAAAAAAAACTTGAGCAGAACGAAAGGCACGAGTGCAATGCAGATTCTAAACAAGAATTGTCAGACCCGTGGAGAATCCAGTGTGGATGTTCCTGGCTTCTCCCAGCTGATCAGCATTCCTGGGAAGGGCTGTGATGGAGGAAGATCTGCATTTACATTGTTTATTCCATCACAGTTATTTGTGTGATGACAAATGAGGAGTTGCCACCTCTCCCAGCTTTAATTTGGCTTTAATGTTTTCATTTTAGTACTTTCAGGACTTATTCTTAAGCTGGGCTTTACTTTTCCTGCCCCAAAGCTGGCAGATTTGGCACTTTCAAGGTGAAGGGGGTCCAGCAGAGTGGAATTCTGTCATGGGGAATTGGCAAACCAGGGATTTGCAAACCAGGGAATTTGTCTGGAAAACAATGGAGGAGCCGAAGGAGAACAAGAACAACGAGGAAACCATGAGGAATTTGGGGAATCTTGCAGAGATTTGAAAGTGAGGGAAAACCAAAGTTCTCTCCTGCCTGTGTGCAGATGATGATTCCCAGTTGTCTGTGCTGGGGAGGACAAACTGCATCTCCAGAGCTTACGCTGGAGTCTTGGAATCACAGAATTCCTCAGGCTGGAAAGGACCTCTGGGGTCACCAAGTCCTTCTGTCACCCACCCCCACCACGGCCACCACTTTTGGTGTCCCCAGGGGCCACCTCCACACCCTCTTAGGACATTCCAGGGATGGGGACTCTACCACTTCCTTGATTCCACCTGAGCCAATGCTTCACAACCCTTTCCCTGAGAAAATGTTCCCAAATACCCACCCTGAGCCTGCCCTGGCCCAGCCTGAGGCCGTTCCCTCTCCTCCTGTCCCTGTTCCCTGGGAGCAGAGCCCGACCCCCCTGGCTGTCCCCTCCTGGCAGGAGCTGTGCAGAGCCACAAGGTCCCCCCTGAGACTCCTTTTCTCCAGGCTGAGCCCCTTCCCAGCTCCCTCAGCCTCTCCTGGGGCTCCAGCCCCTTCCCAGCTTCATTCCCTGCCCTGGACACACTCCAGCCTCTCCAGGTCCTTCTTTTCCAAAACTGCCCCCAGAATTCGAGGTGTGACCTCACCAATGCCCAGCACAGGGGACTCTCAACCTTTTGCCTTCAGCAGGAGCAAGGTGGGAACAAAATTTTCTTGTTCTCCATCAGTGGAAGGAAAGGACAAATTTAGTGTTTTCGATCATCACTTTTGGAGTCAGGATCCATGGAGCTGAGGGTGTTGTAGGAGAGTCAAATCCCCCAGCCAGGACACGTGAAGGCCACAACAGCAGCAGGGCCACGCTGGGGCCAGCACGGGCCATTCACAGTTCGTGTGTTTACCTTGCAGGCAGGCTGGGGAAGAGCTCGAGATGCATATTTTCCTCCTGAAATATTGACTCCAGTGTTCTCCTTCTCAGGGGCCTGGGGAGAAATGATGTTTCATATTTTAAAAATAAACACTGCTTTTCCAGAGGCATCAATGCAGTCCCAGAGCTCCCAGCACACCTTTGCCTCTCGCCCTCTTTTCAAGGCTTTAATGCTGCTTGTGTGCCACAAGCTCTGCTGGTGAAAATATCCACCTGAAATGTATTTATCTTTGCTAATTAACAGCAGAATGACACAGAGCAACTTTATACTTTCCCCGCAAGAACAGCCATAGAGGCTTCATTTATGGAGGGCTCTGAATGATCCCCATTCATGGGGAGCAAGTGCTGTCTGCACCAAGAGGTCCTTGTGTGCAGGGCAGGAAAACAGGAGAAACCCCAGCCCAGACAGGTCCAGGGCAAAATCTCCCAAATTTCAGGCTTTTATTTCACTCTGGGCCCTGACAGTCATAAATGGATGGGGGCAGTTTTATGTATTTGGGGAGCAAACTCTGTGTGTGTGAACACGGGAGGGGACTGATGTGTTTGCACTGCCCTAAATCCATGGTTTTATAAATATATCCATGAAAGCATCCACAGAGGAAGGGAAGGGGGGGCTGGAAGGGACCTTAAANGGGGGGGCTGGAGGGCACCTTAAATCCCATCCAGTGCCCCCCCTGCCATGGCAGGAACACCTCCCACTGTCCCAGGTGCTCCCAGCCCCAGTGTCCAGCCTGGCCTTGGGCACTGCCAGGGATCCTGGGGCAGCCACAGCTGCTCTGGGAATTCCAGCCCAGCCCCTCCCCACCTCACAAGGGAGAATTCTATCCCAGCCCCTAATCTAATCTAATCTAATCTAATCTAATCTAATCTAATCTAATCTATCCCATCTAACCCTACTCTTTTTCAGTTTGAAGCCATTCCCTGTGTCCTGTCCCTCCATCCCTTGTCCAAAGTCTTTCTCCATTTTTCTTGCAGTTCCTTCTGGCACTAGAAGGTCTCAATGAAGTCACCCCAAACCTTCTCCTCTCCAGATTGAGCAATCTAAACCCTGCCACCCTTTCCTCATGGCAGAGCTGCTCCATCCCTCATCTGGAGCATTTCCTCCTGCTGGCTGAGAATCCCCAGAGCTGTCCGCTCCAGAGCTGGCTGAAATCCTGGGACTGATGCTGTGGGAAGACAGTGGGACAAATCCATGCTGATTTTGCATGAGAACATGGCCAGATTTTGACATTTTGATTAACATTTTTAATGTTAAAGAGTTAAAAGGAGTCTGGGAGCTTCAGTGAGGACAGGTTCTTCTTTCCCCTCATCAAAGAGCCTTTCTCCCCAGGAGCTCCCAGGCTGCTGAAGAGCTTTTGGAGGAAACAGAGACTCTGGACAAGGGAAGAAAAAGTGTGCTTTGAGTTAAAGGTACTTTGCATGGCCCTGAATTCACACAATGCAGATTAAATGGATGAGGGATCCAAGGATGTGTTGCTGGAAAAGGTGAGCAGAACCTAATCTATGCGAGGGGAAGGGCTTTAATCAAGTGACAGCAGTGTAAAACAGTCGTTAAAAAAACAGAAAAAGATGCACTGCTTTGTGACAAAGCCATCATTAAATCTCTCTTCCACCGCTACAAATCTCCCTGCTGCTCCTCCACAAAGGAAACATCGGATTTCGTCTCATTTGCAGCACCCTCAGCCTTGGTGGCTGATTGAGATTGTTGGGTTTTCTGGCAGGAGCTGCATCTCCCTCGTGTGTACGGAGCTGAACGCTGCACTGCCACCTCAGTCAAAGCCCGCAGCTGTCTGTCTGTCCGTCCCCAGCCTCTCCTGTTTATCTGCTTTGGCTTCTGGAGCCCTCTCTCCCCTCCCAGCTCTGCTCACAGGGGCTCAGCCACACAGAGGAGCCCCTGTTCCTTGCAGGAAAATTCTTCTGCATCCCGGATTGTCAGCCGTGCTCCCAAACCCTCCTCTGCTTTCCTGTGCCTCTCCTCTGCTGCTGCTCTGAGGGCAGCAAAGCCCCTGAGCCCACAGGATGCTGTCCTGGGCTTGGCACAGGTGGGACTGAGCGGGGACCCGTGTGACACTGGCGCTGTCCCCTCCCTGGGCTTTGTCAGGGGAAGGACACAAACCTGGCACCCCCAGCCCCTCCGCTTTCCTCTGCCTCTCTCCGCTGCTGCTCTGAGCCTTCAGCCGAGGCGGGGACCCCAAAGGGATCTCCAGCCCTGCCCTTGGCACAGTGGGGACTGAGCGGGGACCCGTGTGGCGCTGCCGCTGTCCCGGCCCTGGCACCCCGCCCCTGCGCTCCCCCAGCTCTGCGGGCAGCAGGCGCTGACTGACAGCCCCACCCCGGCTCGCAGGGCTGCTCTCACTGGTGCCACTGTTCCAGCCCCACATTCCGCACCTTTCCCCGCTCCTTCAGAGCTCCCCGTGCCCTCGGCAGCAATGGGGCCATTGTGGGGGGCTGGGGGCCCCGGGGGCAGGGCAGGGCTGGGCATGGCCCCCTCCCCACCCTGGAGCAGCATCTCCTCCTGCTCCTTCCTCCTGCCCCGCTCCCCTCGCTGCCCCCCCGGCCCCGCCGTGTCAGGGGCTGGCTCGGAGCCTCCGCAGAAGGGCAGGTTAATACTCGGGGCCAGCGCTCTGCCCCGCACTCCCAGCCCGGCTCAGCCATGGCCAGGATTTGCTGCGCCCTGCTGCTCTCGCTGCTGCTGCTCCTGCACAGCCCGGGCGCCT
>WEZZ01034019.1:34587-67852 GCA_013400585.1 Chloropsis cyanopogon | reverse complement strand
GAGCCGGGGGGCTGGGGGGGCCGGGGGTCCCTCCGTGCCTCCGGCCTGGGGACGGGAACGGGGCAGGGGCAGGGAATGCCCAGCGACAGCCGGGGAAGTGAAGGAGCTGTGTCCAGCGTGTCCCCAGGGCAGCCGAACCTGGGGCTGGGATGGCTCCAGTGGGGACAGCACAGGTGGCTCCGGTCACCCTTGGGGCTGGAGGAGGCCCAGGTGGGACAAGGGCTCTGCCTTCCCTCCCCTCTCCAGCTCCACAGGAGCTGCCTTGCTGGGAGCTGGAGCAGGAATCGGCCGGACAGCCCGGGGTCACCTCCCGAGCAAGAGGTCTGGGTCGGGTTGCCGGCAACTGGACTGTCCTTGGATTTCCTTCATCTGTTCCCGAGCAAAATCCTGCTCTGCTTGGCTTCCCAGGTGGGCAGTAGGGCAGCCAGGAGCAGGTGAGCTGCCTGCTCTGCAGCTTGCACGGGCTCTAAACCCCAGCCTGGAATCAGTGCCAGCGAGGGCTGGACAGCCAGGGCAGGGCTGGACACCTGGAGCAGGGCTGGACATCCAGGGCAGGGCTGGACACCCAGGGCAGGGCTGGACACCCAGGGCAGGGCTGGACATCCAGGGCAGGGCTGGGACACCCGGAGCAGGGCTGGACACCTGGAGCAGGGCTGGACACCCAGGGCAGGGCTGGACATCCAGGGCAGGGCTGAACATCCAGGGTAGGGCTGGACACCTGGAGCAGGGCTGGACACCCGGGGCAGGGCTGGACATCCAGGGCAGGGCTGGGACACCCGGAGCAGGGCTGGACACCTGGGGCAGGGCTGGACATCCAGGGCAGGGCTGGACACCCAGGGAAGGGATGGACATCCAGGGCAGGGATGGACACCCCGGGCAGGGCTGGACACCCGGAGCAGGGCTGGGACATCCAGGGCAGGGCTGGATATCCAGGGCAGGTCTGGGACACCCGGGGCAGGGCTGGGCATCCGGGGCAGGGAGGGTCTGGTCCTCAGGAGCATCTCTGCTCTTCCCTGGGCTCCAGACAGCCTGGAGTAATCACAGTAGGAGAGGCAAACTGGGCTGAAAGGCCAAACTTGAGGGAATTAAAAATGTTTGGACAATGTGATGATGATGCCTCGCCCAGCCATGGGCAGCCTGAGCTGTACAGGTGTGACAGTGACTGCCGAGGTACCTGGGGCTGAGGGAGGGGGGATTTCAGATAACCTGACCCCTTTCTCCTCAGGAATTTGGGAAAGGAGGGTTCTCTTTGCTGTGCAAAGTCAGGAAACAGAGCAGTGACAGAGCTCAGCCCTGCTGGGAGCAGTCAGCTCTCTAAAATAAACCCCGTTTAATCCTGGGCTACTGCGCTGTTTTCCCTGTGTTTTAATGGATATGGCAAAGATGCCCAGAGAGGAATTTTCTACTTAAGCCAGCATTAATTCAGCTATTCCTGAATAACTCCTAGTGTGGATATTTGTAAATATAGAGGAAGATTTTATTTCTGGTTTAATTCCAGTTTTAACTAAACTATGCTGAGTCAAGGTGTCAATCAGAGCAAGTGACTGTCACCGCCTGGAGAGAATGGGCCTGTCCTGCAGACCCTGACTGTGGCTAAAATCCCAAAAATCTCTCATCTGATATCCCTTCTTCACTCTTCCCTTCTCTGAAATAAACTCCACTCTCATAAAAAGAGGTTAAAATTTTATTTAGGGCCAAATCACAGAGCAGAAGTAAATAAAATAGATAGACTTCAAAATTGCTATTGGCTCCAGCTGTTCTTAGGGAAATAAAATAACTTTTCCTGCTTGGTTTGTCACTAAATCCAGTGATGATTCATCAGCACAAAGGGGGATATGTGTTTTATTTCTGGAGGAATTAATTCAGCCTTTCCCTGGACCTTCATTTCTCACCTGTAAACTGGGAACAGGCAACCCCTGGAAGAGGGATTTCCAGCGCTGCAGATGGATCTCCCAGGGAGTTTTCCTTCCTCTGCAATGAATTATGGGTGGAAAATGAAACTCATCCATATGGGAAAATGTTAGATTGGATTTTAGTGGGAATTAGAGCTCCTGACAAAGTGACCACTGCCTGCTTTGCTCCCACCTTCCCAGACCTTTCTGGAGCAGATTCAGCCTTGATGCCTCTCAGGAAACAAACCTGATTATTCCTTTACAGATCCATTGCAGAGTATTTATTTTTATCTGCCTCAAAGACTGAAAGCCCCATTAGATCTCACACTGAGGACCAGCTGTAATATTTATGCCATCATTTGGAGCAGATTTGTTGGCCCAAAAGCTCCCATTTAAAAATCTGTCCACAGAAATCTCCTTTATGACAGGAACTCCCTGGGCCCTGCAGAAACCAAATATTAACAGAGCACTTGGTGCCTGACAGACACAGACTAAATGAGAAGAAAAAAATTAAAAAGAACAGGATGCCATAGATCTGCTGGGGAAAATGGGGCCATTCATTTAGGAAATCTTAAAAAACACTTGGCCTTTTTTTTTTTGCCACATCTGAAAACGAAGATGGAAAATGGCATGAAAGCAAGAAATTTAATAATAATAATAATAATAATAATAATAATAACAACAATCATTTAGGTTGTTGTATTGCTGATGCCTCCTGTTTATAGCCTCTTGTCTTGGTTTAGGGCAAGTTTGGGAAGAAACCTCCAAAGGGGTTCTTCTAGAAAGCAGATTCAATCGACCCCTCCCCCAGCTGGTTCGGGAAGAATACTGCCTTAGAGAAAGGTGGAAAAAACTATTTATTTAACAAACAAAGTATCTACAAGCATAAAAACCAAAGAAAAAATCATATTGAACACTAAAACTTCTTGTCAATCTGAGGAGATGACACACTCAGACAGTCCCCTCCATGGAGTGCAGCTGGGCTCACTCAGTCTGTTATCATTCCCTCCAGCGCTGGAAATGCCAGGCCCGGCCCGGTGGGCCACAGGTGCGAGCTGCCGGTGCTCTGCTGGGTGTTCAGTCCAGAGCAGGTTCAAACAGGTCCAGGGAAAAAGAGGAACCACAGTCCAGGGAACTTCTCTGCCTCAGCTAGCTAAAAACTAACTAAAAGTAAAGAAAAACTCTGTCTCGCTGTCCATTGTCTGTGCTGCAGACACCACAGCAGAGCAGAATGTGGAGGAGTGCAAGCAGGCTCTCAAAACAAATTCTGCGCTCTTTCTTCTCCCCCTTCACTCTCAAAATCAATCTTAAAGGTACGGAACTCAATATCTAACATAAACAGAACAGATGATTTGGGGATACAAGCATCATAAAGTCACCCCAGGACACCTCTCCTTTTCACTGTGGGTATTCATGGGGCTGTAGAGATTAATTATCTATTTTTAATTATCAATTATGTGTTCCAGATTTCTCTGTTGTTTCCCCCTGACAGGCATGAACCAGCTCTGTGCTATGTTACCGGGGTTTATTATTGGTGCCATTACTGGGGAACAGGGGTCTGGCTCCTGTTGTGCTGGGGGCTTAACCTGGGAATGTTCCCAATCCCAGCTGATTGCTGTGTGTTGTGCCTGGTTCTGGTTCCATTCCCATTAACTGTTATCCATGGGGATTGCTTATACAGGTCTGAGGTGCAGTAATCTCTTTCCAGACTTTTTTGGATGTAGAAATGCAGCTCAGGTTTCAGTCCACAGCTTTATCCCTCCTTCCCTTCCTTTTTCTCTCCCTCCTTCCCTCAGTGCTGCCATTCAACAACTCCTTCCTTCCTTCCTGGAATCCTTCCTGGAATCCTTCCTTCCTTCCTTCTCTCCATGCTGTCATTCTACACCTTTATCCCTCCCTCCCTGCTGCCATTCCACACATTTATCCCTCCCTCCTCCCCTCCATGCTGCCGTAGAGGGATGAGGTTTCTTGCAGCCCTCAGAGACAACCCAGGGTGACAAGGGACACCCTGCTGATCACAAGTCCGTGTCACCCCCCAGGAACTCTGCTTTCCTAAAGGTGCTTCCCTAGAAAAGCATAAAGAACATTTAAAATGTTCAGTTAAAGTAGTGAAACAGAGAAAGGACTGAAACCTGCAGCTCCTCTCCGCTCAGTGTTGCTTTACCAGCACCGTTCTCTCCCTCCCAGCACACTTTTCCCTTCTCGCCCTTTGATTTCCCCGCTGTCCCTGCCATCCCCAGGCACCCTGTGCAGGACCAAGCCCACGGACCTGGTGTTCATCATCGACAGCTCACGCAGCGTGCGACCGCACGAGTTTGAGAAGATCAAGGTGTTCGTGTCGCGCGTGATCGAGGCGCTGGACGTGGGCCCCAACGCCACCCGCGTGGGCGTCATCAACTACGCCAGCGCCGTGCGCAGCGAGCTGTCCCTGCAGGGCCCCCAGAGCAAGGCGGCGCTGCTGCAGGCCGTGCGCAGGATCCAGCCCCTCTCCACGGGCACCATGACGGGCCTGGCCATCCAGTTTGCCATCAGCCGTGCCTTCAGCGCCGCCGAGGGCGGCAGGGGCAGCGCGCCCAACTTCAAAAAGGTAAGGAGGCAAGGAAAGGGTCTGGTTCCTCCAGCTCCTTGCTTGAGACTCACCGTGGAGTGGTTGGAAGTTACAGAAAGGTGATTTTTTTTCAGGGCTTTGATTATGTGTGGACACCTGGGGGTTGATTGTCACAGGTGGAAAACCGCTGGGAGGTGCAAACCGGGGGTTTGAAAACCTCCAGGAAGTTCACACCTCTCAATTCTTCTTGGAAACCTGGGAGGTGCAACACCCTCACTTCTTGGAAACCTCTGAGAGGTTGAAACCTCTCAATTCTTTGAAACCTCTGAAAAGTTCAAACCTCTCAACTCCTTTAAAAAACCTTTGGGAAGTTCCAACCTCTCAACTCCTTTTAAAAACCTCTGGGAAGTTCAAACCTCTCAACTCTTTTTTGAAACCTCTGGGAGGTTCAAACCTCTCAATTCTTGAAGACCTCTCTGGGAGGATCCAGCCTCTCAATTCTTGGAAACCCCCAAGAGGTTCAAACCTCTCAATTCTGCTTGGAATCCTCTGAGAGGTTCAAACCTCTCAACTCTTCTTGGAATCCTCTGGAAAGTTCAAACCTCTCAATTCTTGAAAACTTCTGGGAGTTTCACATCTCCCAGTTCTTGAAAATATCTGTGAGGTCCAAACCTCTGAATTCTTCTTGAAAAAGAAACTCATCTTTGGGACTTAGTGAAAGAAAATGCAAAACTCATTATAACATATTCAGTCTTAGTCTCTATTTTTGTTCTAAATGCAGTCTGACAATTACACACAGCATTGGCCACTCCTGTAGATTGGAGAGACATTTCCACTGAGCTGTCCATGAAAATGCTGGATCCTCATCTCCAGAATCTCTTCCACACCGTTCAATATACCTCTCCTCGTGCACTCTTTTCCTGCTGCCAGACAGTTTCCCCAGGCCTTGCTGTTCCCTGTCACTTTTGGTTGTGTGGAACAAACTATCCTGGATTTCCAGTGTCTCCCTGACACCTCCTTTCCTGGACGTCTGGAAAAGCTGAGAGCAGCGAGCTTTGGAATGATTTATCTGAGGCATTAAAAAAAGGGAAAAAAGGGAAATCACTCCTTGCATTTCCCTCTTCCCTTCCACTCCGGAGCTGATCCAAGAGGCAGAATCACACAAAGAGGTTAGGAGGGGTCTCTGGAGCTGACCCTGTGCTCCAGTGGGGCTGCCCAGGACCATGCCTGGGTGGCTTTTCAATGTCTCCAAGGTGGAAAACTCCACAACCCTTTGTGTTCTTGGTTCCCTGGTCATTTTTTCACTTTTTCCCTCTGCCTTGAAGTCCAGCCAGCTTTTCCCTTCTGCTCAGGGTGACCCCATCCCCTGCCTGAGAGGAGGAACTGGTCATACAGGGATTTAGGGAGGTGAAGCTTCCAGAAACACCGGACACGGTCCTTGCTCCTTCCCACAGCAGAAATCCAACAAATCCTTGCGCAAATCTGGTTGTCAACATCCCAAAACATCACACGGTGCTTTGCTCTTGCTTTGTGCAGCAAATGTCACCCCTGGCCAGGGAAAAGCACAATTTATTTCTGAAGGAGCTCCAAGAAAAACCTGCTCTCACCTTCCTTAAAACCCACGGGGAGCCCAATTACTTTCACCTGATTTTTTAGGGAAGAACAACAAACAAATTGGCAAATTGCTGAGCAAGTCCAGGGCTTTATGCAGCTTCCTGCCTGATTCTCCTTGGAGCGCTGCTGGAACATCACGTTCCCAGGGCATAATGAGCCATCGCTCCCTCATTAGCTGCGGGATGCGGGGAAATGCCAGCCCGGGGCTGGGAATACCTGGGAATGCTAAGGAATGCTCAGGAACGCTCGGGTGTCTGAGATAACCAGGAATAAATTGTATCAGATCACGTGGGATTTCTGTCTGACAGAAGGATGAGGGATCCAGAATGTCAGGAATTCACAGGGAAAGCTGCTGGTTAAATGAGCAAAAGGTTTGACCTTGAAAAGCAAAATTTCTGAGTTTTCCCAAGGTAAAACTGAGAATCAGGGCAAAATTCAGCTGTTGGAGGCAGCAGAAGCTTCACCTTTTCATCATTCCTCTCACATGGCTGAGCAGTGCCAGCCTCTCCAGGATCCAGAGGCTGCGCCTTCCCTCCAAGCCTTTCCCAAACCAGGCACACACCAGGACTCAGCTTTTTCAATGACAGGGAATTACAGAGATCCTCAGACTGCCAATAATTTGGAGGTAGGTTTGAAAATAATAACAATGAAAAAGGACATTTTTTCACATTGACTCAGGCTGGATGCAGGGAAAATATCCATGGTGGGAATCCTAGGAAAAACCACGATTTTCTGATGACTGGGTTAACCAAATGTGATATTAAGAGATATTTCTTTCTCTTTCTGTCAGGCTGTCACAGACAGGTCCCCTGGCTTCCTCTCACTGTTGCATTAATTTTCTCCATGGGTTCTCTGATTAATTCCCAATTCCGACTCTGTATCCAGAAGTTTTGTTTTCTCCAACAGCAGAGCAGAAAGCAATGTGAATTTTGAGCTCTTTCTGGCAGATTTCCACACAGAGGCATTAAGAGGATCCTTCCCATCACCTCCAGCTGTGGACGGTGCAGCCCCACCCCGTCTGGGCCCGGGCTTATCCGGGCTTGGGTTTAGCTGGCCCCGGGTTTAGCTAAAGATGAGCTGATCAAACCTGGAGAATTTATTGATTTAGGAAGAGAATTGCAGGAGGACACACGGCTGCTAACAGGACCTGCTGGCAGGGTTTGGTCCCTGATTTGATAACGCCTCTGATTCCCTGATTTGATAACTCCTCTGATTCCCTGATTTAATAACGCCTCTGATCCCTTGATTTGATAGCGTCTCTGATCCCTGATTTGATAACTCCTCTGATTCCCTGATTTGATAAATCCTCTGATTCCTGATTTGATAACTCCTCTGATCCCTGATTTGATAACGCCTCTGATTCCTGATTTGATAACGCCTCTGATTCCTGATTTGATAACTCCTCTGATCCCTGATTTGATAACGCCTCTGATCCCTGATTTGATAACGCCTCTGATTCCCTGATTTGATAACTCCTCTGATTCCCTGATTTAATAACGCCTCTGATCCCTTGATTTGATAGCGTCTCTGATCCCTGATTTGATAACTCCTCTGATCCCTGATTAGATAACACCTCTGATCCCTGATTAGATAACACCTCTGATCCCTGATTAGATAACACCTCTGATCCCTGATTAGATAACACCTCTGATCCCTGATTAGATAACACCTCTGATCCCTGATTAGATAACACCTCTGATCCCTGATTAGATAACACCTCTGATCCCTGATTAGATAACACCTCTGATCCCTGATTAGATAACACCTCTGATCCCTGATTTGATAACGCCTCTCGTTCCCCAGCCGGGCTTTGCGGGGCTCTCCCCGGCAGCCCCGGACAGCGCTGCTGTCGCTACTCAGGTGGAGCAGCCCGGCTGGAGCTGAGGCTGAGCCGAGGGCTCTCTCTCCTGGCAAAAGGCTCCACTGCACGGATGGATCCACTCTCGCCCAGGAAAACCCCGGAGCTCCTTTGGCACATCCATTCCCCCCACACCACACATCCACACCTGCCACAGGTGCTGCTTCGCCTTGTTTTTGCCATGCTAGAAGAGCAAGGCTTGAACTTGTTAATTTTTTTCCCGTGGAAGCACCAGTTGCGGAATTATGATGCTCCTGGGAGTTTTTAATTGTGCAGCCCTTAGGAAGTGCAGATAAACCACTGAAATTAGATTGGAAAGCCCCACATTTTTCCTGTTTCCCCTGTTTTTTACAGAGGGGAAGCTCTTTCCCCATTCTGCATTCCAGCCCAAGCCATTCCTTTGGAGTTGGCAGTGGTGTCACAATAAATCAGTTGTAAGGAAAAGTGGCAGGGGCAGAAGAACTGGCAAAGAGCAAAAATTCAGGTCTTGTAACAAAGCCTCTTTCAGAAGAAAAATAAAGAGGAAAAGGGACAAACCAGGAGCAGGACTCTGAGAGGCTTTTAACTGGTTCAGGGCACTGTTTAGTCCAAGCTAAAATCCAGTTCCCACTTAAACCAGCTGCCACTTTAATGCTGGGGTTAGCAGGGGTGGGGTTTAATCCCTGCTGTTTATTTTGGAACAGAGAATCATGAATCCTGGTGGGCCTGTGTTGACACACAGCATGACCTTAGGCCTCTTCCCTTCTCTCCCCATGGAGATGGTTTCAGTTCCATCCTTCAGCTCCTCCACCTATAAATGGGATGAAGCCTTCATCTCATGTTTCCATGACATTTCCTGCGATTCTGTGAAGTCCCACACTCAGCTGGGCTTGTCCTGATTGTTGCTGAAGATCTTTAGTTTGGCTTGAGCTTGAGTTTGACTATGAACAACATAAATTTTAATTTAGTTTCCTTAGAGGGGGATGCACCAGTTGTCCCTTGGTGAAACCATCAATCCCTGGCAGTTGTCCTTTGGTGAAACCATTCAATCCCTGGGAGTTGTCCCTTGGTGAAACCATTCAATCTCTGGAAGTTGTCCCTTGGTGAAACCATCAATCCCTGGCAGTTGTCCCTTGGTGAAACCATTCAATCCCTGGGAGTTTAACTTTTCCAGCTCAGAAAGAAACTAATTCCACCTCAAAAAACCATGGTTTGTGTGATATCCAAAGAATGGGAAAAGCTGGTGGGATTCCCTTTTCCCTTAATTTTAGAAATGCAAACCCTTCCCTCCTACCCCGGCCTTGTGGGAATGTGAGTGAGGATGCCAGTGCCCACCCCGCCTGTCCCTCCCCACTGCAGGTGGCCATCGTGGTGACCGACGGCCGGCCCCAGGACGGGGTGCAGGACGTGTCCGCCCGGGCCAGGGCCGCGGGCATCGAGATCTTCGCCATCGGCGTGGGCAGGGTGGACATGGGCACGCTGAGGCAGATGGCCAGCGAGCCCCTGGATGAGCACGTGGACTACGTGGAGAGCTACAGCGTCATTGAGAAGCTGACCCACAAGTTCCAGGAGGCTTTCTGTGGTGAGTCCTGGCGTGCCCAGCCTGGAGCTGCAGGGCTGCCAGCCAGCAGGGAGTTGGGAATGGTTTGGGTGGGAAGGACCTTAAAGCTTTGCAGAGAATCCTGGAATGCTTTGGGTGGGAAGGGATTAGAAAGCCCATCCTATCCCACCCCCTGCCATAGGCAGGGACACCTCCTACCGTCCCAGGCTGCTCCAAGCCCTGTCCAACCTGGCCTTGGACACTTCCAGGGATCCAGAGGCAGCCACAGCTGCTCTGGGAATTCCATCCCAGCCCCTCACCTCCCTCCAGGCAAGGATTTCTCCCCAGAATCCCATCCAGCCCTGCCCTCTGGCAGTGGGAAGCCATTCCCTCAGTCCTGTCCCTCCAGACCCTTCTCCAAAATCCTCCTTCAGCCTTTCCCATGGAAGTTGTACCTGTGACCACCCTTCATCCCTCTGCTTCCTTGCTCCAAGCCCTGCAGGATCAGAGCCCTGTGGGAGACAAGGGTTCTTTGAAGTTGCCTTTTCAGAACTGCAGGGTTTTGTTCAGGGAATTTCCGGTTTTGGTTAAAGAAATCTCCAGATTCCACCAGCACTGGAGAGTTTGTAAACACAATCCACACACTCCTGAGGCACTGGAAAACAACCTGGAAAAGAGGATTTTAGCACAGGTGAAATCATCCCCCTTTTGGGGCAGCTGAGAGAATTTGTTTTGTAATTCCCCCTGCCAGCATTGCCTCCAGAATTCCCAGTTCAACAGGGATGGTCCCAGCTCCTGTCAGAGGCTGAGTTGCCTTTGCCTGATGCTGCTTTTGGGGTTGGGAGCCTTGTGGGGCAGGAATCTCTCCTGGTTGGAGCAGGATCTAATTCCTTTCTGCACAGCACTGACAGTCTGCCAAAGGAGCCCGAGTGTCCTAAAAACACCATCCTATAAAAACAGCATCCTCCAAACAGCACCCTACAAACACCATCCTACAAAGAGCACCCTAAAAACACCATCCTACAAACACCATCCTACAAAGAGCACCCTACAAACAGCACCCCACAAACAGCACCCCACAAACAGCACCCTACAAACAGCACCCTACAAACAGCACCCTACAAAGAGCACCCTAAAAACACCATCCTACAAACACCATCCTACAAAGAGCGCCCTACAAACACCATCCTACAAAGAGCACCCTACAAACAGCACCCCACAAACAGCACCCTACAAACAACATCCT
The DNA here is from genome assembly GCA_013400585.1 of Chloropsis cyanopogon. Taxonomy (NCBI): domain Eukaryota; kingdom Metazoa; phylum Chordata; class Aves; order Passeriformes; family Irenidae; genus Chloropsis; species Chloropsis cyanopogon. The sequence continues at coordinate 57,175 of WEZZ01034019.1, read as the reverse complement.
ATAAAAACAGCATCCTATAAAGCCACCATCCTCCAAACCCCATCCTACAAAAACACCATCCTACAAAAACACCACCCTACAAACACCATCCTACAAATGCAGCTTTGCTCCCACAGGAGCTGCTGAAGGACTGGGTATGTTTTATTGCTTCCAATGTGCCCCAAGGCAGCAGGAATGGGCCATAAATCCCCATTTTCTGTCAGCAAGAGAGGCCCAGGGGCTTCTCCCTGCCATTAGCTGGAAGCAAAAATGTGTGGCAACACTTCCTGAACGGTGTGATCCACCTGGAATTCCAAACACACGCGGCTGGGCCTGGAGAACTCCCAGTTTCTGAGAGGTGTAAAATCTCCTGGGTCAGCTTCCAGGCTGAAAGTGATGAAGGGGAGCAGCTTTTTGTCATGGAAAATTGGCTCCTCTGTGGAAAGCAGGGAAATTCTGGATACAGAGCGAGCCGTGGATTATCGTTAGGTGATAACATAGAATGAGTCAGGTATTATCAGGTGTCACTGCAGCAGCAGCTCATGGAAGAGGGGAACAAACACTTCAGCCAAAAGGAGGGAGAGAGACAGAATTTGAGGAGGTGGAATCCAGGCCATGAGTATTTGTGGGAGTTTGCATTGGCTGCCCTGGGATCAGGAGGCAGCAGCGGTGCAGAGGCCTCACCATGTGGTTTGAAGTTGCGGGGAAAAATCCTTTCTGTGCCTCCCTTTGCAGATGGCAAAGCTCTTCTCATGGAAAAGCCCTGGGAGATGAGGGAAGCACTCAGGATTACTGCAGGGAGCAGAGGACAGCCCTGGGGGGATGTCCACATCCCTGTTATTGTGTTCTGCACGTGCAGTTGCCCTGAACCACCCCAGAGATGAACCCACAGCCCCCTGCTCGGGCACAGCACAGGATGTGTGGGACTGACAGCAGGGAAAAGTGCTTCCCACAGTGCTCAGCAAACTCATGGGGAAACAGGAAACCCTTGGTGCTCCAGCCAGTGGTGAGATTAACCAGAGAACTGAATTACAGGCAGCTCCAGGGGCAGTAAAATTCCCAATGATCTGGGCTGGAACAATCTACCAGTGGTGGCACAGCCACAGGAAGTGGAAAGGCCAAAAACTGTACAAAATATGAGTAGAGCAGAACACAAATGGCTTAAAATAACAAACCTTAACTCAGAAAGACTCTGCTCCACCTCCCATCAGCTTGCTCCAATCCAGGCTCGCTCGCCTGGATTTCTGCACACTTTTCCCCAGCATTTATAACTGAATTTGCCTACCCCAGCCCTGTCTGCTCTGGAGCGTGTTTGCCATCCTCGCTGCCATGGCTGTGACAGCGCTGTCACCCCCGCCAGCGCCTCTGGCTCCCGGTGCTGCCACTCAGCTGCTGTTTGCTCAGCATCCCAGGAGCCACAGCCAGGGCAGGATGGGCAGCAGGAATGTTTGGAGAGCAGGGATCTGAGAGCTGCACATGCAGGGAGAGCTCTGAGGTGAATTCCAAGTGTGTTCACACATGAATGCCGTCCAGGAAGGGCAGCTGAGCTCCCTGCTCAGAATTGTGCTGCACAGTTGCAAAAATTGGGTACGGGCAGCTGGGACCCAAACCTCACCCAGAAGCTTTGCAGAGTGAAGTGTGCTGTGATTTGCCCCACACCCAGCTCGGTTTGCCCTCAGGACAGGGAGGATTTCCAGTCCTGGCTGTGCCTTGGAGCAGGGAGACTTCTGGAAATTTCTTCTTTGTCTTTATGCCTGTCTTGGTTTGAAAAGCCAGGTGTCTGCTCAGGAAGGCAGGAGCTTTCCTTGAAATGGAAAATGCAAACCCCCTCCCTCTGAATTATTATAAGTTTGAAATTAAGGAGCTCTAAGGCAAAGATGTGGGAGTAGGAATAACAGTTCTTTAATAGGGAAAATAAAATACAAATGCAGTAACACAAACCAGCCCTGCCAGAGTCAGGCAGGCCTGGCCCGCTGTGCTCAGGGGTTGCTCAGCCCCATCCCATGGGGGCTCAGCCCTCCTGCAGTGCCAGCTGTGGCTCTGCTGGAGCAGGATCCTGGGCAAGGGGGGAGTTTTCCTCTGGAGCTCCAGGGCTGCTGGAGATGGGCCTGGGCTCCCTCTGGGAATGCAGTGCAGAAGAAAGCTGCTCCTCTGGGAATGCAGTGGGAAAAGGCTGCTGGGGTGTGCAGGTGTCAGATTCTATCCAGGTAGGAATGCTTGGCTCCTCCCCTGGGCGGGGCATCTGCCATGGGCTGATGGAATTTTCTCAGCCATGCAGGGACACTCAGTGGCCCATGAACAGAAGATATCTCCTGGAGGGAGGATTGGCTGTGGGAGAGATAAAGCAAACTGCCCCATGAGCAGCAGAGAGCTGCCCCAGCTCTACAGATGGGGATAGAACACACACCCCCATTTCCAACCCAAGACAGTTCCTCAGCCACCATCCAGGATCGATGAGCTGTGTCCCACTGCAAAGCAGATTTACTTATGGGGCCAATATGGGGCTGGGCAGTGCTGGGTGTGGGCAGGGAGGCCTCAGGCTGGCTCCTGCTTGAAGCCACTCCTTCCTCTCCTTGCAGTGGTGTCTGACCTGTGTGCCACGGGGGACCACGACTGCGAGCAGGTCTGTGTCAGCATCCCGGGGGCCTACAGGTGTGCCTGCAGGGACGGCTTCAGCCTCAACAGCGATGGCAAGACCTGCACTGGTACGTGAGGGCTCCCTGAGCCGAGCCCAGAGGTGGTGACAGCACTGGGATGTTCTGCTCAGAGAAGGCAGAAAGGGAAACCCTGCTCTTACAAGCCAGAATCACTTTCAAAATGTTGCTGTGATCTCTTTTTGGGTTTTCATTGATTAACCCCATTTCCTCGGCAATCAATAGCATTAGGGTTCTATTTTCCTATATAACTTACTGAGGTCTTTGCTGCTGTTTTCTTCTGCCCTCTTCTCGTGTTTCCCCTCAGCTTGCAGTGGTGGCTTGGGGTCTGCTCTGGATCTCGTGTTCCTCATCGACGGCTCCAAGAGTGTGAGGCCTGAGAACTTCGAGCTGGTGAAGAAATTCATCAACCAAATTGTGGATTCGCTGGAGGTGTCAGACAAACAGGCCCAGGTTGGGCTGGTGCAGTATTCCAGCTCTGTCCGGCAGGAGTTCCCTCTGGGGCAGTTCAAAAGCAAGAAGGACATCAAAGCAGCAGTGAAGAAAATGTCCTACATGGAGAAGGGGACCATGACAGGCCAGGCTCTGAAGTACCTCGTTGACAGCTCCTTTTCCGTCATCAACGGAGCCCGGCCCGGGGTCCCCAAGGTGGGGATTGTCTTCACTGATGGGCGCTCACAGGATTATATCTCAGATGCTGCCAAGAAAGCCAAGGACTCAGGTAGGGCTCCTGAATTCCCAGGGGCTTCTTTCTCCCTTGGCCTGGGCAGGACTTTTTCCTTGGATCTGTCTCTTAGGATATAAACAGGTTATACTGAGTAATTCTGGGGAGATATTCCCTGACTATCCTTGCTCACAGAGAGCTTGGAACACCTCAGTCTGGGCATCAGGTACATCTTGGTTTGCCAGGAGCTGATTTTAGTTTCCCTCTGTGTCTTTGGAGGAGTTTCTGCTGGCCAGGGTTTCATGCCCTTGGAATGGGATGGACAGGATGGAGTTCCATCCCCTGGAATGGAATGGAAAGAATGGAGTTCTACCACCTTGGAATGGGATGCACCAGATCTAATTGTTCCACACAAATGTGTAAGGAAGCTGTAGGGGTAATTTTAGGAGGTTCCAGCACCTTTAGGGTGGGACAGGGCTTGGAGCAACCTGGGATGGTGGAAGATGGTGGAACAAGAGGAGCCTTAAGGTCCCTCCTAACCCAAGCCAGTCTGGGATTTGTCTGGGGCTGGTCAGGAAAGCCAGCCCAGCACCAGAGGCACACCGGGGCAAAGACAACGAATCCAAGGAGTTGTAGGGCCAAGTGTGGCTTGGCTGCATCAGCCTCAAGGCCTGGAAAAGGCAAAGAGAAAGCAATAAAACTATAAACAAAGCACAGACATGGATTAAGGAGGAACCCCAGGCACATTAATAAGAAGCTTTCCTCAGCTGCTGTTGCAGGAAAAGCGTGCAGTGGCCACACACTGATGTATTTCTGTGTCTGAGCCCGATGAAATATTAATGCCTTGAGAGCTGCCCCTTTGCTGACCCACTGAGCACATTCCCAGTCTCTGACACCCCTGTGTTAAATGGATCCAGCCCCTGGGAATTCAGTCAGGAATTGCTGAATCCTTCCCTTCCTTTTAACTTCGCTCTCCACCACTAGATGGGACTCGGGGCCAGCACATAACCAGAAAGGTCAGGGAGCTTGTGAAAAACCAATGTTTACAAAGCACTCTGACATCTTACAGGGCTGTTCAGCTCTTATAAAACAAAAGGTTTATATAAAGTGTAGAATTGTATAGAATTTATTCCTCCCTGGTGATAAAACTTTGTGCCTTGTCTCTCCCTCCTCTCTTGTCCCTGCAAGGAAATCTCTTATCTGTCCATAAGTTATTGCTGTGGGATAAACAAGTGCTTAAAATGAGACTGCAAAATTGTTTCAGTGAGCTGAGCCTTGGAAAACAACAAATATTTGATATATCCAGAGAAAGAAAGGCAAAAGGGGGAGCAGGGAAACGTTTCCAGTGCCTGGGCATGGACAAGTAGAGACAAATATTTCAAATCAGGGCTAATTAATCCCACCCAAAATGGGAAAATTGCATTTCAGTACAATAGAAACAGGTTTAATGCAGATCAATCTCTTGACAGAGCAGGATTAACTCCCAGTGGAACAGAGACTCAGCTCAGTTCTGCTGACCCCAGGTCTCCACTGCAGGGGAACTTGGCCACTCAGGGGCTCGTTAACAGGGGCTGATGAACAGTGGCTGAGCCTGTTCTGGAAACTTCCACTGTTTCCTTTTGCTACATGATCACTTTCATGTCAGTGTAATGTTACCATCACCTGTCCTTTCTTGCATCTCCAGAACATTGTTCTTGTTGTCGTTTGCTGGGAAATTCTAGTTAAACTCGGCCTGCAAAAATATTGTGGCCCCTGTTTGACCTGGCTGAAAGGAGGGTCTCCAAAACCTTGTTCTTGTGGCCACAGTGCCCATGGTCTGGTAAATTTTAATAAAATCTCTGCCCGTAAAATTATTTTCGCCCTGTTTGACCTGGCTGAAAGGAGTTTGGAATAGTGGAGGTGAAGGGGGTAATTCTCAACTGGGATCTGGAGCTGTGTGGGGCCTGGGGGTGCAGAGGATGTCCAGCCTGGCAGGGGTGGCACCGTGCCAGCTCCCTGCCGCTGACAGGATCCCGTTCCCGGCAGGATTTCGGATGTTTGCTGTGGGAGTCGGCAATGCCGTGGAGGATGAGCTGAGGGAGATCGCCTCCGAGCCAGTGGCTGAGCATTATTTCTACACTGCCGACTTCAGGACCATCAGCAAGATCGGGAAGAAGCTGCAGATGAAGATCTGTGTTGGTGAGAGGGGATTGGGATGGAGGGGTTTTGTCCCAGTGTTTGAAGGCAGGAGTGGAGAGATGAAAATGCCCTTGGAGAAGCTGCAGATCGTCAATCTGTGTTGGTGAGAGGGGATTGGGATGGAGTAGAGGGATGAAACTGCCCTTGGAGAAACTGTAGATGAACATCTGTGCTGGTGAGAGGGGGATTTGGGTTCAGTCAGTGTTCGAAGGTTGGACTGGAAGGGTGAAAATGGCCTTGGAGAAGCTGCAGCTGAAGGTCTGTGTTGGTGAGGGGGGATTAGGGATGGAGATGTTAAGCCACAGCATTTGCAGCCTGGAGTAGAGGGATGAAAATGCCCTTTTGGGCGGTTGTTATAAAAATCTCCCTGTTCCCAGTGTGTGGAGCTGCCAGAACACACAGGAGGATCAGGAGACATCAATATTTTGGGTGGTTACCTGAAGCAAAGCAACCCCCACACCTCAGCCGTGTCCCCCTCTCCCAAATCCCCTTCTCCTCCCTTTTCCCTCCACCTTTCTGCCCTTCTTTTTCTTCAGAAATGATGAATGTGTCTCCAGGTTCCTAAAGAGGAGATTTCCTTTCCTCCTGGAGAAGTTGGAGAGGGATAATCCCCGTATCTGCAGAGCCAGGATTGCAAGGCAGAGACTCTTTGATGAGTCTCATTAAAAAATCAGGATCAATCCAAGAACAAGAGGATGGGATCTATATGAACCCCCCAACAAATTGTAGTTAAAAATCATTCAAATACATTTTAAGCTTCAGCCTTCCTAAAAAAAAAGTAAATTTCAGAAAAACTGTTTGTTTGTAAAATATTGATTTGGATAAATATGTTTACATTTGAGTATTAAAAATAAAAGGAAGGCAAGGATATTTGTATTTTTTTCATTCCCTGTGCCAGCTTGTATTTCTCAACAGCTGCCTTGAAATCTTCTGTTAATCTCCAGCTTTAGGTTACACCTGGCTGGTTTAAACCTGTTGTGTTTTGGTGCAAGTGATTAATTTCCTTTAAAAATTCTGTCTTTTATTTACTCCTTCTTTTCTCAGCTCAGAGTGGCCTTGCTACCCCTCCCTTTCCTTCCCAGTCATCTTTTTCCTCCTGTTCCAGTCTAAGTCAATTTTCCTTTAAGAACAGATGTAAATTAGTGACATAAATTAGCAAACTGATTAACGCTTATGGTTCCACCCCCTCAAGGACTGGAATTACTGAAGCAAAGCTCAAACCAGTCTTGATGGCAGCAGTGCCTCCAATTTTTATTGGATCTTGCTGGGGAGACAGAAGTTGGTTTTATTTGGTCAGACTCCAATTTTAGGGCAAACTTGAAGCCTCAGGAGCAGAGCTCATTGGGTTTCCAGAGAGCTGGAAACCCAGGAAAGGCTTCTCATGGGTGAAATAACAGAAAAATGTGACATTCTGTGTTCATCTGAGGTTAAAGCCAGAAGAGATCAATCAGATAATTAGAAATAATTATATTTTGATTTCCTTCCCTTTTCTGACATAGAAAATAAGAATTGTTCTGTTTCACTGGGCTCAGGGATTTTGATTTAATCAATTTTTTTGTGCCACTCATCCTCTTGCTGTTGTGACCCACAGAGGAAGATCCGTGTGAGTGCAAATCCATTGTGAAATTCCAGACCAAAGTAGAAGACCTCATCAATTCCTTGCAGCAGAAACATATCCTTTGGAAGTTTGGCCAGGATTGGGTGGGTTGGGCTGGGATTTCCAGAGGGACCATGGGAAAGGTCTGTTCCTGGGGTGGGGTTCAGGAAGGTGGGGATGAGGCACCTGGGGCGGGCTGGATGTGGCACTCAGAGCTCTGGGCTGGTGACAAGGTGGGGGTTGGTTCAAAGTTGGACTTGATGACCCTGGAGGGCTTTTCCAGGCTCTGGGATTGTGGGGAGATGGGGCTGCAGGTCCTGAGGCAGGGAATTCCTTCAGAGCAAACATCCAACACTGCCCGAATTCCTCCATGGACTGGAGGCACAGAGTGGCCTCTGCATCAGAGCACCTCAGACTGTGGAGTGGGTGGTGTGGATAATCCAGAAGGATACATCCACCCATCCCAAGTTCTCCCAGCTGGCCAAAACTCAGTACTGGGAGATAAATCCTGATGGAAGTGTTCCCTGGAAGCATCTCCAGCCAGGTTAGTTGGATCCCATCAGAACCGACCTGGTGGGACCGAGTTCCACTGTGCTGGGCCTTTCATTAAGTGGCAGAAAGAGACAAAAATCCACAAAAAATTGTGAGTAGGATTAAAACTTCTCCTGAAAAAAGGATTCATGGAGCCTTGGGGTGGCTCAGAAGGGCAGGGGAGATGTCTCACCACTGAGGATCAGGAGAGGATCTAATTTTAAAAGGAACATTCTGATTTCTTCACACATTTCTGGGCCATGCCATGGCACTCGCACAGTTCTTTTCCTTCTCCTGGAGTCATGAGATCTGTGACTTGTGTGGTGCAGAGGTCACAGGAGGAAGTCACAGCTCCCACCCAGTGGGTGGCCCCTCCCAGGCACACCATGAACAGGAACTAGTGAAAAGAGCAGAAAATTGCTCTGGAACTCCAGGAAAAGCTCTCTGCTCCTCTCCTCAGGGTCAGGAGTTTTGTCAGCCCCTCCCGACACTCCCCAGAGTTCTCCCGGTTTCCCTCCTCCCCTGGGAGTGAGTCAGTGGTGATGGGAGGATGTGTGAGCACAGACAGCTCCTTTCTCCGGAAAGCTCCATCAGCCTGAGCAGCTCTGGGAATGCCAGAGGGGATGGGCACAGATCCCCTCTGCTCCTGCTCACATCCTTACCTGTGCTGCCAGCCTGGGATCATGGGATTATTGAGTGGTTTGGGTGGAAGGGGCTCTAAAATTCCTCCCATTCCACTCCTGCCATGGCAGGGACACCTCCCACTGTCCCAGGCTGCTCCCAGCCCCAATGTCCAGCCTGGCCTTGGGCACTGCCAGGGATCCAGGGCAGCCCCAGCTGCTCTGGGAATTCCAGCCCAGCCCCTCCCCACCCTCCCCGGGAACAATTCCTAATTCCCAATATCCCATCTAAATGTCTCCCTTGTAGTTAAAACCTTGGCCCATCACTCTGTGCCCACATAAAAAGTCTCTCTCCCAACATTCTCTGCCATTTTTCCTCCTTAACGCCTCCCCACTGGAAGCTGTGGCCAAAAGAATCGAAGCCCTGGAGAACAAGATCATCTAAAACCCCACCCCAGCAGTTTTTTACCTCCTTCCCAAAGTAACAGAACCAGAACTGCTCCATTTTTCAGGGAGGGCAGCTCAGCCCCAGGGCTCTGGGCAGCTTTTATTAAGGTCTAGGCTACCTGCATTTGTTTAAAAGGAAGAATTATTACAGTAGAGCAGACTTTCTATAAAGGGCAGAGCACAGGGTATGACTGAGAGTTAGACCAGGCTCAAGTTTGTTGCATCCTATAGAGTGCATATATTCAAAAACAAAAACCTTGGAAGATTTTTTTATTTAAAGCTTAATATATATACAATGTCTTACTGAGTACTTGATGATGAGTTCTGTGAATCCTCTGCTGCAGCTTTTGTTTCTATGCATGAGATAATTTAATTTAAAAGTTGGAGTGACTTAGAATCACCCTCAGCTGCTGGGTGTAAACGCCAAAGCCGAGCTCCTGGTTGTTGTCAGTAATTAGGTGAGGTTTAGTCCTGATCCTGAGCGTGCTCTGCAGACAGGCTGGGCCAGGCTGCTCCTGGCTGGGTTTATCCCAAGCTGTGGAACTGGAACTGGAAAAGCTTTCCCAGCAGGGAATGGTGGCAGTGTCCCAGGGCCCTGGGCTGAGCCTGCTCTGGATGACATGGAGGGGACCCTCTGTGTGACACCAGCCAGAAGATGTCCCCTGCTCTGCTCAGGTGACCCTGACAAGGTTCAGGGACCCTCTGTGGCTCTGCCACCAGCCAGATGTGCCCTGCTGTGTCCCCACACCCTCAGCTGGAGCTCCAGTCCATCCCCCCACCCCGGGAATGCTGCTGGAGCTGCCCTGCAATCAGAGCCTCGATCCCTGCAGCTCCCTGGCTCACCCCACACCTCGGAGCACCTCCCTGGCTCACCACAGACCTCGCAGGCTCTGCTGCTCCTGGATTCCCTGGAAATGTGGGCCGGGAGCACCTCAGGCTGCCTGTCCCTGCAGCTGTACCTGGCCACGGATCCCCACGGCACCGCCGAATGCCTTGGGGGAGGTTTATGGGGTTTATAGGTTTCTTTATGGGGTTTTGTTTTTTGTATCAAAATATTTATACTTGAGACTATGTGAGAAAAGCTTTTCGGGGCAACTTGGCCTGTTCAGAAGTGTCACCAGAGCAAATGTGTTGTGGGTTTGGGGGAATATTAAAAGTTTGCTGGAAGTTTGGGAAGCCAGTGTCGTCCTTTGTGTGAGTGCTGAGGAGGTTGCCTGACAACACCTCCTCTCCAAAGTCTTGTTAGCAGGAGGAAATCATCTCATGTCACATCCTCTTATCTCTGTGAAAGGGAAGAAATGGCTCCAGAGAGAAAGCCAGACCTTCTCTCCAAACAGAGCTTCTTTTACAATAAAAATCATTTCTTTCACTCCTGGAGATGCAGGGATGAGTCGAGCACTGAGTCAAGGACTGCAGGCAGCTCTTGATGGCAAAACCACACCCTCTCAGGCAAGTCCAGATCCAGGGGAACCCCTCCAACTCCTGAGCTTCTTGGGAGGAGTTCTTGTCTATTTTTACACATAAATTGCCGATGTTTCATATTTGTGTCTTGACAGGAGCAGATCCTGTTACAGTCATTTGTGGGATTATTCCAAGTGCACCTTGAAGAGCCCCTGAGCTCTTCTCAGTTGTTCTTCTGAACAACTTATCTTTATAAATTAGAACACATTCAGATGCGCAGGTGCCTCCTAAACCCCTCTCCCAGGGGAGCAAGTCACCCCAGTGGCCACCCAAAGGATCCTTTTCCTCATGTGGAATCACTTTCCATCTTAAATACATTTAAAATGGGAGCAGAAAAACCCCTGCAAGAAAGTAGAAGTTGTTTCTGCATGTTCTGGTTCTCAGCTTTTTTCTTGTCCTTCACTCTGTTTTTCTCCTCTTCCATTTTTCCCTCTCTTCAATCAGCTGATCAGAATTCATCCCCCCTAATTCTTTAATTATCAGATTAACATCTGATAAGGTTAATCATTGATTATTTTTCTTTTATTTCCAGCTATAATCCCTTTGCCCATCATGGAAATGAGTTCCTGTGGGTAATTTCCTTGTGTGCTTATTTATTTTTTTCTTTAAATGCCCTAAAAGTAAAAATTTAATGGCCCCAGGATCTGGAAGATGGATTTGATTTTAATTCCTGCTGTGGCACCATGGAAATGCCCACATTAGAGAGTTTCACTGTTGTCATCCTGCAATTGAAGCTGTTTCCCTGATTTTTCGGGAAATAGGAGAAATTCCCGGCTGGATCTTTGCCTCCACTACTCAGCCCACTTTGAACCCAACAACTTCCATGAAACTCATTTTTTGGGGAAAGAAAACAATTTCCATCCCGTTCTGGGGAGGCTGAGCCAGTCAGGGCCGTTCCTGGGGGCAGGGATTGCAATCCCAGTTCTTGGGATGGGAAGGGTTGATCCTGAGCATTGCTCCTTCAAGGCACCTCCGGGCAGGAACTGGGGGATTGGCTCTTTCCTAAATCCTGGAGTTCCTTGTTTCAGGAGTGCAGACCTTCTTCCCTGTATTTTTTTATGGAGAGAAGACCATTATAGCCATGTTTTGCTCAGCCTTTTTCCCAGAGTTTCTCTGCTCATCCATCCCTCCATCAGCCAAGGAGCAATCTCCAGGTTTCTCTGGTTATTACTCATTAAAACTCCAATCCCTGCTAAACTCTGGATCACCCCTCACCCAGGAAAATCCCCCTTAAGGAGCCCAACCTCATAATCGGCCATAAATAACAAAAACAAAAGGAACTTTTTCCTCCCAGAGCTCCAGGGCCAAGATCCATTGTCGGGCCCAGAATAGTTTCTGTGAGGAATATTCGGGCCTGTGGTTCAGATAAAGCAGAACTAAACTAATTAACAATCCTTATTCCTCCCTTCTCCCTTCCCCTTAAAACAACAAAAGCCAGCCCCGAAGTCAATTAGTCACCGGGCTCCTAATTAGCTTCATTAAAGGATTGCCCAGGGGGATGGGATGGCAGCCGGCAGAGGAGAATCCCCCTCAGCTCTCATCTGGGAAACAAAGGATGCTGCACAACCAAACCCAAGGCTGATGTCCCAGATCCCGCAGGGATGGGTGCAGAAGGGGGAGATGATCCCACTGCACACAGGGAGCTCCTTCCCCTTCCCTTTGCTGCCTCATCCTTAAAGGAGATTTTCCAGAGAGGTGCTGATACCACATTCCTGGAAATATTCCAGGCCAGTTTGGACAGGGTTGGAAGCAAACTGATCTCCTTGAGGATGTCCCTGCTCGCTGACCAGATGACCTTTAAAGGCCCTTTCCAATCCAAACCATTACATAATTTCATGATCTTACATATGCCTCACTCCTTTTTTCCACTTTTCCACCATGTCCCAAGTTCCTTTAGATTTTCAGGCAAATTATTTATAAAATGTTGTCCACAAAATCCCAAGTTCCTTTAGATCTCCTGGCAAAATAATTTATAAAATGTTGTCCCACCAAATGTCCCAAGTTCCTTTAGGTCTTCAGGTAAAATAATTTACAAATTATTGTCCTTTGGGCACGGAAAAAGAGTCCTTGGCCACTTTTCCCTTGCCTCCCATTGGTGCTGAAGCCGTGGGAAGCCTGAAGCTCCCCAAGGCAGAGGGAAGCTCTTTTCCCTGTGGGGAAGCCATTTCCTCCTGCAGGGCAGCACTATCATAACACAGGGCCATTAGTAATCAAATTAAAAAGTGCTTTCAGTTAAACCCAGGGCTGGGAGCTCACTGACATCTTTCAGCAGCAATTTGTAACACTCACGCCCTGTAATTGCTGCTAATGAACGGGCAGGGAGCGCAGCAGGCACTGTTCTGGTTTTCCTCCAGGCCCTGCAATCAGGTTGGGATCCCAAAAGATGGGAGCAGTTCCCTGCCCTCAGGGGTTCCTGGGGAGGGTCAGGTTGGTTTCCCCCTTTCCTAGGTGGAGGAAGTGAAGCCCAAGAATTCAGAGCACCAGGAAGTGCTGTGAGCATCCAGATTTTTCTCCAGGCCCTGGAATCTGTCTGGGGCTGGAGGAAGTTCCTGTTCTTTGGGAACAGCAGTGAAGTTTTTCTCTTCCTTCCTCTGAGGTAATTCAGTGATCAGGCAGCTGAAGGTGCTGCTGGATTTATGTTGTGCAAATTATTATTTCTCACTTAGACTCAGGGAGAAGTTTCAGCAGGGCCGAGAACACTCCCGCCGTAATTCCTGCAGTGAGGAACTTCCCGAGGCTCAGAGCTCTGGCCAGAAATTGGAAGTGGCTCTACGTTGCAAGCAGCCTTTGGGATTTATTGATGTTTTAGTCACCGCTCAGGGCAGGAGCTGTTCTGTGGGGTTTGCAGTGGTTGTGGTGTTTGGCTGTTCCCACCATCCTGAATGCATGGATCAGGTTGGGATCCCAAAAAATGGGAGCAGTTCCCTACCCTCAGGGATTCTGGGGAGGATCGGGTTGGTTTCCCCTTATCCTGAATGGAGGAAGTGAATCCCAAGAATTCGGAGCTCGTGGGGAAGTGCTGGGAGCATCCTCAAAGGGCTGTAGGGATGGGCAGAAAGAGGGATTCCTGCCCTGGAGACCAGGGGCTGTCCTGAGGCAGGTGGTGACAAGGGGATTTTCCAGCTTGGTAATTCCCACAGCCCTGAGGACCCTCGTCCCCTCTGGGTCTCCACCCTGGCTGCTGGGACCTGTCCATGACCCCAGTGGCAGCCCTTGGCACAGCCAGTGGTGGCAGGGATGTCCCTGGGGTCACAGCAGGGATGTCCCTGGGGTCACAGCTGGGATGTCCATGGTGTCACAGGTGGGATGTCCCTGGTGCCACAGCAGGAATGTCCCTGGTGTCACAGCTGGGATGTCCCTGGTGTCACAGCCGGGATGTCCCTGGTGTCACAGCTGGGATGTCCCTGGGGTCACAGCAGGGATGTCCCTGGGGTCACAGCAGGAATGTCCATGGTGTCACAGCTGAGATGTCCCTGGGGTCACAGCTGGGATGTCCCTGGTGTCACAGCAGGAATGTCCCTGGTGTCACAGCTGGGATGTCCCTGGGGTCACAGCTGGGATGTCCCTGGTGTCACAGCAGGAATGTCCCTGGTGTCACAGCTGGGATGTCCCTGGGGTCACAGCTGGGATGTCCCTGGGATCACAGCTGGGATGTCCCTGGTGTCACAGGTGGGATGTCCCTGGGGTCACAGCTGGGATGTCCCTGGTGTCACAGCAGGGATGTCCCTGGGGTCACAGCTGGGATGTCCCCTGCCCTGTGCCCCCTTGCACAGCCCCCTGGTGTGACCTTATCCTGGTGGAGCAGTTCCCGCTCTGGAGAGAGGGAAAAGCAGGATAAAAGCTGTTCCTGCCTTCCAGGGCAGAAGCCCCAGACCCAGCCGTTGTCAGGGCTGGAAACTGGGAACTCCGTGTTCCTCATGAAGTGGGAACAGGGAATTTGGCACCTCAGCAGAGCCTGGCAGGGTTCAGGTGACAGAGGGAGCGTCTGGCCCAGAGCTCTGGGGAATCCCAATGGTTCCACCTGGATCCTGGGTCAGGGCTCCCCGGAATCTCAGGGATTCTGTTGTTGGACCTACCAGAATAGCACAGAATTAATAATTCCCCAGGGAAAATCACTCCCTGCCCTTTCCTGCACCTCCAGTGCAATCACCTGGATTTGGAATTTTATCACTCTGCCCATAAATTAGTTACTGTGTCTCAGCAGCTAATTGGAAAAAAAGTTAATTACTGATAGCAAGGTCTGCTTTGGGAAATAAAGGATTAATTTCAAACCTGTATAGGGGAGATCTTGATAGCAGCAGGTGGAAGGGAAAAATTTAAGGTGGATGTGAAGTGGGGGAGGGAGATAAAACGGTAAATGTGGAAGTGGTTTTGGAGCTAAGCACAGCCCTCAGGGCAGAGATGGAAAATCCTCAGCCCCACAGAGCCTTTCCTCCTGGAAATGAGGGAGTGCAGTGAGAGCTCCCAGAGGGCAGAGAGAGTGACAGGAACATGGGTTCGTCATGGCCCTGGGTGCTGTTCAGATGGGCACTGGGGCTTGGAGGGCAGCTCTGGTCCCACCTCTCACTGTAGGATCATGTGGGACATGTTTATTTCACCAAACCCTCCAGTTTGTCCATACGCCAGCCTACTCTGGCAAGTTCCATAAACTTCTTTCTTATTAGGGATAAGAATTTTTTTATCCTGGCACATTTTGCCCTATTTCTCTGGGCCCTGGCACAGGGTGCCCAGAGCAGCTGTGGCTGTCCCTGCATCCCTGGCAGTGCCCAAGGCCAGGCTGGACATTGGGGCTGGGAGCAGCCTGGCACAGTGGGAGGTGTCCTTGGCGTGGCAAGGGTGGCACTGGGTGGGATTTAAGTCCCTTCCCACCCAAACCATTCTGGGATAACAGCAGAGGCCCAGAGCACGGGGTGCTGGGGGTGTGACAGGGACAGTGACAGATCCAGGAGGGAAAAGCTCCTGGCCTGGCTGTTCTGCTTTGGAGGAGCAATAAATTAAACAAAAGCTGTGCTCATCCTCTGCGGATGAGTCTGTGTGAGCAGAGGACGTTTGGAACAGCAGCACAGCAGGGATGGGGGGAGCCCCCCCAGCAGCAGCTGGAGGGTCAGAGGTGCCCACAGGACACCCAGCTCCAGGTGACACCAGCTCCAGGTGACACCTCAGCCCGGGCCATGCACAGAATGAGAATTAGCCCTGAGGGAGGGACACAGGAACAGGAGCCAGGCTGGCTCTGCCGGTGAGGTTGGCATTTATCCAGAGGTGAGGGGGACTGGGAACTGCAGGAGTTGAACTGGGAGCACTGGCACCGACCCCCTGGCACAGGGCTGTCCCGTGTCCCTGTGACTCCCCCTGGGCACCAGAGGAGCACAAAGCTGTGCCACACTTATCCCTGCCCCCCATCACATCCCACTGGGTGGGGCCTGGCAGGGATCCCGTGCAGGTGCCACAGCTTTGGGGGTGCCCTGCCCCATGGCGAGACACCCCAAACCCATCTGGGGACACGGCCCGAGGGATGCCCTGGGGTGAAGGGGAGGGCAAGCAGCAGGAATTCCAGAGCTGGAACGCAGAAGGCCAGAGCGGCTGGAATCCAGGCTTCCCATCCCCGGGATGCTCTGCACTTGTCGCCGTGGTCACTAGATGTCCCCACGTCAGTACAAATCACGGCTGGCATCCCACAAAGCCAGCCCGGCACCCCCATGCCCGGCTCCTGTCCTTGACACTGACGGTAATTAATGACAGCAGCAATTAGCCGCTCCTCATCGGCACCGCAGCGGCGAGCTTAGATTTGTTTACAAACAAAGTGGAATGGATAAATAAATAAACAAAGAGACAAACAAGCAGCTCCGCGGCACCAGAAGGCTGCGGGAGGCTGGGATCGCTCCCTGGGTCCTGGCTGATGCTCCCAGTCCATCCTCTGGGCACCACCGGGACCATGGGAGTCCTGCCCTGTGCTGCCCTCTCAGCCCTGCCCGTGGACCCGGGAAATGGGGCTGGTTCCTCCCCGAAATGAGCCCAAATCGGCTGGATTGGAATGGGAACGCTGGGCACTGGAATGGGAGCGCTGGGCACTGGGATGGGAGCACCAGGCACTGGAATGGGAGCACCGGGCACTGGGATGGGAGCACCAGGCACTGGAATGGGAGCACCGGGCACTGGGATGGGAGCACCAGGCACTGGAATGGGAGCACCGGGCACTGGGATGGGAGCACCAGGCACTGGAATGGGAGCACCGGGCACTGGGATGGGAGCACCAGGCACTGGAATGGGAGCACCGGGCACTGGGATGGGAGCACCAGGCACTGGAATGGGAGCACCGGGCACTGGGATGGGAGCACCAGGCACTGGAATGGGAGCACCGGGCACTGGGATGGGAGCACCAGGCACTGGAATGGGAGCACCGGGCACTGGGATGGGAGCACCAGGCACTGGAATGGGAGCACCGGGCACTGGGATGGGAGCACCAGGCACTGGAATGGGAGCACCGGGCACTGGGATGGGAGCACCAGGCACTGGAATGGGAGCACCGGGCACTGGGATGGGAGCACCAGGCACTGGAATGGGAGCACCGGGCACTGGGATGGGAGCACCAGGCACTGGAATGGGAGCACCGGGCACTGGGATGGGAGCACCAGGCACTGGAATGGGAGCACCGGGCACTGGGATGGGAGCACCAGGCACTGGAATGGGAGCACCGGGCACTGGGATGGGAGCACCAGGCACTGGAATGGGAGCACCGGGCACTGGGATGGGAGCACCAGGCACTGGAATGGGAGCACCGGGCACTGGGATGGGAACATTGGGCATTGGGATGGGAGCACTGGGCACTGGGATGGGAAAACTGGGCTCTGGGTTGGGAACATTGGGCACTGGGATGGGAACACCAGGCACTGGAATGGGAGCACCGGGCACTGGAATGGAAGGTGTGGAGCCCCTGTGCCTGGAGGTGTTTAAAGGAAGCCTGGATGCGGCACTCGGTGCCATGGGCTAGTGACAAGGGGCTGTTGGGTCTCAGGTGGGACTCAATGATCCCAAGGATCTTTTCCAGCCCAACTGACTCCATGATCCTGTGGATCACGGCTCCCACGGCCTTGCCTGTGCCTGGTGCATTCATGTACCCTGAGGTGATCAGGGCAGGCCAGGCAGCTCCAGGTGCAGGGAAGGAAGGGATGTGAATTCCCAGGGTTAGGGAGCTGCCCATGGGGCAGGGAACGAGGATGGGCAGAGGGACAGGCTGGGAGGGAGGGAGAGGGACCCAACTGCATGAACTGGGCACAGGTGGGAGAATTCCAGGGCTCAGGGGATCAGTTTTGGCTGGATGGAGATTTCCACTGCTCAAGGTCCAGCAGTGGGGTATTAATATTAATTCCCAGCTCATTAAAGCTGCTTTATTTCCTTGAGGAGAGGACAGTGGAGATTGTGACTGGGGCTGATGAATCCTCAGGCTTTGCCCTCCCCATTGCTCTGCTGGGGCTGCTGCTCTCATTTCTCCAGGCTGGGAGCTCAGTTTTCCTGGGAAACAGGCTTGTGTTCAGGGGCAGAGGATGATCCCTCAGGAGATACTCCTCCTGCCCCTGCCCTCCTTGGAGTTGCTGGTCTTTAGGGCTGCTGATCCTCAGGCTCAGGGTTTATTCCCTCTCCAGTGCTTGATTTTGTCACACCAGCCCTTGATGTCCCCAGGGCACATTTTGCTTCTTCCTCCCTCCAAAGAGAGCTCACAGAAGTGCTTGGGCTGTGTGACAAGACTGATCCCATGAAATGTCCAAGAACTGCATGACATGGTTCCCCACATCACAGGAAAATGGCCCACAGCCGTCAGAGGGGAAAAAATAAAAATCCAAGCTGCTCTAACAGCAGCTGCCAATGGTTCTGGTAACACCCAGAGCCTTCCCATCTGCCCAGAAATCCCAGACATGAACCCAGAGGTGCCAAGGGGAGCTTGTGCTCAGAGTTTCTGTCCAAGCGGAGAACTGGGAAGTGGGATTGGTCCTGCAGGCTCAGGAGCAGATTGAAAAATGCATGTGGAGAGTGGGAATGGCCCCAGCCGTGCTGCGGGTGGGCTCATCTGGGATTCCAGGCAGGCTGGGCAGGATTTCACTTGCCAATCAACATCTGATTTATTTCCTGGGAATGGAGATCTTCATTCTGCGGCTGCCTCTGCTCCGACATCTCTGGAGATTGCAAAATGAAGCTGTGTGCTCTTTTTTTGTTTTGTTTTGTTTTGTCCAGAGCAGCAGGAGAAGGAGGAAAACATGGCTCCAAGGAGAGCTCCTGGGCAGGGTGGGATGAGAGCAGAGTCAGCTCCAGGTCACCCCTGTGCCTGCTCTAACACCGGGACTACCAGGGTGAGGCTGGAGCTCAGCTCCAGCTCAGATCCCAGGGATCATCTGCTTGATCCTGGCTGGAAATCTCCACCCAGGAGGAGAGCAAAGGCTGGGAAAGCAAATCCACTTTTCCTACCTTCCATTCTCTGCCCACATCAAGGGATCCCAGGTGGTTCACCCTGGTGGCCGCTGTGACAGGAGCAGTGACCTGGAGCTCCAGCAGGGAGCTGCTCTGACCAGGGAAAATCCCTTGGGAAGGGCTGGGGCTGTGGAGCTGGAGCCTGGGGGCTGTTTGAAGCCCAGCCTCTGCCCAGTGAGAAGTGTGGTGTCCAAGAAAACACGATATCCAAGAGAATGTGGTGTCCAAGGGATCATGACATCCAAGGAAACACAAAATCCAAGGGATTGTGGTGTCCAAGAAGTGAAGGAAACACAATATCCAAGGAAATGTGGCATCCAAGGGATGGGGGCACGCAAAAGATGCCCCCATCCAGCCCCTGGAGCTGGAATAAGTGTATCCCTTCAAGACCACTTGGATATCTTCATGGAGCATCCCAAGGCCTTCCTGGATCCCTGGAGCTCCCAAAAGTCAGAGCCAGTCCTGGTGTGCTGCAAAGGTGAGGGTGGGACGAGGGGAACAGGCTCAGGTTGTGCCTGGNTCTAACACCGGGACTACCAGGGTGGGACGAGGGGAATAGGCTCAGGTTGTGCCTGCGGAGGTTTGGGCTGGGCATCAGCAGGAATTTCCTCATGGAAAGAGGAGTTAATCACAGGAAGGGACTGCCCAGGGAAGTGCTGGAGTCACATCCCTGGAAGTGCCCAAAAATGAGTGGATGTGGCACTTGGAGATTCGGTTCAGTGAGATTCAAAGTTTGGCCTTGATCCTCCTGGAGGTCATTTCCAACCATAACCGCTCTCTAATTCTATGTTTTCCCCAACAGTGTGGGCATCCAGAGGCTCGCGATTGTTTCAGGGAAGAACAAACCAAACCATTTCTAACAGAAACAACTGCTTCAGGTCGTCTCCTTTTTTTTTGTTTTGTTTTGGTTTTGTGTTTTTTAAAGCTTCTCCACAAGTCCCAGTGTGGGAGAGAGCATTCAGATCCTCATTTTCATTCTGCTCAAGACAAAAACCTTTTCCTGCAGTTGTTTCATCAAAAAAGAATTGGATTTTTTCTTCCCCCACTCACCCTCCCTGAATCAAATAAAGAAAAAAGGTCATTTAAATGAAAGCCGATGCTCAGAAGGTTTAATACATTAAATTAGATGCAGGGAAATAAAACCACACCGGAGCTGTTTCCTCAATGAAGGATTTGGATAAAAGAGCTCCCTATCAAAAATGTTTAGCCACTGTTTTGCTCTGAAAATATTTGAACTCTGGTACAAAAGAGACAAAAAAATAAAACACTTTCCAGAAAGAACCATCAGAAAATAACTCAGAATTCAAATTAATGTAGCATGTTTTGGTTGGGATTTGGAGACTGGAAAAATGTTATTTGGGAAAAAGAAGCTGGGTTTGCAGACAGTGGGGAAGAAGGGCACAGACAGAGATATTAAAAAACGCTTTATGCTTAAAACAAAAAATCAAAATGCACAGATTTGGGTGAAAACAAACAACCAGCACCACTCAAGGTGATGGAAGAGCCAAGGGATTTCCTTGTGTTTGGTTTTACAAAGCTTCCTGTTCCTCATCCTTAAAAAAAGTGCTGTAGGTTTACAAACATTCCCCTCACCTGCAACTCATCCAGCCAGAGGTTTTCCTGCCTCATGTCCTTGGGAAGCTCTGGGATGGGCTCGGGGGCTCTGCCTTCTGCAGCTTTCCACACTCCTACAAAGATGGAATGGGAATTTCTGCTCCGTTAAGGTCTCTGTGGCAGGACCTGGGAATTGCTGATTTCCTTCCGTTCTCCTCATTCCATCCATCGCCGTTCTCTCTCCACATCCCAGTGCTGTTCTAGTGCAGCTTCATCCCCACTGTACCAGCTCTGCCTCAACCCTGCTGTGCTGCAGGTCCTACAATGTTGGAGATGCCACTCCACAGCACCATCCCTTTCATGGGATCACAGAATCCCAGGATCACTTAAGCTGGAAAAGATCTCTGAGACCACAGGGTCCCAGCTGTGCCCGATGACAACCTTGTCTTGTCCCCAGCCCATGGCACTCAGTGCCACATCCAGGAATTCCTTGGACACCTCCAGGGATTGGCACTCCAAACCTCCCTGGGCAGCCCCTGCCAAGGCCTGACCCCCCTTTCCATGGGGAAATTCCTGCTGGTGCCCACCCTGAGCTGCCCTGGCCCAGCCTGAGGCCGTTCCCTCTCCTCCTGTCCCTGTTCCCTGGAGCAGAGCCCGACCCCCCCGGCTGTCCCCTCCTGGCAGGAGCTGTGCAGAGCCACAAGGTCCCCCCTGAGGCTCCTTTTCTCCAGGCAGGATAAAAAATGATTGGAGGATATTTCCTTTTAGCCAGGCCTTGGAAGGGGCTGCCCAGAGAGGTTTGGAGTTCCCACCCCTGGAGGTGTCCCAGGAATCACTGGACATGGCACTCAGAGCTCTGGGCTGGGGACAAGGTGGGCATTGGGCACAGCTTGGACTCAGTGATCCCGGAGGTTTTTTCCAGCCTCAGCCATCCTGGGATTCTCAAGGCTACTGTCACCTTGGGGGAGCAATGAAAACCAACTCACAGGAAGTTCTGAAGGAAAAAAATTCTCCATGCTTTTATTGGGAGCGCAAAATCCAGCCCAGACCCACCCCAGCTCCATCTGAGCTCCAGAAGTTGCGTGGCAAATCTTCAGTGGAACCGGTGTGACCCAGAATTCCCATTCAACGGGAGCCGGTCCCACCCAGAGCGCCTGCTTTCCCTTTCTTCCCTTTCATTCCTTTTTTTCATCCTTCTGGGAAGAAACCCAAGATGAAATCTCAGCCCCTTCAGAGCGCGGGGCAGGAGGGAAGGAGCCTCAATGAGGATCGCGAGTGCTGATGAGGAGGAAGCACATCTGCAGAGGAGACTTCCAATGGAGCATTGTCTGCGGGGTGTCGCCGGCCCATTTCCTCCCATCGGAATTCTGCTGCTGGAAGCACTCCCGGCGAGCGGCCCCGCTCCGCATCTGCAGCAGCCCCCGAGCTGCGAGCTCTCAATCCTGCCTTTCAAACGCCAGGGATGAGGGAGGAGAGCGGGGGAGGCAAAATCGTGGCTTTTATTGATGAAATTCCCCCTCCCTTCCGCAGCCACCGCCACCGTGCAGCCCGGAGAGGCCGGGAAGAGTCGGGCACCGCTCCCCTCGCTCCGGAACCTGCTGGAGGAGCAGCCCCAGGGAACAGGATTTAATTTGGCAATGCCAGGGCTCTGACAGCTCCTGGAGAGCTCTGCCCGGCTGCCCGCAGGGATGATCCATCCCCCATCCCAACGGATTCCTGCGGAGCTCCCGGCCTGTCCGGGCGGGACAGGGGAAGAGGAGCGCTGAGCTGTCGGAGCATCAGCTATTCCCGAGCCGTCCGCGCTCCCACCAAAGTGGAGCTGCCCGAGGGCACCGCGCAGCCCCGGGCGGAGCAGGCTGGAAAAGAGGCAGCTGTCAGGAAGTACAAGGGAAGAGCAAATCAGCCAGGCAGGGGCAAGGTCAGCATCAAAGATCTCCTAATGCTGCCTGGCAGCGCTGGGAAAGCAGCTGCAGCTCCCTGCCAGGGAACGGCTAAAATGAGGATGTCTGTTCAGGAATCACAGGAGCGACGCTGCTCTCAGAGCTGGGGCTGAGAGCAGGGATCAGCCATTCCCAGGAATTCAGAGCACCAGGAACTCCTCGTGCAGTGTAGCTGGGACCAGTAAGGACCAGTCTCGAAGGTCCTTGTCACAGCCAAGGGTGGCAGCACGGCAGGAGGAGGTAACCGGGCTGCTTTGGCACCGCCCAAAATCATCAGCACCGGGGTCGAGCTGATCCATGGGATCCCTGAGCCTGCACTGTGCTGGCTCCCCAGTGACCCTGGGGGTGGCACTGGGGACAGCGTCCCCCCGCAACCCCTCAGTGACCCCAGGCCCTGAGCTCCTTCCACAGGTGTGACAACTGCTCAGCACCACTGCTGCTCACTCCCAGGCTGCCATCCCTCATCATTCACACCCTTTTTTATTTTTTCCCCTCTTTTTTCC
>WEZZ01034019.1:11169-24872 GCA_013400585.1 Chloropsis cyanopogon | reverse complement strand
TAAAAAAAAAAAAATCTGTCTTGGAGGAAGTATCAGAGCTTGAGTCAGTCTGGAGGCTTTGTCACCTGGCAGCTGTGGTGGCACAGGACATGAGGTCTGGGCCCCATAGGGACAGCCCAGAGGGAGGAGTGGGGTTGGGGGAATGACTCCAATCCCTTTTTCAGGTGTTCCTGTCTCCAAAGTCACTCAGAATTTCCTGCTTGCATCCCCTGGGAGTTCTCCTCTACACTGAAATGAAGCAGAAAAACAGGGAGAAAAGGGGAGAAGAGAAAAAATTAATGAAAAAGTGAGAAATGGGGGAAAGCAAGGAAAAGAGGAGAAAATGGGAAATGTATAAAGGTATAAATTTGGGGGTTTGTAACTCTACCTGTTGAACAGTGATTTTGCAGGGATTTGGGGGGGTTCTGGAGGATTTGGGGGATTTTGTGGGAGGGTTGGGGTGAGGGCACGGCCCTGCTGTGTAAAGCACAAGTATTTATTTACACCATGGTGCTCCAGGCCTGGAGAGAGCTCTGAGCCCTGTGCAGCTCTGATTCGGGGCAAAAAAACGGAACCCAGCAGATGTTTGACCAACAACTTCCAGATGCGCCACATCTTTACTGGAAACTGCTAAAAATGGAGCTGTTTACAATGGATGGAGTGGTAGGATGAGGGGGATGGTTTTAAAGTGACAAGAAGTGGATTTAGATGGAATATTGGGGAAAAACTGTTCCCTGTGAGGGTGGGGAGGCCCTGGCCCAGGTGATTCCATGGCTGCCCCATCCCTGGAAGTGTTCAGGGCCAGGGTGGACAGAGCTTGGAGCAACCTGGAAGAATCTGACATCAACTCACCTCCAGGTTTTTACACTTTATCACCTGATTAGATCTTAGAACTGGGCTGAAATGTTTGCAGAAAAGAAAAAGAAGAGAAAAAGAACAAAACAAGCTGGCCAAAGTGGAAAGTGTCCCATACTGCTGCCCTTTGACCCCTTTGTTCCATGGCTGGGATCCAAACCCTGCAGAGCCTCAGGGCCACCCCTCACCAAGCCCATTCCTCCCTGTGAACCCAAATCCTTCCTGGAGCCCCTGTCCTGCCCTGAGGACAGGAGGGGACCCCCTGTCCTGCCCCTCTCGCTCCATCCCCGTGGGACTTGGACACTCCTGCTTCCTTCTATTGGGAATATTCCTGGCTGGGGTTTAACCAAGGTGTCTGCAGGCAATTCCTGCTGAGTTTTGTCTCCATTCCACACCTGGGGACGGGACCTGGAGCTTTGTGGGCACAGGTGGCTGCGGGAGGCTCACACACCCCTCATCTGCCTGCCCCTGGCTCCAGCCCTCCTGCCCAGAGAACACCTCGGACAGGTGAGTTTGGGGCAGGAGGGGACCTGTCCCTCCCCTCCCTGCTCCGTGCTCGGGTTTTGCCCGAATTAGCGCTGTGTCCCGGTTAATTACCCGGCTGATGAGGAGCCAGACGCAGCAATCTCGCTCTTCTGTCGCTTGCCAGAATATTCATGAGGAGTTTTTGCCTTCTTCCCGGAGCTGCTCGAGCATGTAATGAGGCGAGGTTGGATTTTTTATTGGGCTTTTTTTTTTGGTGGAAGTTGAGATTCTCATTCCATCAGAGCCTCATGCTGCTTCCAGAGCCACATTCCTGCATCCCGGGGGAAGAAGAGAAAGGGATGGTTCTATTCTTGCAGAAAGTCAGAGGTGGAGGCGTTTCCAGGTGAACATCCCCAGCTGCAGGAAGCACCGCTGAGGGAGGGTCTGATTCCCTGGAGCTCAAAGGAAACCTACCCCAGCTCTCCTCGATGCCATTCCCTCTCTTCTCCTGTTATCACTCCCTAGAAAATCATTTACGAGGCCAAATTCAGGGGGTTTAGGATATTTGTTACTGAATGTGCACTCAGCCCTTCACCCCTCAGTGAGGGGTGATTCCACACAATATTCCCCTGGAAAACAACTCCTGACTCTTGTTCTCATCCTCACAAGAAACCTCTGAAAGGAATTAATGGTTAATTTTTTCCTTGAGGTGGAGGGAGCCAGGCAGAACCTGGGAGTCTCCCTGGAGGTGCAATGAATTTCACCCTCCAGAAAATTGGAAAAAGTGAGGGTTTGGCTCCTTGGTCACCCCTGAGGAATCCTCCCCTCACTTGAAGCGCCCCCAGAATTCCAGGTTTGGTCCTGTCCTTCCAGGATGAGAAAAGCATCAAGAACCAGCTGGGAGATCACAGAGCACTCTGGGTTTAAACTGAGAGGAATCAGTTCAGGTTTGAGGTTTCTATACCCCTTTGAACCTTTAGAAAAGTTAAATTTAGGTCACTCTCAAAGCGAAACCTCATTACAGCACGCCAAGGCCAAGTGCTCATTTTGCCAGGGTAGAAAGGGACTTCTCACACTTTTATGCATTATTGTCTCTCTTTGCCTCTTTCTCTCCTTTCTGCTTGAAAACCTTTGTCAGAAGTGCCTCAGACTCATAAATAGTTATTTATAACCTGGGCAGGAACAGAAAGAGAAGAGCTGCCCCTCACCCCCCACCTCCCCGGATTCAGGGAAGTGCGTGGAGCCACATGGAATTCTGAGCCTTGGAACAGCAGCAGGATGGACACAGGATGGTTCAAAAGGGGGATTTTCCTCCCAGTTTCCCCCTCTCAGTTGTTTGAGCTCCTGGCATGGTGAAAGGCGATGACTGAAGCGTGTCAGATGATTTCTCCTGCCTGTTTATTCGCTCTGCTGCTTCAGGAGAGCAGCCTGAGGTGATCCCACTCCTCCCTGCAGTGAGGAGCGCTCCAGAGCATCACCCCTTTCCCACCAGGAATTCATCTCCATGTGCCCCTGGCTGTAATTAGCACAGTCCTGGCCAGGCCCTGCTCTCCAGGCTCATTTTTCATCCCTCTGATGATTCCCTGCTGCTGGCAGGGACTGCTGCTTGTCAGCACCAGAAATGTTTTACGTGGAAGAGGAGCCCCCGGGTTAGCTGGGAACAAGGGAAGGGAAGCACGGTTTGGGTGGGATGATTGTTCGCAGGGATTTTCCCATGTGGATGTGGCCCCACAGGGGAGCAGGAGAGGTGATAAATCCCCTGTCAGGCCCAAGAATCGGGAACATCCTTCTCCTTCAAACAGCACCATTCCAGAACTGTTATTTCTGCAGCAAAATCAGCAGCTGGATTTTCCAGGGGCTCAGTGGGATCTGAGGGCTGTTCCACAGGGACAAACCCTGTCCAGATGTGCAGCTCCAGCAGGATCGAGAATCCTGGAATAACCACTGGCATAACTGGGGCTGATGGAATATATTCCCCATTCCTGACAAACGTGGAGCTGAACAATGAATGCTCATGCAGGGAACGTTTCCAATTCTCCTGTCCAGGGGTTTTATTGGCTCATCCCTGGCCTGGTTATGGACAAACCTTTGGAGCACACTGAGGTTGTTCCTCTCGGTGTCCCCTCAGCCTCTCTCCCATAATGCCTTTGTCTCCATCACCATTCCCATCAGGAAATTGGCTCCCACAGCAGGAACCGTCCCAAGGCTTTGCTAAATGCTGCCCAGGTATTGATCCTGCAATGACAGGAGCTGTGAGGGTGGAAAATGTTCCCACCCTGGGAACTCCGTGCTGAGCGTCACAGGGAAAACATGGAAACAACATTTCCCTGCCTCCTGAGTGGCACCCAAATCCCCCCTCCCTCCCCTCTGACGGAACTCCCTGCAGAGGCAGTCTGGGTTTACCCTGCCCTCATTTTCATGAGCACATTTAGCAGGTCCAAGCCCTGAGCTGGTAATCAACGCCTGTCTAATTAGCTGGAGAGACACTGGGAGGGTGATCAGCATCTTGCCTTGTCCCCCTCCTTCCCTGGGTGAGCAGTGACCTTGTAAAACCACACAAACAAATAAGAGCAGGGACAATAAAAGAGACACAGTTCCAGGTCTTCATAAAATCAGTTTTTTCAGTGGTTCAGGTCAGAATGAGCCCATCTCAGCTGGGCCCTGGATCAGCAGCTGTTGGGGTGCGGGGGCTGGGTTTTTATGGTTTGTTCCTATGTACCCCCGTTGCACCTGTTGTAATGGTTCAGCCTTTGGAGAATGTTCTCTCCCCTCCCTGGTTCTCCTGTCAATCCTATTCCCCTGCCTTTCCACCCCATGCCAATCACCCTTGTCCCTTCCCAAGTTACCAGAAAGTTCCCTAGAATTCAGATTGTGATAGGGCTTCCTACCCTAAACCCTCCTTCCCTCTCCCTAGATTGGGAGAACCCCCTGTCCCTCTTCCCTTCCCCTCCTACCCTCTCTCTCCCCATTGGTTTCTGTTCACCCCTCCCTTTCCCTTTATCAATGCCTGCCTCCAGCTTCTCTCCGCTCTCCCCGGGGCTGTCTGGCAGGTGCAAGAACTCCATCTACCTCGTTCCCCCGCAAGGGGAAATAAAAGTCTGCCTTTGACCCTCCGTGGAGAGTCGCTCCTTCCTTCACCACTGTCGCCTTTCCTAGCGGGGTCACCGAGGTCCACCCACGAAGGCGCAGGTCTGCCTTCCGTGGCGCTATACTGCGGACTGCTGTGGACCAGTGCCTTTCCGCTGTTCACCGCTCGCCTTTGCTAGCTGGGCTTGGAGCTGCTGGTTGCCTTCCACAGTCAGTAGGCGAACCGCGACAAGCAGCATCATCCAGGGAAGATCACAGCTCTGTCCTCTCTGCCGTGGAAAAACTTGACAAAATATCCCCTTGTTCAGGTGTTCCTTCAGTTTTCAGGAGAGATGGAGGAAATCACAAGGAGCCCCTGCCCTCATTCCCTCTGCCAGCCCCCACTGGGATCCAGCTCCCTACCAACTGTGGAGATTTGGGGATTTAAAACCAAGGTCGAGCTGCCCTTTGCTCCTTCTCACCCAGAGCCCATTCCCTGTGTCCAGAGCCTGGAACAGCAGTGAGAAAGTATCAAAAGATGTTAAAGCTATGAAAACAAGGCACTGGCAGATTGTCACCTTCACCAAGTGAGAAAGCAAAGAAATATTTTTATTCCAGATTTTCCTGCTAGCTGGGCACTTGTCTGAGCCCACCAGCCTGGTTGAGTGCTTGGTTTTATTTCCCCACTCCTGTTGAAATGTTACAGGTTCGGAATTGGAGGCAATTTTGGGGAATTGATAGCTGGGAGGTGCTGGAAGGGGGAGCTGTGCACGTGCCAGCCAAGGAAACCCTTGGCTGTCCCAGCACAGGACAATAAACACGGCCATAAATGTCAATGAAGCCAAAACGCTCCATTTTTCCTGGAGATGGCTCCCAGGGAAGGACTCGGTGAGGATGGGGCGATTGGTCCCTCCTGGATATTCCAGGCAATTGTAGAAACACATCAGGAGTTGCACTCTGGGTGCATTCCAGGGAGAGAGAAATAAATAAATGCATTTTGATAGGCTTTGTTTTGTTCACAGTAAATGCAGGCTAGGAGAGAAAATCTATGGCTCTTCCTTTTATTGCTGTCATTCCCAATAGCTGGGAGATGGGAACGGAGAAATATATCCAGGGAGTGATGGGCTCTGCTCTGCCAGAGGTTTCAGAGGTAAATAAACAAGTTTTATTGGCTGCTCTTACATCTCGATGTAGCATTTAATGGATATATTAAACACTGATCCAGCTGCCAAATATCCCAAGGAAATACTGTGTGCATCCCAGCTCAGCCTCGCAATGCCACAACAAATCTGGATTTTCCTAACGGGAGCAGGGTTTGCTCCCATAAACCACTCCGAGCTGTCAGAGCCGATTTCCTGCCAGTCATTTCTCCCCCCATCATGCCAAGGTTTTGCAATTCCACCCAAATGACCTTCATTCCCTCCTGGCTGGGGGAAAGCAGGGATTAGGATGGAAATTTGGGGTGCGGGAAGGCCTTGGATGAAGAAGTCCAAACAGAAGGACTCTTGAATGGCCCAAGGGAGCTCCTCAGGCAAAGGGGATGTGGGACCAGCCCTGTACCAAAACCAAGATTTAAGCAAGTAAAGCCAGACTCCTGTGGATGCAGAGCTCACGTCTGAACACAGAAATAAAAAAGAAACAGGATTAAATAGAGGCAGAGTTCCCACATCTCTGTGGTGGCCAGGCCTGAAGAGGAAGAGCCAGCAGTGTTCAATCTCGTCAGGAACTGAGGGCCAGCCCTGGGTGCCTGACACCTCGGGACATTGCTCCTATTTATATCCTCTGGCAGGAACAGCTCGGCGGGGTGGCAGTGCATGTGGAATAAACGCTTTCCGAAGAAGAATAAATCTCATCTCTTCTTTCTTCTTCTCCTCAGGCAGCTGCCCTGTGCAGGAGCTTTCAGGTCATGAGTCCGGAGTGCTCCAGGTTTTGTTCCCTGTGCCCAAATCGGCCCCAGGGGCTGGACCCAGGCCCTGAGTGACCTCTGGGGCTGGGCTTGGTGCTGGGCTCCTCTCCTTCCCACCCAGCTCCTGGGAATGCTGCAGCCTCCTCTCCTTCCCACCCAGCACCTGGGAATGCTGCAGCCTCCTCCCCTTCCCACCCAGCTCCTGGGAATGCTGCAGCTGGATCAGGAGCAGCCACTGGCCGAGCACCTACTGCTCGGAGGCTCCATGGAAACCATCCAGGGGTGCCTGGTCCAGCAGCCTGAGGCTCCTCTGCAGGGAAAATGCCGGGGATGGAGGGAGGTCATCAGCTGATCACACTCATTAACAGGATTAATTGAGTGTAAGTCTAAACCACTCAACCCGCAGTTAATTCACCCTCTGCTCCTTCACAGACCTGCTCTGAGAGCTGGCTCAGGCTGGGGAACCCCAGGAAGGAGCTTGGGAAGGGCAGTGCTGAGGCCACTCAAGGTGCTGCTTGTTCGGCTCCTGCCAGGCTCAGCAGGGGAAGGGCAGACCCAGACCATCCCCAGGTGATCCAGGCTGGACTTTTCCTGGCATGCCCAGACTCTCTCACAGACTCTGGAGCGATTTGGATAAAGATTTTGGTTGCTTCATCATGAAGATTTTTTTTTGATGCTGAATTGTTGAGACATTTTAACACCTCCAGATCTCTGGCCATCCATAGTGGAAGGAAAAACAACTTCTCCAGGGTGCTCATCTCTCCACGGCCAGCCCAGCCTCACCTGGAGATGCTTTTCCCAAATCCAGGGCTCAAGAGGCCTCCACAGCCTTGGAATAAAAGACAAACAGAGCTCAGCAGGTGACTGTGCTCCTGAAAAGTGCCTGGAGTAAAGAGAAAAAACCACAATTTCTGGGGGTTTCCCAACACAGCCACAGAACTGACTCTAAAAAGACCCATCCTAAAGCCCAAATGTTTCCTCTGCCTTCCTGGGAATCCTGAGGAGGAATGGCTGGACCTGGCTCTAGTTCTGCTGCAGTTGAACAGCCCCTCATGCCTTCTTCACTGCTGTCTTCTTCCTCATGGAACCAGTGCCTGGAATTTCCATGGAGCTCTGGGGTGGATGGACCTGGTTTCTTATGGAAAGGCAGCTCTAGGCAGGTGCACCCTCAGAGTCCCACTGGTACTCTGGGAGGAATTCCCTGATGAGGAATTTTCCCAAGAAAAGCCTCCGTGAGAACCCCAAATTCCTGGGACCACACGCACACAGGAAAACTTCAGGAAAGAGTGAGAGAGGCAAAGCCCAGTGAAGGCAGAGGATGAAAAATGCATCAAACATTGAGGAGAGATGAACAGATGAGAGAAACAAAATAAAAACAAGGAGCAAAGGGAGGATCTGATGAAAATTCTTTCTGATACAGCACTCGGTAATAAATAAAATATGTTCCACCACAATATGCTCCAGCAACTGGCTCTGGGCTGTTCCTTCCGTCTCATACAAAGTTCCCACTGCTGATTAAATTCATCAGAGCCAGACCTCGGCTGCCTCGAGCTACTTGCTCTCCTCAAACACTCGCACTCCAGAACTGCTGCAGGGATTTCATTTGGAGCTGTTCTGGCTCGGTTTTATCAGGGTTTCAGAGCCCATCTGATCACCACGCTAATGAAACGCTGTCCTGATGCACACCGAGCTCTGCTCGCAGCCATGGGTTGTTTTCTCCCCCAGAAATACTCCAGGAGAGAAGTTTTCCAGGATGAAATAAGGAATACATATTACCAGTACCAAAGCCAGCAGATTTTTCCATTAGTGTTGGGTCACTGAGTTTCCCTGATCACTGCCAGTCCCATCCCAGAGGTCAGAAATCCCTGGGGGAGGTTCCCTGCAGGTGAACCTGGGTGTGGCTCCAGCCTCACTCGGATGTGGGACTCAGGGATGCCACACTCAGCTCTGAGCAGCAGAACCAGTGAATTTTTGGGCTCAGGGGATTCATTCCCATTTTTCCTGCAGCAGCGGGGCCGGGGAAGGGGCTGGAGAACTCCTGAGGGAGCTGGGAAAGGGGCTTAGCCTGGAGAAAAGGAGGCTCAGGTTGGACACTGGGGAAAATTCCTTCACTGAAAGGTTGATCCCGCCCTGGCACAGCTGTCCAGGGCAGTGGGGGAGTCCCCACCCCTGGCACTTGGGGACATGGTCAGAGGTGGCCCTGGCATTGCTGGCGATGGTTGCACTCACTGATCTCAGAGGGCTTTTCCAACCTGAGTGACTCTGGGATTTCACTGACAGGACAGCAGCTGATCCTGTCCTTTTCCTGGTGGCCTCAGAGCCCACCTGGGAGCTTCTCTGGTCAATCTGATCCCAGCCCAGTGTCCAGGGCTCTGGAATGACCCCTCTGGTCAATCCCCAGTTGGATGCCAGCCCGACATCCAGCGCTGCCCACCCTATGGCCACCAGTGTGTCACCACCAGGGCACAGGAGCAGCTCTGGCTCTGCTGTCCCATGCAGCCCTGGCTGGGCTCTCTCTTCTCCTCCCTCTGCTCCCAAACATGCCTCTGGGTGTTGGATGAAGGCTCTGAGTGGCAGGAGCTGCAGGAATGGTGGCAGGGCTCGGGAATGGGAAGGGCCTGGGGACACCAGTGCACGGCTTGGTGACATTTGGCTCCAGCTGTGCCCAGGGCAGGGCAGTGGCACAGCTGTGCCAGGGCAGGGACAGCTGCCAGAACAGCTGCAGAAAAAGCCCTGAGAGTGACCTTAAATCAAATGGAAGGCAGAGCTCTGGATCAAACCAGGCTGGGTTTTCCATAGGGGAAAAAATCCTAATGAGGACACTGAGTCAGGCCCAGGAATGAGTCACAGGGAGGGAATGAAGATGATTTAAATTCTCAGGGACTCCTGGCACCATTAGATCGGAGCTGCAAGGCTCAGATCTGGTTTGAGCTGTCTGATTTTTGGTATTTCTCAACCTTCAGATTGGCATGACCAGAAGGAAATTCCAGGTGCAGAGAACAGAAGCAAGCCCTGGGTCTGTCACCCCTTGCCAGCCAGGATCAGGGCAAAGGGTGAATCTCTGTTTTTAATTTTAATTCTTTATTGAATCTCTATTTTTAATTCTTGATTGAATCTCTTTTTGTGATTCTCTACAGAATCTCTTTATTTTGATAAGAATTGCATTTTCATGCAGAACAGCCATTTTTCTGAAGCACCTTTAGTCCTGAAAAAACCAAACCAAAAAACTTTTCTTTCACTACTCCAAACATTTCTTTTTTAGTAGAAAATCTGCTTTGAAACAGTAAAATCCATTTTTCCCCTCTGATAAACCCAAACCTTCCTGCCCCAAATTCTGTTTGCAGTTTTCAACAGAGGCTGAAGGCACAAATAGAGAAATTCAACTAAACAAAAAAAACCCACCTGGGGAACATCTCACCTGTGGGCTCTGGTTCTGGCTCTCAGGTAATTTGGGGTTTAATTTTCTTCTCACATGCAGAGAGATGATGGAGGAGTTCTGATGTAAAAAATGAAGTCAGACTTGCAGAATCTGGTATTTTCTTGATGAATCCATTAAAATCGGGTCTCTTCTTGTTAAAAAATCCTTCAGACTCAGGGTTTTTGCAATATTCAACCACTTTTCCTCCTCCAGATCATGGCAATCACCCAGCCCCTGGTGAGCCCTCCCAGCCTGAACAAACAGCTCAACCAAGATCTCCAAAGATCAAAAGCAGGAGGGAAAGAATAATTCAAAATAATTTCATCCTCAGAAATAATACATGAGGAACAGAGAGAGAGAAGACTCCACGTTCTCCTGGTGCAGATCCCTTGGGGGATGCTGGGATCTGGGGGCGTTTTGGGTGTCCCAGGTAGGAGAGAGAACTCCAAACCTCCCCTTTGGGAGGCTCAGGGCAGAGCCAGGCTTTCCTCTCAGGTCACCTCCTGGATGATTTTTTAATGCAGGACAGAATCTCAGAGAACTCCATCTCCCTTCACACTCTCCTTGCACTTACATATTTTTACTGTTTCCCTGAATTTCCTTCTCATTTGCAGCTGAGAGCAGGAATCGGTTTGGTGCTCCCATGGAACTCCTTGAATTCCCAGCCAAATTATTCCAGAGCTGGGCTGCTGATGCAGAGGAGCTCTGCTGGCTGTGATCCCATCATTTGGAATATCATTTCCATTCCCACCGAGTTCAGGGATAAAGCTCTGCCAGCTGGAGGGCTGAGGTCAGCACACAACATTCCCAATGGCTTCCCGAGGAGTTTCCATGTTTGGAAGCTACTCTCATTTGGACATTCCCATTTTCCTGGTGAAATAAAACAAGCAATTTTATCTTCTTCTTCTTTTTTTTTTTGAAGTTTTTTTCCCAAATGATCCCGAATGGCCAAAAGTGCAGCACCTGCTGCATGATCCTGATGCTGGTTTTGTTATTCTGTTCGTGGTCACACCTTGAAAAGCCAAGGGAAAGCAGCAGAGCAGGAAAGAGCAGCTCAGCGAGGCATGAAAGGTTGGATTTGGTGGTCACAGCTCAGGTTCTGCTCTCTGGGCAAGGTGGGAGAATATTCCATGCAAAAAACTGCGAGACCCACCCAAAACCCAGTGTATCCTACCCAAACCCAGTGTATCCCACCCAAAACCCAGTGGATCCTACCCAAACCCAGTGTATCCCACCCAAAACCCAGTGGATCCTACCCAAACCCAGTGTATCCCACCCAAAACCCAGTGGATCCTACCCAAACCCAGTGTATCCCACCCAAAACCCAGTGGATCCTACCCAAACCCAGTGTATCCCACCCAAAACCCAGTGGATCCTACCCAAACCCAGTGTATCCCACCCAAAACCCAGTGGATCCTACCCAAACCCAGTGTATCCCACCCAAAACCCAGTGGATCCTACCCAAACCCAGTGTATCCCACCCAAAACCCAGTGGATCCTACCCAAACCCAGTGTATCCCACCCAAAACCCAGTGGATCCTACCCAAACCCAGTGTATCCCACCCAAAACCCAGTGGATCCTACCCAAACCCAGTGTATCCCACCCAAAACCCAGTGGATCCTACCCAAACCCAGTGTATCCCACCCAAAACCCAGTGGATCCTACCCAAACCCAGTGTATCCCACCCAAAACCCAGTGGATCCTACCCAAACCCAGTGTATCCCACCCAAAACCCAGTGGATCCTACCCAAACCCAGTGTATCCCACCCAAAACCCAGTGGATCCTACCCAAACCCAGTGTATCCCACCCAAAACCCAGTGGATCCTACCCAAACCCAGTGTATCCCACCCAAAACCCAGTGGATCCTACCCAAACCCAGTGTATCCCACCCAAAACCCAGTGGATCCTACCCAAACCCAGTGTATCCCACCCAAAACCCAGTGGATCCTACCCAAACCCAGTGTATCCCACCCAAAACCCAGTGGATCCTACCCAAACCCAGTGTATCCCACCCAAAACCCAGTGGATCCTACCCAAACCCAGTGTATCCCACCCAAAACCAGTGAATCCCACTCAAACTCAGAGTGTCCCACCCAAACCCCAGTCCTGGTGCCCTCCTTGTGCAGAGAACATTTTCTTCTTTCTGAGCCAGGAAAATCCAGGTTGTTCATGGAGCACTAGCAGCTTTTTTTTCCCAGCAGGCGTTAAACGCAAGTTCCACCCTGGGCTGTGGGACTGGGAAGGGAAAATGGTGCTGGCATTCCCAGGAGCTCCCATCAGGTGAGCTCAAACCTCCAAAGGGAGGAGCGGTTTCACCTGGAAGGGATTTCCAGTGTTCCAAAGGAGTTTCTGCCTGGCAGCTCCTCCTTCCCCAGGCCAGAGAAATACACTGAGGATTTTTGGTGGGAATGTGTCTGAGAGTTCAATTGCTCCACCCAAGGGCTCTCGTGCCAAATTCAGGACAATTTAGAGCCTGGGACAGCTTCCCTGGTCAAATCTCCTGTGATTTTCATGGCTTGGGATCAGACAGATCACGGAATCATGGAATGGTTTAGGTTGGGATGGACCTCAAAGCCCATCCAGTGCCACCCACAGGAACACCTCCCACTGCCCCAGGGTGCTCCAAGCCCCAGTGTCCAGCCTGGCCTTGGGCACTGCCAGGGATCCAGGGGCAGCCCCAGCTGCTCTGGGAATTCCAGCCCAGCCCCTGCCCACCCTCTCAGGCACGAATTCCTTCTTGTCCTTGGACCAACAAAATCCCTGGACTGCCAAACTCATGGAATCTCACCCTGCTCTGGCTTCCTTCACCACCGTCCCTGCAAATTCAAGTCCCAGCATTCTTGCAAGATTATTTCAGCCCCATCTTCTTCCTTTTCTCTCCAGGGAGCTTGAAACTTCTTCATTCAGCCCTGGCTGAGATATTGATAAATGTCTGGATTCATTTCCTATTTCAGCTGGGCATATTTTTATTTTTTTCTCCAGTTAATTGTGTGGCAACTTAATTTATCCTTTGTCAATTTGTTTTCCCTCAATAAATGATCTGCCAACAATACGTTGGTTTTAATTAGCCTGCAGCAAGTGTCTCCATGACTGTAAATCAAATGCTTGTTTGAGCCATGAATTGTAAAGGAGAAATCATTGGAATTCATATTGTGCTTTCCTGGGGGTTTTTTGGTGTTTTTTATTCTGAAGGGATTACGATAAAACTGTGTTTGCAGCCAGGAACTGACAGCACACTCAGATAATCAGCAAGAAAGAGAAATGTATAAAATATTTAAGTAGTTTTTTGGGTTTGGGGGGTGTTTTTGGTAGATGAAAAGTGTCAGGCACATAAAGCAAAAAGAGAACTATGAAAATTAGTTTCTTCATAATTTGAAAAAAACACAAACCCATCTCTCTCTACCCCCTCTCTCATTCTTTTATATATATAATTTTTAATTAACTAATGATTCAGTTAGTTATTTTTACATTTAAAACAGACGTTGTGGATATATTCACACGAGGAGGTGCAGGCACCCAAACCCCTCCTGCTGAAGAGCATTCAGCTCAGTGGAGAGCAAGAAAATACTCAGGGATTAAGGACTGAGGGATGGGCATCACCTGCTCACTGTTCCCGACTGTTTTTCACCTAAACTTGTGCCCCTCTCCTTGGATTTTACTTCAAGGCTTTATTGTCCCTATGGATATGATGATATTTCCTTACATTTCCTCATTATGGCAAATCCTCTCTTGACCCCTCTCATCCCTTGGTTTAGCAGAACTCCCTCCCCTCTGTTTCCTGTGCTCTGCTTTAAATCAGGTTGCAGTAGCTTTGGATACTACACAGAATCTCTGCAGGGTCCTTGTGTTTGATTCCCTGCATGGTTAATTACGGCAAGTTTGAGACGTCACCTCCCACAAACCCCTCGCTGACCCTTTCCCTCAAAGCTCTTTGGGGCCTCTTGTGCATTTTCCCTCACAATTCCCTCAGAGCACCCATGGCCCAGTGTCTTAGGTTGGAAATGGGGGTGTG
>WEZZ01034016.1:10873-27205 GCA_013400585.1 Chloropsis cyanopogon | reverse complement strand
CAGCCCTCAGCACACAATCACTTGATTCTGCTGCTAAATAGATGAAAACATGTCTCTGATGCAGAATGTCTCCAGGAATGCAGACAGGAAACATGTTCACTGAAATAGCTCCTCAATCCAGTCCATGCCCATCAGGCGTTGCCACAGTCATGCACTAGTGTCGTCAGAAACCTGATGGAAGCCAAAAGCTTTCAGAGAAGTCAAAAGCAGAAACAAGACTCACAAACCAGACTCCTCCAGAGTTGTTTCCTTAACCTGCAAACTGTTTGAGGGCAAAAGCGCAGAATAATGCACAGACCGCACCTGGCACAGTGAGGCCAGAGATCCTCAATGGAGTCACTGGTGTTGCTGCTGCAACAGTGTGAGGCAGTTTGTTGCTTTGTGTGCTTCAAAAAGAGCTGCTGCCAGTAGTAGTTCACCTATTGAGTGCTGCAGTAGTTTTCTCAGACCTGTCTAGTCCAGCTGGTTGAAAAATACTGAGTCAATTGTAGCCAATATTAATATTAGATTGAAAAAGAGATTAGGATCTTGCCATCCTTTTTGGCATTCAGAAACGTAAATATCCAAACAAAATCATGCAGGAACTCCAAATACTCAATCCTTTTACAAGCTCACTTTTATTAAGAGACCCAAATGAAGATACAGGTATTTTCCTTGAGTTTTAAGACTTTGTAAGTTTAGTTTCTAAAATACTGTTCTCAGTATTTTGAAGTTATGTCAATGCCTTTTTCTTTAGTCTGCTCTGCACTTGACAGAGGTAAATTTCCAATTAGTATTTTCTTTCTTTTTTTTTTTTTGTTGTTCCAGAAGCTGTACTGCATCATAGACATCACCTAATTTTATCAAATATTTATAGGTCAGGGATCTGGCATGTGTCATTTCACCTCTGAAAGGATATTTTCAGTGAGCATAATTTTCAGTTTATACTTAAGAATGGATTTTGAGATGATTCAAAAGCTTCATGATAAATTACAAGTGAACTTTAAAATGTGATTTGGCAAAAATACTTCATGTTCAGCGTGTTACAGTATGGTCATCAGTAGCTGTCTGAAGAGGTGATCAGCTACTCTTCAGTGGGGAAAGGTCAAGGAATATAGCATGAGCTACTTTTGTAAATAAGATGGAACATAAATATTCTCTGACAAAGAGCTGTCAAGTTTTGCCTTCTGTATGAACCCATAGCTGGAGTGACTTTTTGTGGACATGGACAATAACTGGAGAGCGTTTCTCTTCATGAAGAGAAGTAGTAGTTCTGCTTACTCAGAACAACGTGTCAGGATAACTGGATGTTGATCAAAGTTCTACCTATCAGTCCCTATGTGATTCTGGTAGCACCATTTAATTGTATTACATTCAAAATAATTGTCAAGTTCAATTCATGCTTGTGAATGCTCTGAAATCTTGAAATTTCCAGTAACACACTGTTTTAATTCAGCTCTTATTTCTATTATTTTAAATTGAGATAAAATATGATTTCATTAAGAAAATATAATCTTTTTGCATATCAAACACACAATGATTCCTGAACCCCAGTGTTAATTTGGAGGTTGGTTCTGTGCAGTGTGCTTTGGTCCTAATGCAATAAAATGTGCAGGAGTCCATTTAAGCATGAACTTATAGTGATTGCCCTTTTGCTTAAAGCAAGCATTTGCTCAAATACAATGTGAATTGAAGCCGAAGTGCTTATAAACCAGTGGATTTAAAACCTGTAAGCACTGTTTTTTGTGAGAGACCTTCTCACTTGTAATCCTTTGAAGCTGTTCTCATAGGGCAAATTTTGACCCTGACTTCAAATAACATCTTCAGTTTTGGGGTGTTTCCCCACAGAAGCAAAGGAAGGAGGGAGTCCTTATTCACATTTCTAACTGTATCTGCTTGCATAATTAAAGATGATACTCTTCCCTTTAAAGGATCTTTTATACAAGTCACTGTATTCATCGTTAAGAAAAAAAGTGAGCTTGAGATTATAGCATCTAACTTTATTCCACATTCTCAAGCTTCCTGAATGCTTGCAAAAGATTTATTTCAGATGTGAAAACAAGTTTTAGACATCTGACAGTCATATTGGCTATGCACCAAACACATGTGGTTTTAGTCTCTGTAATCCAGGGCGCATAAGAAGTGTTTCCATATCCAGTGCAGATTTCAGGAGGAAAAAAAAATACAGTACATTTAAGCTTCCCTCTTTACAATGTTTACTAAATACAGTGTAATACAAGTAAAAACTGTTTAATAATTGCTCTGTAGAAAGTTCTACTGTAATGTAATATGCACTTACAATCCAGAAGTAAAAATCTACTCATCTAAAATTATTTCACTCTCAAGGAACAAGCAGCTTTGGCTAGCTGGGTGCACACTGGGTACACAGCTGGTAGGGCAAGTTGTCTCTTCCACAGTCCATCAAATCCACTAAACAAAGGGAGCAGGCTTGAATTCTACTTTTTGTAGGCAGGTTCGAATAGGTTGCATCACCTATTTTATAGGAAGGACACTTTGAACATATATTTGCATGCAATGAAATTCACCAGACTCAGAAAAACTCTAAATGAAGAAAAAAATTATTAATGAATACAAAAGCACAACTTTCTTCAGAGGACTGTTATTTAAGTCTGTAGCCTGTGATCAGCCAAATGCAGCATCACAATCTTATTAGCAAGTTCTGGGTGTGCTAGAACCCATAGTGTCTGCAGTGAAATGCTCTGTAAACTCTGTAAATGGTTGTTCTTCTAGCAATGACATACATATCTCCAGATGTGCTGCACACTAAAGATAAAACAATGAAATCCAGTCAGTAAATATATGCAAAATAATTTGCCTTTACAATAAGGAATACTTGTTGTTTACAGTAAGTATTGCTTGTAAGCTCAATGTTTGTAGCATTGTTTGCAAATGGGTGGATACTGGGCTGGAATACTGCAGATCAGAGATCAATGCCAGTGCTTTCTGAGGGATGTTGACCTCTGCAGAGGGATGCATGCTGCCAGTCTCCAAAAGCCTGGAAAACCTGGGAGATGTTAAGCATTTTGCCCATTCTCAGAAGCTGCTGAATCTTTGTCTCTTCCAGAAGAGAGACAAGAACTTGTTCTCCCTACAGAAGCCCTCAGAATCAGGAGTCCTGAGGCTGGTATTGCCCAAGCATTTTAGAAACAGCAGGCATATTTGCAAGTGTGGAATGTGGACAGCTCCTCTACTTGCGGAAATTCTTTACCCTTAATTTGAACATGAAAAATTTAACAGGATACTGATACAATAAGGCTTAATTTGGGTCCCATTTGTCTCTGTTATTTCCAAATCCTGAACACTTGTCATATCAGTGCAATTAGTCTCTACTAAGCCAGGGGTTAGCTTGGCATGACACACATATAAAAGTCAAGAATACATGTAAGCCTCAACTAAATACTTAATCTTTATCTTCATATCCCAATTCATTATACAATCCCTGTATTCAGCCACAGATGTCTAAAATCTTGTTTTAGTAAAAGACAAGATTTCAGTGAATAAAAGAAAGAATTAAACATTGGTACAATTTGAGAAAAACCATTTGAAATAAGGAAATGACTAATCCCATAGGAAATCAGGAAACTTAATTAAAAAATAGTTGTCATTCATACTGCTTATCTGGATAGCCAGAACTAGAAAAATGAAACATGAGGAGTTCTGCCCATACCGCCTCACTGGGTATTAAAACATGACTACCTGTTTGCTGGCTGCGGACAGAAAATTCTTTATAATTGTTATAATGAATTTAGTATGTTGTTCAAAACTTCTTTCTGCATGAAGCTATATATACTGCACATTTTTTTTCTCACACTGTGGGGAATTTTAAACAAGCGTCCCTAACATGGAGCCTTTTCAGATCAGATCTTTGCAATCAACAGAACAGGATGTCTACAGCAGCCAGGGCTGCATCCTCTATGAGGTCTGCATTTAAGGTTCCTCAGACTGAAGCTCTTCTGGGGTTATAGCAAGAAGGTGGGTAATGGGAGGTGCTTTCTGAAAATGCCGCAAAAACATGTAAAATCAAAACTTCTTAAAAATAAAAAAAAAGGAATAGTGAAATTTGCATTGATGTGCTGCGTGTATCAGTAATCTCTATCTTCAAGAAATGATTTAGTTTTCATGTGGCAGCATTTTTCCCTCTAAAATAAAGAGACAATGGCTGCAATTAAAGATACAACACTATAAATATGCAAGCATACAGCAGAGCAGTAATAAAAGCCAGCAGTGCAAAGACAAGTGATCTCTCAGACAGTGGGACGTTGGGCTCCATGAAATCACTACACGCCTCTTGGCAAAGTACGTTGCCTCTGCAACTGCATCTGGAGACTTCTCAGAGATCTTCATCATGCACAGAAAATTGTTGTGATAATTGAGGTTCCTCCTAAGATGCACATGTGTGTTTGCAGCGAGGACGAAGCTCAGGAGTCTGGGAAAGCTTTTATGATGGTTTCATAGGCGGGAGGTGGGGTTTGCGTGGAGTGGCAGATGCGGAGGTTGTTGTTAGACCAGTGGAATTCAGGTCGACTCAAGCTGTTGGTGGTGCTTCCCACGAGGGTTGTGGTGGTATTTGTGGGAGTGAGGGTGATCAGCTGACTGTTCGTCTCCACGGGCAGGGGAGGACACTGCAGAAAAGGGTGGAAGGTGGATGCACGGAAGCTTGACTTCCTGGGGAAAGAGTTGGCCTGCTCCAAGGAGGCTTGCCGCTGGAATGTGAGGCTGGCCAGGCTGAGGTTGCTCCGACGTTCACAGCTGCTGTTGCGGTAAAATCCAGTCCTGCCGGCAGAGTGGCCATGGGAGGAAGGTCGGGACCGACGGCTGAAGGATGAGGGGCTCCCCTGGGAAATGTGGGCACTAGCTCTGCGACGGGACAAGCAGGTGAGAAATGCCCAGATGATCCCTCCAATCACCAGTCCAATCACTATGGACACTGTGAAGGCTATTGTCATCTGCTCTGAAATACAGCAAAAAATTAATCTCAAAGTTAATGAAGTAACTCTGAAGGATAGTCCTGCAAGAAAATTAATTTAAAATGCCAGCCTCCTTAAAAGATGAACCAGCCCTTAGGTCTTTTTAACACATGAACTTCAGAACACAAACACAACAGTTGGGAGTGCTCTTACTAGACAGCATTTTGGTGTTTTGTGGGATTTTGTTTGTGTGTTTTTTTGTTTGTGGTTGGTTTTGTTTTTTTGGTTTTTTGTGTTTTTGTTTTTTGTTGTTGTTTTTTTTTTTTTTTTTGTGCGTTTTTTTTTTTTTTTGTTTTGTTTTTTTCTTTTTTTGCTTGCTTGTTTAATTTGCACAATTCAACAACATCCAGAAAATAACTTATATTTAATATCTATTTCTGTACCAAGGCAAGGAAACTCTTTAGCCTTTCCCAGAATCAGCCACCCACCAGCTCCAAGTGTTATAAAACTGCCAAGTATTTCCTTCTCTGGGCAATAGGAGGTGTGGATTTATGCAGACTTGTTCTTCTGGTTATAGACCTCTATGTACTGTGTGTACATGTTTGCAAACTCACCTATTAAAACAGCGATGTACCCTCTGCCATGTTCTTAGTGGAGTAAGCTCTGTATTTATTACAACATGAGAACACTTCCCAGCCTTTTACTGCTGAGTAACAGATAGTTTAAATCCTCACAGTAATGCAAATTACTACATCCTAAGCCATTATGGTCAGAGACAACCATTCATCTCTTGAATATTTCCTATCCCCAATGCCCAATTTAAAGATGGATTAATCTGCCATTAAGAAAAGTAAATTTCTAGCTCTTTTAGAAATGTTTTCAAGGCCTACAAGATCTGAAAAAAACCAAACAAAAAACCAAAACCCATGGCTAGGATTGTTTTCTCTGCCACATGGTATCACAGGATGGAGAGATGTGATTTTTTTCCTTGTATATTTCTAAGAAGAGGACAGTTACTTCAGAAACCTTCACTTGGTTTGTAACTGAGTACCAGCATTATTGCTGTTGTAAAAAGTCCAGAGATATACTTGTAATCCTGGATAAGGCCTGAAATGAATGCAAACCTTTATAGATCCTCTCAAAATTCAAGAAGGGCTTGGATCTAAAACAAGAAGGAACACTATGTTGACAACCGGTGGAGCAAAGAGGGAATAAGCTAAAAAAATATGCATGGGAGACTTCGAAACATATTTGTTCTGTCTGTACTGTTTTCTCATATTTGTGAAGCATTTTTGTGAAAAAGGAAAATATATTCATTAGATAGATAAAGGTGAGTAACTCTTAGAGTATACTGAAGAGCAGGCCTGATAACACTGTGCCAGACAGAAGGTATTAACTCTGGGACTAGGATGCAGACATTAGAGGCCAGAAAAGGCAAGCTGTGACTAGGCTCAGAATTTTCTAGCAGCCGCTAAAGAGTTTCCCCTGAATTTATGGTGCTGTACAAACAGTCATTCCCAAATCCTAGAATAATGGCAGTGAATCTGAGTTGTGTGACTTGGCCAAAGCAGGTACTGAAGATGCAAGGAGAGTGAGCAGCCTGAGTGATGGCTATGGAGGGCAGCCAGCGCACCATGAAGAGGGAGGAGAGGTGCTAGGCAGGACTGACTTGCAGGCAGAGGCACCCCAGTACTGGCACCCTGGTACAGATTATTTTGTTTTAAGTCAGCCTTAAACTTAGGACAGGTCACTTCAGGAAAGGGGAAAGAAACATTATCTTTGCTTCCAGTAGAAGAAATGTACATGTTAATTGGTTAATTGCACTTTAAGAAGCAGTCATTATTATCTTCCTTATCTACCTCCTTACTTTTCTCCCTTCAGGGAAAAATTGCTAGTGATGTGATTCATACTTGGAAGACTCACAATCCTAGTGTTCCTGGCCTGTAACCTCTGCTTTCAGGCAGGCTTATAACATTATCCTTTTCAAATAAAGATTGGCAAGGATAATGCATTGGATATTGTTGCAGGGGACTGCTCTCTCTCAGGAACACTTTGGTGTCCTTTCATTCCAAGACGGATCAGACTTGACCCTAAAAGACAAATTTTCTTTAAGCTCTCATTTCTACAGCTCAAAAACTTTTGACTGGGCATGCCAAAGACAAAGGGTGACTGCCTGG
This sequence comes from Chloropsis cyanopogon, assembly GCA_013400585.1. Taxonomy (NCBI): domain Eukaryota; kingdom Metazoa; phylum Chordata; class Aves; order Passeriformes; family Irenidae; genus Chloropsis; species Chloropsis cyanopogon. The sequence continues at coordinate 20,121 of WEZZ01034016.1, read as the reverse complement.
TCAGCTTTCTGCAAGAACCCACAGGCAGCATCCTGCACTGCAACTCTTGGCTTCAGATCAGATCACTTATAAGCAGCCTTCTTCTCACAAGCCCAGTGTGATTCTGCCCTTTATAAAACATCTTTAGAGACACAGCAGGACTTACTGTGCCCCTTTTGGTCAGGAATAGCTTATTATGCCATTTTAATAGATTTAATACGTTCTGTTACTGCAAGTTCCTACTCATACTCCCAAAGGTGGGAAGGGAGAGCCAGGACTTGGTGACCTGCAGTTGAATAAATCCCAGGGGGAGTCCTGAAGACAGCACTTCCCACGCACTACTGCTGTCCCTGCGTGGCTATGGGAAAGTGGAGCAAGAAATAATCCTTTCTTGTGCTCATTTCTTCTGCACTTCAGCTCAAATGCTAGTTGGGTTATATTTGAGGCTGCCAAGGAATCCCCCAGGCACAGGGCTCTGTGCTGCCACCAGATATCCCTGCAACTCTTTGGCTCTCAGCTGGCAAAGGGGATCTCCACAGGGCACAGCAGCCTCGAGCGTAAGCAGAAGCATAGCAAGCAGCACAAGTGTACCTGGCTCTGGGCTTGCCATGCACCATGGTGAGGATTTGTCCCTACATCCCTTGAGTCATAATTTTCACCACCTGCACAATCTAACCAGAGTTTCACACTGTTAAAAGCAGATAAGGGAATTGACAAAAGTATTGAGTGCAGCTCTTCAGTCCTTCCCACGTGCTGTTCCCCTGTGCTGGAGGTACAGCACAGACAATTATCCCTTTGGATAATGGCGTCATTTTCTTTAACTTGTTTAGTTCTTTTATTTCTCTATCTCCATATATGATGGAGATATTGAGGGTCAAATTATTCCCTGATGAAGCACAGCTGGGTTTACTCTGACTATTTCAGTTGCCAGGACTCCATATGCTCTCTTTTCTGTTTGGACCCACATTTAACCCCCTTGGTTCTTATTACGGAAATATCACTAGACCCATTGGTTACAGACATTTCATTTTTCCTCTTCCCAAAATCTCACTGACTTCAATTGGAACTGTGGGTCACTATTGAGTGGAACTTGTTCTTTGCTTACTCCCTGCAGAGGATGAATTTCACAGAAATGTAATTCCCTTCTAAAACCTTATATTGTAGAATTGTAAATCTATGCCCATTGATTTCCTCTTTAGAATGTCCAGCAATCACAACCCTGAGGTACATTGGAGAAAATATTATCAAACAGAGAAAAATATCAAAGGCAGAGTGGGACTTGCTGCACCTGGGATTTTGAGTGTAACAGCTGGCCTTCACCAAATTGTTTTTCTCTTCCTTAATCTGGGCAGTGCCAGAGCAGAGCTAGCCTTCCGGGGAGTCAGAATGACACTGATACAAAGTGTCTCCCAAGGGGCCATTGTAATATTTTATGGTTTCCTGAGAGCTGTGCCTGTCATTATGTCCTCTGCTTTTAAGGAAAATAGCAAAAAGAAAGATCTGGGGATAAGTTAGATATGCTGCTAATAACAACCACCCAGGGCCCAGTCCCCTAAATATGTTTTGATCTGTATGTTTCTCTGGCTGCTCACACTGCCTGCTTTATTTAATTATGCCATAACGGAAAAGATTTGGTACCTCACCTCAGTCAATTCTCCACTCTCACCTCTAACACCAGCTGAGGTGAAGAACAAAGGTTTTTATCAACAATGCAGGACAGACTTTGAGGTACAAAGCCAGAAATGAAAGGCAAAGGTAAAAAAGCAACTGGGTATCTTAGCCACTTTACCTTTCTCTCTGTGGGACTTCCAACATGACCATACAAAAAAGGTTGGCATTTCAGAGCCCACAGTAACACCCATAACTTCTAAATGTTACCCCTAAATCTGGATATTAAGTCAGCACATTTGTCAGCCCAATGTCTATCCAGATCAGGCAATTGCTTTTGAAGTCTCTCTGTTCCCTTCTCTCTAGTTTCTGCACTAGAAATGTGGTGCTGCAGGTTTGTACAGGGGATTCTTGCATCTGCTGTGCAAAACTTTTCCTTGGTCATTAAAGCTTTCTTTAAGGATTTCATAACTTTCCATGAGCTGTATATATGAAGTGATAGCATATGTCCTTCAAATTGATAAATTCTGGCAAGTGCTTATCACTTGACAGTATCCACACTGGAGAAATTTAGACATGTTATTAGTAACATGTGATGATAGACTGGCTGATGAGATGTTTTTCCTAGTACTAGGCCCTGAACATTTTTTTCCCATCAGGCCTGGACATCTGAAGCAGGGTCAACCAAAGATGACGCATAACAATCAATAAGTTTTCTCAGAAGTGTACTATGTTCTCTTCTTCCTCACTTTGGGGTATACATCACTGAAAAACAGCAGCACAAACCCTACCTAGATGCATCAGTCCTTGAAATACTCAACATCTTCATAAAATAGATTTGCTTTTTGTATTGAGTATCTTGCTTCTATCATGCAAGCTTGCAGGATGCTTGCAGACATACTAGGACAACCTTTTACTTCTCTGAGTTTCATTTTCTTTAATTTTATAGACCACATCAGCCATCCCTTTGAATTCAAAACACATTTGTGTTGGGGATTCATTTTCCCAAGGAACCTCTCTCTTGCGCTCACCTCTGGCTGCAATGAGCTGCAATAGGACTTTGTTCCTTGACCTCAGGAAATCCTTGGCACTTGTATATTTCCTATACCCTTACGGTAAGTTCCCCAGGTATAAAATTAAGGTGGGCACAGGATCTTGCTTCCCCCATGCTCACAAATATATACTTTGGAAAACTTTACAGCTGGCCATGATGGGAGTACCTTTCAAAATCATGTAAGCAGCACCCTCAGTGAGAGCATCTCAGAGCATGAACCAGGGTGGGGTGGAGGAAGACAGGAGAAAGTACTGAATGCAAGGGAAAGAGAAATGGAAAAGCGTCTTTTAGTCAAGCTGTGGATGCACGAAGAATTTGAACTGCATCTTTGCCAATATTAGCTAATAAAGAACCACTCAGCTTTCCAGAACACCTGTTCTGCTCATTTTATTGCTAAGCACAAGAAGTCAGAAAACACCACAGGTTGAGATGATACCTACACACCTGATTTGCTTTCTGATGACCTCCAAATATTGCAATCTTTATGTTTTAGAGCTGTTAATTTTTTGTTGTTGTTATTGTTATTGCATTGTTCTTGTTTTATTCAAAGAGTAATAATTAAGCAGTTGTTTTGGTTTTGGTCAGCACAGAGCTAATTTTTCCGCAACAGCCATGAGGGGGCAGAGCCTGGGGCTGTGTGGGCACTCTAGGGTGTTATTCTATGCCGCACCATAGGGTGGAAATAAGGAACTCTCGCTTCCAGGAAGAAGGCTGTGGCTTCAGGTGGAACAAAGAGTGTGGCAGGGTAGAGAACCTGTTGGTTCATTGTCTATAGATCATGCCATGTCGCACTGAGGTTTGGTTTTTTAACATGTAAATCACCCACTTTTTGTATACTTTTGTTATTACTATTGCTGGTGTCACTGTTTGTTTTCTTATCTCATTGCTGTTTCCAGTAAATTGTTTTTATCTCAACCCATAATTTTCAGCATTTTGTACACCTAATTCTCAGCTGCACCCCTGGAGAGGGAATTGGAAAGGGAAGGTGTTGGAGAGTGGGCAAGTGGAGTCTGGTTTGGGAGAGTGGGGGGACTTGGGGGGGTGGGAGGACACTAAAGGGAGGAGTGCCATTCCTAGGCCATAACAGAAGTTTTATTTTAAAGTTATTAGAAGTGGTAAGTTAGCTTGTCACCTAAGAATGGCATTTTTCAGCATTTAAACTCAACATTCTACAGAGGCATTTTACTTACACTACATTAGAGCACAACTCTGTTCATTCACTGAAACGTCTGAGAGAATTTTCCTATTTTTCTTTTTTTCCACCTGCCCCAAACTAGCACGAGGCATTGTGCATCTGACATGCAGCTTTTATTCCATGGAGACTCCAGCAAGCCCAGAGGTAAAACATACAAGCTTAGTGATTTCAGCTGTATTAGCAACAAGAAGTATCAGTGCATACCACTGTGACGCGTAGTGGGAGAGTTATTTTTAAAACAAAATTCCAGAATTTTAAATTTATTTCCATTCTATTTCCTTCCTTCTCACATTTTTGCTAGCTATCTCTCCTTTATGTGATGTCATATACCAATTACTCAAAACTTGTTTAAGTTGGTAAGCATTCCTCTCCCTACATGCACATTTGCACAAACAACTTCAGTTTGCCTTGACCCCAAAGCTGAAAAGTCTTGATAACTTGGAGAGGGTTTGATCTCAAACATGAAAAAAATCAGCTCAGCCTTTTTTTATCGAGATGATCTTTTCCCAAAATGAAAGCTCGGTGACAAAAACACACATAAAATGCATACAAACCAGTATGGGAATTCATGCCGTACACATCCATTGCACAGCTTAGTATAGAGCACCAGCTAGTGTACTAAAGCATGAATTGCATTCTACATATTACAAATCTATTAACCCGATCGTAACAATGGTTCAGACACTATTTTTGAGGAATCTCAGTGTGTCAGGTGTCAAGCGAGGTTCAGCTAAGTCATTAGCAGATGATCATAACACAGCCTTTTCTGTGCAAAGCCAGACTGGAGCATCCAGGGTCTGTCAGAGTTTGAACAAACTCATAGCAACTTCCTAACAGCTACAGTGTTGGGGACACCTCCCTGTCTGATCAACCACTCTGGCAGTCACACTCACACCACCAGAGATGGGACAGAAGCCCTTTTGCAGCTACCCAACCCACACAGTCAGACCAGGTTTCCTCACCAGCTCAACCCCTGGCGTCCCATAGCAGAGTCTCAAAACTCTAGATCCTAAAGATCATTTAATCATGGTGCAATAACTAAATAACAAATAACAGCTCGAGCTGGTGCCTCCAAGAAGGGACCCAGAACAAAGGAACCTCTAGACTTTTATCCCCTCACAGCCTAAGGGTGGGATAATCTGGGGTGCTTGGCTCCTGCTGTCTCCAAGAGTCCAGCTGTCTGGTCCCGTGGCAGGGTGACAGGCCCCTGGGCCCTATTTTGCAAAGGGTCAGCAGGTCATGGGCTCTTGCCTTGGGCTCAGCCTCCTGCCCCCCAGCACACAGCCTGCAGCTGGCCCTGCAGCTGCACCCCGAGCTACCTGCACTGAATGGATTCCTCAACAATAGCAAATGTACCTCTCTGAGCTGGACAGGCTACAGCTACTCATACTAATGTATGCCAGGCAGGGAGTTTGGAAACAAAGTACACCTGGGGCCCACCTCTTCCCACCACAGAAGGCTTGAAGTGATTAGCAATACTTGAAATTTTAAGCTGGTTCTACCAGCTCCAAGAAATCATTTTAAAGCTGGGGCTAGTATCAGTAGTCAATTCCTGTGCTACTGTTGTCATGCTGAGCTGAAAAAAGCAATTTCTTTATATCTGACAAGTGTTGATATTACTATCTTCCCAATTGCCACTAATTGTGTTACCAAAACAGCCTCTCATTAATCATTTGTAGGCAGTCCATGATTCAGTTGGGTGGATGAATCAGTTGCTGCGTAATATCAACCAGCTGTGATCTTAGTCATGGCAAAACTTCAAGAAACTTCACACATGACTCTTGTAAGATGACTGAGAGTAACAGGCTACAGCACAAGGTGCTCTACCGAGTCGTGATGTCCAGAAAACAGAATCTGTAGGGGAAAATAAGCTGAAAGAAAAGCAGACTGTGCAGGACGTAAGAACTGATAAGTGAGATAGAGTTCCTGCCAGAAATATCAGAGCTCTGCATTCAGACACAAACTTGCTAAAGGGATATTTTATTTAGCCTGTGCTACTGCAAGATTATTTTCCACAGCAACAGAGAGTAATTCTCCCACTTCACCTAATGACAAGGTTTTTTTATGACCACAGCAGATAAGGTAAGAAGTGCTGGGTTTAAAATAAAGCAAAGGAAATTAAAAATCTGTTTCTAACTATGAGAACTAGAATACATAATCCAGGCATGTAGTGTATCCACCCCCAGTAAATATTTTTAAAAGCAACATCAATCAAGAGTTGTAATATAGTTAATCCTGTCTTGAAAAAAGAAGGTAGAACAAATGACAGCTCAAGGTCCACGCTGACATAATTTTGTGCAGTTTCTAAGATTTTCTTCCATCAGGTAAGCAAATGGGCTCCAGAAACATCAGAAAAATTATTAATTTAATGGCAAGTTAAAAAAAATAAGGCAATCCATGCTTTTGGATTAATACTCCTCTTGAAACGCAGAGGGGCTGGTTCATCAGAGGGTTAACTTAACAAATGAGGAGCCTATCTAGGAACAAGATTGCCCTCTGCTGGAAACTGATGCTGGAAATCGAAACAATACAGAAACCACCTTCATTCTAGTAAAACAGGAGTCAGAAAAAGCTGTCGAGAAACGTTCCAAAGGAAGATTACAGAGATGTTCATAGTACCTCAAAAAAAGAAAAATTATGAATTGCATTGCCATAAACAGTTAGGACTAGCATTTTGCAGAGGCTTTGAAAGTGAAGTAAACCAATGCACAGCAAGTGTTCTGAAGTTTAAAGATTTAAAGCTTGCACAGTTTTGTACCTTGATGCAAATATCTGTGATCATGGAGGAGCACAAGGCTAAGTCTATTCTTAAATTTGCATTTCTTGACATCCACAGTGATAGCCAGAATGATCTTCATGGACCAGAGTACATTTGCTTTGATTACTAATACCATTATTCATTGTGATAAAAAGCCAGAGGAGTGGAATATGCCATCTCAATATCCCACAAAACAACTCAGAATTAATGACGTTCCCTTGACATTACTGGCAGTTGATTTTTACTGCAATGACAAATAAAGGGTAATTGTAAAAATCAGAAGGAAACATCTAAGATAGAGATGTCAGCATGTTTAATTTAATGCCTTTGGCACAACTATGTAAAACAAAGCAAAGATTCCTTCAGGCATACTTTGTTACCATGTGGTTTCATTGTGATTCCTAATGCATAACAAAAGCAGTAATAGAATTTTATTATTTCCACACATGCAGCAAGCAATGCTCTGGCCAGACATTCTTACCCACCTCACAAAAGCAGAGCTAAGCTATGTAGCCTCTGCATAAACCTAAATCAAGCACTAAATCACAATCTGACGCAATGCAATATGACATTATACTTATTACTTAATTGCTAAAAATAATTCACACCTGCGAATAAATCATCTCATATATTAACAGATCTTAAAATTAATCAGAATTTTCTAAAACTCTTATAATTAATGATGAAATACTGAAATACGTAGCCTAGATTTAAGAAAACAGAAGAACATCCAGAGGTAGAACATAGCACAAGGATTTGAAGGGGTTATTGGGAAGAGTGTGGGGTGAGGAATACATAGAAAACATCCTCAGTTCCACTACAGTAATTCTATTGTCAGTGTTTTGCAGTATTGCAGTGCTTGCAGCAGTGCTGAAAGCTCTGCACATGTCCCTCTGAGTCTCAGGAGTCTCTTTCTATCACCCTAGAGGCAAAACCTGGTTTCTGCTCCTTGCTTTTGGCAGTGCAATCGCTCTCCCTTTCCCCCTGCAACCTGCTCATCTGTTTCCTTGTTTCCCAGGAGAGGAGCAGTCTCCCCTTTACAGTTCCAAAACTCTTACTCTCCCTTTTAAATCCACGTCATATATCTAGCAAGGAATTGGAAGGTTACCATAGGAAGGTATGGCAGACAAGTTGGAACTTTAAATTCCCTTCCAATCCAAACCATTCTATGATGCTATGATTAACATAGATAAAATTAATGAAACATGTGCAGCATAGTGTCTTGGCAGAAGCAGAAGGAAATCTACTGAGGCTCAAAACTGTGAAGCTTCTCCAAAAGAGTCCTTTCTCACTCATAACATACTGCCTTTGAAATACTGCCACAGTGTATTCTGCTGACAGTCTAACTTCTGTATTACTTGTTCAAAAATAGATGTAATTGAAAATACTGTTTACTGCTTTATTTACAATCTCATGATTTTCTGAGATTGCTATAACAAGGACCTTCTTCTGGTGAAAATTTAAAAACATGTACAAAGTTGAAGAATTGAAGAAAGAGCTGTTTGTGAACTTTGCTGAATACTTTTCTAAAGTATCCAATAAACAGGTATTCAAGAAGCAGGAATAGTGATCTGTACATTTTTTTCACTACAGTAATACCTGACCTACATCCAGTAATTCAAAAAATTCTCCTGCTGCATGTCTTCCTCTGGAAACAGGTGTAATAGTGAGCATTTTGAGAACTCAGAAGTATGTTTATATGTGGTAGTACTGTACTCTTCAGTCACTTACCTGAGGTTCAAAAACTGACCTTTCTTTGTCCCAGTACTTTCTGGGTGAACACCAATCTCTTTGGGAGAGTGCACCAAATATTTCTACGAATATCTATGTCAGCGTGGGCTAGGAGATCCAATTAAGTAGCAGTCATAAAAAAATCTGTGTGACCACAAGCTAAGAAATGCTGGCATAATTTCTAAATGAATGGATCACTGATTGGGAGTATTAGTCAACTCTTCTTGACCCAGGACAAATGATCCAGGCTGGAGACTCAATATGAAGTGGGATGCTGTGCTTGTCTCACATGAGCCAGTGGTGTCTGGAAGGCTGTATTTGCACCAGGCTGGCCCAGGTCCTGCTTGCCCAGAGATTCCTACACTTTTCAATTAACAGAGCCATCAAAAGCTTCCTTCTTTGTTTGTATTGTGCCTGCATAACTTATGCACTTCCCACAGAAGCCACGTGTTTGCTTGGTTGTTTCATCTTCCATTGCTCTAGATAACAGAGAGATGGTATTGATGTAACATAATTTTTAAAAGCAAAAGCTTTAAAATTAACAGATGTCACTCAAATGGTCAAACAAGTCATAAGTGTGTGTTAGGATGCTGGATTGTGAATGCAAATATCTGAAACAGGGAATTAATTTTCTTCTGCAAATAAGATGCCAGAGAAGCAAGGCAGAGGCTTCTGGTGAGAAACAGCTATGGCTCTTTCCTTCAGCAAGCATTTGTCAGAGCCCAAAGAAGTTTATACATTATATCAAACTGACTATTTTTTCTCCCCCATTTATTTTGCTGAAAAATTCCCAGATGTTATTTCATAACAATGCTGTATATATTTGTATCGTTGATGGAATTTTGGTTGTGGTCATTTAACAGATAAATCTTAAAATATGATTGTCTCATTTTCAATACGTGAAAATCAAATTAATGTATTTC
>WEZZ01034014.1:10490-36258 GCA_013400585.1 Chloropsis cyanopogon | reverse complement strand
GTGGGGTTGTCTGAGGTGTAAGGTAACAGGGATGATGCAATGAGGGTCCGAGGAGGGCAGGGAAAGGGGAGGGGCAAGGGTCTGGGAAGGGACACCCAGGGGATAGGAGGGGGGGACCCGGGGCATACCAAATACACATTAATACCATAATAAAAACATAGGCATTCGCACTGCCACAGGAAGGGAAGGAGAAGTGGGGAAGGAGAAGCGTTTGAAAAGTTTTATTCTGATTCTTCTTACTCTTTCTTTAGTTACTGCTAATAAACCTTTCTTTATAACCTTTCAAAGTTTTGAGCCTGCTTTGCCTTCCTCCTAATCCCATCTCACAGCAGGAAATGAGTAAGTACATTCTAGTGGGTGCACTGGTGTTTGGCCAGCACTGAACCCACTACACTTCTTAATCAGACTCTTGCACTATAAGTGGGGGAATTCTTCTAAACACCTCCATACTAAAGGTTCATAGCAGTTTAAAAACAGAGTTTCACTACTGGTTTTAGAAAGATCCTTTGAGTGGGCACAGCAAAATCATGAAATCATGCTGAATAGTCATGTAAGTATAGATATCTTCCATTTGAATATTGTCTTCCACCTCTGTTTGTGGCCCTGTAAACTTTTTGTGATTCCAAACTATTCAGCAGCCCTCAAGCACACCTGGGTGGCTGAAGAAGGATTTTTAGAGTGGAACTTAGTATGCAAAAAGATTTGAATCAAACTTCATGGTTTGTCCCATAGGAAAGTATTGTGGCAATGCTCTTCCTGTAGCTCTAGGGTAGCCAAAGTGTTATAGGATTACTTTGTAATGTCCCTTCATGAATTATAAAGTGCTCTTTCCACATATAGTCAGGTATTTCATTTATTCTGTTCCTATAATGAAACATTGTTACTAAGACATTTTTCCTCCTTTTTTTCCCCCAATTTCTATTTGTAACTGCAGCCAAAGGCATTCGCCTGAAATACTCATATATTTTTAATCTAAAAGGGTGTGGTAAAGACTTTTGTGTTCTTGGCAAATTAAAAAAATATATTCAGTCACCTGCAGCAGTAAGAGAAGGTAATTTTTGGAGCTGATGGTCCAAGGCTGTCTCTTGCAGCAAGATATCGCACATTCCCTCCTTCACAAGTTACAGCCCATGAACTGAGGTGACAAGAAGCCCTTAGAATGCCTCAACACCATTGCAGGTATTCCTTCTATTTCAGGTATTTCTAGAAGTTGATTTCATGGCCACTTTCAGCCACTTGGATGCTGTAAATGAGGTGTATTGCAAGAGGGAATCTGGCCTGGGTTTTGAGTCTTTGGAAAGTAAAATATTCTGCTCACATATAGTTAGTGTCTTGGTAGCTACCTCTTAATTTTTGATCAAGTAATTGGGAAGAAATTTTGTACTTCAGTATATATAATACAGTACTTGAATTTCCAGCTGGATGTTTAATTTTTTTCCTTACACTTTAATAATTTTTCTTAGAGCATTTGGTTTTTTTTTCTTCCAATGTTGTGTCTATAAAAGAATTGTGTAAACTTTTTTGTGAATCAGTGCTTTCAGTGTTTAAGAATGATTATTTTGGATGTTTCCTGGTTTTCTCCAGATTTCCTCATAAATATTGCTTCCTCAGTCTTCTCATCACTGAGTTATGATAGCTGGATCCCATCCATAAAAACTTTTCATTTTAAACTATGAATGAGCTGAGCTGTTATTTCTTAATTACAGAAGTTACTTCTGCTGACTTTACTGTTTTAGTAACTGCCATCATTTTATTCAAGTTGAAAATGCCCATATGAACGATAGCTCCATCATCTTCCCATGAAGCCTGACCTCACTTTCTGAGATCATACAATTTCTTTTTCTTTAGGTTCCACAAGGAGTTCCCTGTTCAGCCAAACTGGCCTTCAACCCTCTTTGCTTGTCTTATGACTTAAATTAAATTAAGATCACAATTTTTCAAGGCAGACACTGTTAAAAAATTAGTTCCCAAAACTATGAAAATCAAATAGTCTTTCATCACAAAATCAAGTGTTTGACATGTAATAATCAGGTAGAAATTTATTTACTTTCTTTGCAAATTTTGGTATGTTTTTTCATAAAATTGCATCTTTATTTTCTGCTTTAGCCAAGTTATCTCTTCTTGAAAATTCAAGAGTCAAAACTCATAATATATAGATATTTGAAAATATTATTTATCAGGGAAATGGGTTGAGAGTTAACAATTTGTACTTGTTTTAGCTGGGGTGTATTTAATTTTATTCAGAGTGTACACGGCTGTGTTTCGGATTTGTTCTGAACACAGAATTCATATTACAAAGATTTTTTGTTGTTGTTGAACAGGGATTGCACAGAGCCAAGGACTTTCCTGCTTTTCACACTGCCACACTGGTGGTGCCCTGGAGTGCCTGGGAGACTGGGAGGACAGACAACCAGGACAGGTGACCTCAAACTGACCAAAGGGATATTCCAGACCATGTGACATCTTGTTCAACATATAAAGTGGGGAGAAGAGGAAGGATGGAGGGGATGTTTGGACTGATGGTGCTTGCCCTCCCAAGTGGATGTGGTCCTGCTCTGCTGGAAATGGCTGAACATCTGCCCAACCATGGGAAGTAGGGAATTCATTCCTTGGTTTGCTTTGCTTGTATGCGTGGCTTTTCCTTCCCCTATTACAAACTGTCTGCATCTCATGCAGAATGAGGGGAATACATGGGGCTTTGCTGCTGGGGTTAAACCATGACACAATTTCATTTATCTTGAGAAGTTTGGAATAATCTTTCTGGGTGTTGTGGAATCTCAAAATATCATATATTATGGCAAAGTAGAATGGAAATCTTGCTTGTGAATTATTGTCAAAGTAGCCAGGTCTGCCGACAGCTTGAGAAGCAGAGAGTCAGACCCCACCAATTAGTAATTAGTGATTTACACTGCCTCAAACACTGGCCTCACTGCCACCATTTCAAATATCTACAACCCTTATATTCCTCATTTCTCACATCTAAATGAAAGCACAAACATATGCATGTTGTTTTGCTGCTAAAAAATTCCTCTACTTCTGCCATAATGATATATCAACAATAAATCCAGTTAGCCAATCAAAAAGTAATTATTTTACATCAGTTTTCTAGCAACAAACAAATCATCCTCTTATGTCTAGCAATAAAAAGGAGCCCTATTCTTTGAAAAAAATAATGTGAATTGATATCTAAAGGAACACTAACCCAAAAAGGTTCCTTACAGTACTAATAGCATTGAAGTAAGCTAAAAGTCAGAGTCAATATCATATGCCCATGAATTAATGGTTTCAGGTAAGTAGACTTTAAAAATCAAACCTTTGAAAGTAGGATTTAACTCTTAACAAAAGCTTTAATAAATTGTCATTGGCTTAATTTCTAAATAGTGTTCACATTAATGGAGTATCGTGTGCTATGCAAATATGTTCCTCATTTCCAGCTTTATATGTTGGATTTAATATGTAATTTCTCAAGTTACAATGGATTTGAAAGTCAAGGTGTGATGCTTATTGCTTTGCAGAAAGGTCAGTAGGAAAAATTTCACGTTTCAGCACATGATGCCCTGGTGCCTTTGGAAGGACTGACAGTCTGGCCTCTACAGTGCCAGCATCTGAACTGAGCTGCTTCCAGTGTGAATTTGAATCAGAGGACGTAAAATGTTTTCACAGAGGATAGTTGCAAAGCTATTTGCAGAAGAAATATCTCAGCTACATGCTACTTATCCATTTCTCCTCAGTGAGAAGAAAGACCTGATAGGATGGATCAATAGGATGGATACAACACAAGAAATTAGTTTCTGCACTGCAAAGACAAGCAGCGTTTCTGCCTGGAAATTCTGTCTGGAATGTCAGCTTCATTCTGTCTGGAATGCCAGCTTCAACCTCTGTTGGAGGTTAGGTTTTTCTGTTCTTTCCTTGTTACCTGTAGAATTTTGTTCCCACTGAGTTGCTACCAAGCACTGATGGCTGGGTGCTTGAGACGGCAGGGAGGGGAAACTCCTCTGGTTTTAGGGAATTTCTCTGGGAGGATGGGGGGCAGGGGGCTGGGGACAGAGATACCCCGAGAATGGCGGGCAGGTAAAAAAGGAGATGGGGTTGGGGGCAGCTTCTTTCTTGCTCTTTTTTATAGGAGGAGGAGGACAGCCAGGCTGTCACTTACTGCGAGGAGAATTCACTGGCACCGCTGGAGCTCAGCCTTGAGGGACCTATCCCCATCTGCTCGTGTGCCCCAGGAATCCTGAACTTCACCCCTCCCTGCCCTGCTCGGAGCCAGGCCGCCGCTGCCCCATCCCCACTGTGTCTTCGGCACTGCTCTGCATTTTCTCTAAACCATAGCCCGCACCCTGTGTGTGGCCAGCACATTCCCACAGTTCCAGTTACCATGGAACTGCTGATAATCCTTGCTCACCAGCTCAACACTCTTGCTCATTCCTGCCAGCTGTGACAGTAACTGTACCAAAGTCCCTGCGGTGAAGAGAACTGTTACCAGGTTGATGTGGCAGTGTGTTTATTTATTTTATTATTGTATTGATTTGTAAATGGTTTGTCCCCCGGTTATATCCCCCTCTCACCTGGTTTCCAGGTGGGCTCTCCCCCAGAACTTCCTCTCCCATCCCTGTCCAATGGTGAGGAAGATCTCACCAACCCCACGCCCCTCGCCCCTGCTGTCCCTCCCGAGGAAACCCTGTAGATTTCCCCTAGTTGGCCGTTCCCTGGGAAAACCCCGCAATCTCACATCCAGTTGGCCCTTTCACATGTGATGTTAACCCTTCGGGCTCTCTGACTGGGCCAGGCGGGCCATGCCCCAGGGGACGGCCCAAAGGGAGCAGACCACGCTTCCGTTGGGAGCTGATCTCTGAAGAATAAACACCTTATCCAAGCAGCGCTGCCTCTGGTTCCTTTGTGGAGAACAAAGCCTTTGCACGCTGGCAGAACCCAGCTTGTTACCTCCTTACTGATCCAGCAAGGAGGGACCAGGCAAAAACCTGTGGACAGTGCCTGCGAGCAAGAGCTCCCAGAAAAGTTAGCCGGACTTTGGGAGCTCATTTTCACGGTCCCTGGTTCTGTTTGTGGTTAATGCCATAGTTATTGTTGGTTTGTTTTGCCTTGTTATACACTAGGAAAGGATGGTTATTCCTAATCCCATATCTTTGCCTGAGAGCCCCTTAATTTCAAAATTATAATAATTTGGAGGGAGGAGGTTTACATTCTCCAAGCCAAGGGAGGTTTTCTGCCTTTCCTAGCAGACACCTCTCCTGTAAACCAAGACAGCCTGGCACTCCTTGCATTCCTTGCAAACACACTTGCAAACAAGGCAGTTACAGTGCAGCACTTCGCTTGTCAGTGCTTTCTTCCCAGCAGGTTAATAGTCACTTGTCCCAGCCGGGGGCTTGGTCATCCTTCTCTGTTGATGGAGAGTGAAGATGTTACCAGGGGTCATGCTGGCCTCAAACACTCTCAAATAGATGATACAAAAAGAAGTTTCTCTTTATGAACTAAATGTTTCACAAAACGTTCAGCCAGGTGGTTATTTTTTCTCTGCTATTCGAAGAGTGAAAATGTCCCTGTCTCTGTTGACTTCTTGTGGAATTTTTTCTTTTTATCCCACAAAGATTTCTTGGATTTTAGCTGACAATTATCTTTTTTCCCCTTCTTTTCCTGTTTCTCTTTAGTATGTATGATTGTCCTGAAAATATAGAATCTGTTCCTACTCCTAGTAGGAGCATTATAGGAAGTGAGATGCCACAGATGGAAAAAGACAGTCTGATGGAATGAGGAATATTTTGACAACGCCAGTCAGCCTGTCAGTTGGTAGTCTCAGATCATCAGCATCCTAACAACTGTTGTCAAGCTTCTTGTAGGCACTGCAACAAAGGAAGATTTTAAAGCACATTCTGAAGGATGAAGATAAGTTTACTTTGCAGTTATTTACTTTAAAATATTATCTTATAGAGGACAGACACACAATTTAACAGCATAAGCAACCAAAGTCAGCACCACAAATATTCATTTCTATCTGACTGTCATACTCAAGTTTATGGAGTCACGCAGCTTATTTTACATTCACTGAGTGGAATTCACAATCTGTATTTTAGAAAAGTCTGTATGAATGTAAGATCCCTTCTTTCACTCTTCAAGGAAAATTCACTTACTGGCATATTTTTAAAAGTCTTGGTAGCAAAAGAAAATGTTAAATTTTGTGATCCCTTTTCATCATAGTAAGAATGCATTTGTTCTAAAGCAGCCAAAAATTTATGTATCTTCCCATTTTGGAGGTAATGATGTGAGAATAAAGAGGTCACGCACCATATTCAGTGTGGGGGAAAATTAGCAACTTACAGTATGTGAGTTCAACACACCTCTGCGGTGGTGGAATTTCAACACTGGAGCCAGTAGGAGGCTTAGGTATTAAGGTTTTTGGATAAGGAGAGAAGGCTTTTTCTCCTCAGTAAAAACTGGACTTCAAAAACTGATGGATGCACACATGCAATCCCCTAAACCAAAGAACTAAGAGGAGAGATATTGAAGTCTATGCTGTATAAGACTGTATTTCCATTTTTGTCATGAACAATATTCTCTTCTTTGAATTACCACTGAAATTTCTTGAAAAAAATATTTGCTAAAGTACTGATACTTGGCCAGGTAGTACTCACAATTAACTGAAATGCTGTAACCCACCCGGGGGGTGCACCGGCTAGCTGGAGGATGGGCACACGGTGGCAAGCCCACCACCTCCTAGCACGGTTGGAAGGAGGCAGCGGGTTCGTGGGCTTAACAGAATGCCCTTAGGAGCTAACAGCTGAGGCCAGGAATGAGGAGGACTCTCGATCAGGTAGCAGCAGGTGGGTTTTATTCTCCCCGAGCTCCACTGAAGCAAAAGCCCGGGAAAATGGTGAACAAAGACTAAATACCCCTGGGGGCAGGGTGTAAACAAACCAATAAAATTGAGACGTGGGTTACATGACAACGAGGGCATGCAATGAGAGAACAGGAGTGGAGGGACTTCATAGGAGTAGCAAATGAGGTTACAATTCACGAGGATCTTTCCAGAACAAGGGTGGAGGGGAAGGAGAGTGACAGGTGGAGAGGAGGGGTCACCAGTCCTTCTAGGGAAGGGGATAGGGGATGGACGGGTGCCTGGTTGAGTCCATCTGGGGAACAAAGGGGGAACAGAACAAATCATTTACAGAACTCTTAACATAATAACTCTGAACATAAATTATGAAACCCCACACTGAAGGAATCTGTACATTCAGCAGTAAACAGGGAATTTCACTGTAACAACTCTAGTTTGAAAATCACCCTGCTTTCTGGATGGCTTAACTTCCCAAACATGTACCAAGTAAACTTGATTTTTAAATATGCGGGCAGTGGTGCTTATGTAAATAACTGCACATATTTCATCGCTGAATGGTTAAGTATTTAGTTTGACACTTGTGATTGCACACACGCATGCATATGGGGGGAGAGAGAGAGAGAAAGAGAAAGAGAAAGAGATACATACCTACAGTAACAGACTCTCTAAATTCAGAGTCCTTATGGGTTTGTAGCAAAGGAAGGAAAATATAAGAAAACAAGAAATATGCAGTCCTTTTTTTAGTTGCCCATCGAAAATGGTAACATTTCTTTAACCAATTTGCTTGCTCTACTAATGCCCAATTTTTGTCAATTCTAACATATTTTACATGACTATTCTCATATGGTTTCTTTTTAGATAACTCTTTAATGTGCTTTTGAAATCTTTTACCCTGCAATTACTAATGCCTCATTATTTCATGAAGCAGTTTTTTTCATTCTGTACATAAGATGCCACAGGCAGGACTTTAATACATATCCCCAGCTCCTAGATCTCACAGTCACCTCCACATTGTGTAAAACTGGTTTGAAAATTCTGTATTCACGCGTTTTCTTTCTTCCAAAGCTCTTATCTGCTTTACCAGGGGAAGGACTTCTGGCGGAACAGGTAGAGGCACTCTGCCCAGTGACAAATGTTCAGGGTGGGGTTGTTCATGATCAAATTTTATACCTGGTGTGTTAATAAGCAGTTGTCCTAGGGGGTGTGCGGAAAAGGGGAGGTTTGGTCATTCCTTTTCATCACTTGCCTCTTCAGGGCATGACAGGAAGAGCTTAATCTGTCTGGTTTTTCCTCTTCCATCTGTACTTTGGTCCAGAAACTCACACAAAGGCAGAGAGCCTGACCGAGGTCTTACATTCGTAATATAGCTCAAATCACGCCTGTCTTCCTGACGCAGCCCTTGGCCTGTGTCTCCAGGCCTATTGACTGTACCAGCAGGAATTCCACCCTGCAAGAGCAGTATGATAAGATCTTGTTGCATCCTGTGTAGCAGAATATCCTATTTTCCATCTCTTTCCTAGCTAATGCAGCTTTGCTGTCTCACATTTCACTCCAAAGCATTGGGAGTCCTGGATTTTCATTATTTTTCTGACTTTTGAGGGGATGGCTGTTTGCCTAAATCTCCTAAAATATGTTCCTTATATATTCTCATGTACTCATCTCTAATATAAAATCATATTGCTTTGAATAAGATAACCAGAAAGGGGAGTAGCTGATTACTTGTTAAGTTCTGAATCAGTGTGGTGGAAAAGTACTGGGGAAGCCTTGGTGACATTGTCTTTCCTTTGAGTTCTCACATGCACCAAGGAATACAGCAGAAATGTAACAAGGTAAATGAGTTTTAAACTTCTTTAAAACCTATCCATCTATTTAAAGTAAGCTAAAATATATGTACAGTTTTCACAGGAAATTTGATTCTAAAATATCTTATGCCTGATGTAGTTTCTCATCTTGTGAAAATATGTAATGGTTCATGATCAATGGATACTGCATACTAAAATTAGAGTAGCACTCAGATAGGTAAAATATCTGATGATACTGCTGTAGACAGAGACCTGGAGATTTCTGAGTTCTGCTCTCTGATCTGTTACCAGCTTGACTCTATATACTTTCTCATTTACAAAATGTTTACTTAGAACTTTTATAAAATGTACGCATTTTGCTGAGTAAGTTTCTTGTAAGGAAAAACTAGTTTAAATAAACAAGGGCTTTCTTTTCTATTCTGTTCCCTACTCTCACTATTCCAGAGAATTAGTTGTCAAAATATATGGGGGGGTTGTTCCAAATGATTTTGCTTAATTTGTCATTATGCTTGTTGTGTGCATGCTGTAGAGTAGCATGTTTTTTGTGAGCTTTTCCTAGTTTTAAATTCTGTGGTTTAGTTCTTACTGCATAAAACTCCCTGTTAAGATGGCAAGACTTCTGATTTTCTTCCTTTACTGAGTACAGCTCCTACTGTCTAACATCATACTGAAAATATTCATAGTCATTGCAGGATCCTTATTTGTCACTTATGTGGTTTTTTTCCCAATGCTTGCATACAGTTGATAATTTCTCTGTATAATTGTGTGGTCTGATTATTTGTAAATATATGCTTTGGTGGTCACAAAGTATACAGTCACAGGCATAATAAATGTAGCAAGTTTTCAGTTAATATTATGAGTGTATTCACCCTCTCCTAATTACTGATTGCCCAGTTCTAGGAAATGTTCTTGGTGTTTCACTGCTTCATTTATAGTTATATTTGTAGGTCTGAAGCAAAAACACCTGAAGCTGCTCTCAGATGTACAATTTTGAGAACAATCTGAATTCATTTCCAATTAGACATTCAACTGCCTGCTTCCCTCCATGAACCACTCATTTGAACTACAATAATCACATAGTAATCAAAATGTCCTATTGAGATAAAGACAAATGTAAATACTGAAACAGTGTATGACACCTTAGGTTCATTTCACTATTGAAATGGATCATATATTAGAGTTTCCACTGGATATAATTATTTTTAATCTTTTATGGAAATTACAATAAGCCTAAATTGGTGAAAAGCTGCGCACTGGCAAAATGTCAGAATTGTTGCATTATTAGAAGATTTGCATTAGTTCTGAATCATATAAAACAATAAATACTAAGTTAATTGTTAGGAAACTGCAATTGTTCACTGGAGAATTCAAGTCACGCATATTTTGTGACATATCTCCTTGGATATTTCAATTATGGATCCTATTGCAGCTTTAAAAAACTATATGTTTTGCCAGACTAGTATTTCATTTCGTTTTCCTTTCTTAAATCATTTCTTTGCATTCAGACAGTGCTGAGGGTATTTGTCTTTTGAANNNNCTGATGGTATTTGTCTTTTGAAATAATTCAACTGCTGTGTTGAGGACTTTAGAAATAGCAATTAGTTTTCTAAGTCAAAATATATGTAATAATTTTCAGGTGTTGACGTGATTGTTTAAAAAACCATGATGGGTTCAGATTCATAGCATGGATTTATCAGAAGTATTTTAAAGGCATTTCCAAGCAGACACCATGCAAATGTCATTTTTATAGAGGATTGCTTTACGTAGCCATCTAGTGGTGCAAGTTTGGTTGCTGTAAGGAAAGGAGAAACTGGTCTTTGTGTTCCTTCAGGGAAGGTTGAAAAGGTGTGAAATCATCTCAAGATATACATAATACAGCCAAAAGGAAATTATCCCTAGATGAATATTCAAAATTATATTAATAATACTGATAATAATAATGATAACAGAAATACCCTATATTGTAGTGAGTTTTCTAGATTAAATTACTTTTCCTGTTTATCTACTATAAATTAAACATTATTTTTTCATTAATGTTTTCTAGTTTTTCCTAATGTCTAACATAAATACTAAAAACCAGATGGAATTTCAAATTTGGCATACTTGTTTTTTCCTTTTGGTGTATATTCATGGAGGCTTAAAATTTCAAACATTATGTCCTACATATTCTGTACAGTAGAAATTAACTCTATTCTTAGACCCATATGGTCTCTTACATCTGCCAATAGATTTATGTTGTCTTAGAAGTTAATTTAGTACCGCAGAAAAAAATTATTTGCAACTGCCTTAAAAGCAGCCACTTTTGAGGGTGGCACAAGCCAGTCTCACGGATTTGTTCACACTGAGCCAGTTTTGCTTATATATAAATGATAAAAGATGCAAGAATAGCAAGATTTACTCTGTAAAGTGAAAATACTGTTTCACAGTGTTTTCCAATCAAGGAGGCTGCAGGCACTGCTTTCCCAACAAACCTATAAAATCTTGGAAGTGTTGTCCAATATTGATTTTTTTTTCCTTAAAACAGTGTGATGAAGAGACAAGAGGGCTAGACTTCATGTGTGTAAATAATATAATCTTAAAAATCAACAAATCTCTTCTTCCCATAGAGTTTTTTTATTAAGAGAGATATGTGTGATTGTTCACCTGGGACTTCACAATTGCTGCTGACTTTATTAGAGGGTTTGCTCAGAAATAAACTCAGAAATAAGCAAAGCTGCCAGCCTTTAAGGTAAGTAACTATGTTATAGTGTTCTGTGAGTTAGGTCTGTGCTATGTGGAGGGAAAAGCTGCCTAGAGAAAGAGTCTAGCTTTGACCTTCATGGTCGTTGAGAAACAACTCACTGCAGCAATGTCAGGCCTTTATGAAAATGATAGTGAGCTTTATAAGCCTGAAGGGGAGGAGGACTGTGACTTTCCCAGGTGTTTCTGTCTGGGAAGAGAGTTCACAGGGAACAGCATAATCATATGAAGATGGGAGGCAGGGGTGAACCTGCAGCATGGGGTGAGGTCATCTAGGAGTTGCATGTGTGTCTCTGCCCATCACTGTGATTGGCAAAGCCTCATGTGATAAAAACCAGCTTTATTTTGTATTAAATGTGGAACTATTGGTGCCTTGAAGGGAAGGGAAGAAATAACAGGAATGCCTAGTGATGTCCTTTAAGGAGAAAGGCCACTTGGAAGAAGGTTCAGCTTGATCCTTTTTGGAAGCCCAGAACAGATCCTATGCTGTTGAGTCCTGACAGGTCGAGGGTAGGTAATCATTAAGACAGATGGGGAAAGTCAGGTAGCAGCTGCTGTGTACAGCCTGCTATCCCCCAAGCACTGTCAGGTTTATGAACAGAAATCCATGGTAGCTAACACAGCTGAGGCACGTGGCTTTAGCCTTTTCCTCAGAAGGGAAATAGATGTAATAGTTCTGATAGTTAGTGGCTGTACAAAGGGATTTGAGACAGTTCTGAAGCCTGCAGGTGAATCAGATGGAGAGGACTATGGGACTGAGAGTTTCTAGGGTTTCTGGGTTTGGGATTTGGGGTGTTTGTTTGTTTTTGTGTTTTGTTGTTGGATACTTGATTTGGTGGTGGTTTTGTGGTTTGGGTTTTGGGGGGTGACGGGGGAAGATTCTACTGTTGTTTGTTGGGATTCTTTTTGATGTTGTTTTAGAGAAGTTCAAGATGTTCCAGAGCTTGAAGCAATCCGGAATCTTATGATTTATCACTGGGACTCCTTAATGCTTGGTGTCATAAATTATGTTACTTGTCCCATAGCTTCCATCTCTGTTGCATTTCCTGCTTATGCCTGACTAATGACAGGATTTTCTTGATAATCTCAGCAGGACTCTTCATCCCTTTCCCCGACTTTTTGTTCATCAAGGTGCATCAGGGTCTTACCCTGAAGGAACTGATGCTTGAATATCACCAAGCTTTCTTAGACCCCTTTTCCATGCAGGGCATGTTCCCCCAGGATTCTTCCAAGAAGATTCTGATTTAGCTCTCCTAAAATCCATGCTGAAATTTTATTTGCTGTCATTTCCTCCTTGCCTGATAGTGAGCTCCACAAGGGAGCCCCCAACCTCCACACTTCCAAGGCCTTACTTTTATGTTAGAATAAGGTCAAACAGCATACCATTCCTTGTGGGATCCTCTGCTGCCTGTGTCAGGAAGTCATCATCAGTGCTTTCTAGGAAACACCTGGACTGTTTGTGTTTAATTGTGTTTCTTCTCCAGCAGAGATCATGTAGTTAAATGCCCCCACAAGGACCAACAGCTCTGACTGTGAGGATGCTTCAAGATGCCTGTAAAAGGTCCCTCTTCCTCCTCCTGATCGGCAGCATGGAGCAAACACCCACAACATTGTCACCCTGCCCTGGGATCCCTGGATGCCTTCTAGATTTATATCTACACAGTGGGGATGATGGCCAGTCTCCTGTGAAATGTGCGACAGGAGCTCCACGACTCCAGTGAGACAGAAGCTGTGGAAACATGTAATGTATAAAAATGGTATATTGTCTCCTGGAACTGCTGTGATTCAGCAATAGTTCTTTAAGAGAGTGATCCTTCCTGACTCAGCAGTGCTACACCTTTTGTCACTTTGTTCTCCTTGACTGGAGTCCCAAAGTTGCCTTAACAGAAAACACAACCCTGTAGCACACCAAAATATGTCTTTGGCAATGCTTTTGTTTATCCTCTGAATGTTCAGCTGTTCTCCTGAGAAGAAAAAGCTTTTTTTGGCTTTATGCTGTGTAGTATCTTTTTACCACACAAGAGCAAAGTAAGTAGGTATAAGAGCAAACATTAAAGAATGTAGCAGATGTGTACCTGGCTGGAAGCAAAAGGAAATGCCTGTTTCTAAGCTATTATTGTCATAACTGCGGTACAACCAACTATGTAATAATTATATATATGCATTCTCCAAACCAACACAGGAGATTTAACCTGAACATTTATTGTGATACTTTATTCTGTACTGCAACTATAAAAAACACTAGCAGAAAAATGTGATCTAATTTTGCAAGATCTAGAGCAGGAACCATAAAAGGCTCCTTAGACACACTGAGCTACCGCATTATAGTTATAAAAATGAGGACAAAGTTTGAACCTCACTTGGCATAGTTGACATTATTTGTTCTTTCTTTGCATGGGCTGAGGTTTTCTTTTCATCTATATCTCATATTCTGTTGCTCTTTACTAACTGCTCTTTACATTTATAATGCCATTTCTTTTTACATTATGTGCTTTAAGATAGGTCACCCTCACTAATTAAAATAACTGCCTCTGTTAAAATATTACTGCTTTAAGTAAAATGAATAGTATGCTGATTAGAATAATTCATTACAATGCCAGACCAAAGGGAAGCATAACCTTTCAGAGTCTGAAGTAAAACCAGCAATGGCAGTACATAAACACTTTCTTGACTAGCTCAGCTCTAGCAAGGCTTCCCCCTGACTCACTTCAACAACGTTGCAGAACAAAGGTGCCTTTGGTGCCTGGCAAACATGTAAAGGTCCAGACTTTGCAACCTGCTTAAGGCTGAGTAGCTGCTGAGCGTTAACAAATACTGGCTGTGTTTGCACAGAAAGACCCATGGTAAAGAACACCATAATCTAGTTTCTTGATAACTAAGTTAAAACAATTAGGAAGTGGGAAAGGTCCTTTATAACTTCACTTGCACTGGCAGGGAGCTCAGTGGCATCTTATGATGGGAAGGATTTGTGCCAAGGTAAGCTTGCCACCTGCATGTTTGGAATCAGAACGCTGAAGGAGAAACTTCCCTGCCTGAGTGACAGTGTTGAGTTTGCGCTATTCTGAGTTGTGCCTAGTATAACTATTACCTGCAATACTGGAAAACTTCCACTGACATGTTCTGGATAATGGTTAAATATAAGAATTCCCATGTAATGAATTAAACAGTGAAATGGTTTCACAGAAAGACTCCTTATTCATTATATGTGACTGTACTGACACACTCAACCATGAATCTTGAAATGGTCCTTTATGATTTTTGTCTGATAGGACTCCAACTTTTGCTGATTGAGTCACTTCAGTGAAGTGTCTATGGTGCCCATCACCAGCAGACAGTTGGGATGGTGGGCTTGGGCGGGTACAGTGTGCAGGGCTGATATTCACTAAAGTGTCATTACAGATCTAGAAAGGATTGACTAGCATGTGAAGAAATTGAAATTGTATTACTGTTTTCTTTCAGCACTTGCAACATTAAAGTAATGTTCCTTCTCTAGTAGTTTCCACTGTGATTTATCTAGAACGAAGATGATTTTGAATTGCAAGAGCCAAAGAATGACAGAAGAGAAACAAAAGGGAAGGTGAGATGCTGGGAAACTATTCAATTCTTCCAGTGACATACTTTGCCCTCTGACATGTCTTTGCTGACTCTGCTTTTGTATCCTTGTTGTAAAAAATGCCCAATGGACAATTTATTTAACTGGATTAATGATTTTAGACTGTTACACTTGAAACTGAAGAAAAAGCAAGCAAAAATGTCAGCTTGGATATTGTCAGGGCACAGTGTGAGCCAGATGTTCCAGGAAAAGTGGGGCCTCCCCAGGGCAGGCAAAGCCAGGAGGTAGTAGGGCAGGTCCTGGATGGAGAGGACCTGTCCTGCCCATCCCAGCATGAAAATCAGACTCTAAACCACATACTGCTACCCAGCCCACGGAAACTATAAGGGAGAGAAAAGTGTCTCCCAACTTTTCTGTTTGTTTATCTTGGCATAATGGCTTTGATTCTTAACTCAGAATAAATGACAGGCTGTGACCACTGTGTTCTTGTTAACAGTTAGGGACAGCTCACTTCGCATGTGATGGATGTTTTACAATTACTAATCTTTAAATTGCAGTACTGCAGCTGGAGAGGAATGAAGAAGCTACTCAGAAGATAAATGAATGTAGCAGTTAATTAAAGATATATAGTTTCCACTTGAAGCAGTTCTATGTTTTTAAGGAGGAATTGTAGGTGAGGGGCAGGTAAGCTCCAAGAAGCATAGGGGAAGAACTTAGAAGCAGCAAAAAGTCAGTTTCTGAGTGTTATAATGGAGGGGGATTGCAAATTACAGCACAATTCCACTCAGGAAGGTCTTCATAGGTATCTCAGTGAGATCACAGTTTAGAGGCAGGTTCTGTATTGCTTTACACAGCTTAGCTTAATGGGGGTGGGGAAAAAAAGGCAATTTGGAAAAAGTGAGGAGGAAAAGCTGTTGAAGTAGAACAGAAAGAGAAGAAGTTCATGTAAGATCTACTGTACTATATACAGATCCTCTGCCCAGAAGTCAACAGATATTTTACTAAGGATTTAAAAAACAGCAGGATCAAAGGCTCTGTTGTAGTGTCTGCTGGGCAGAACTACATGCATGTTATCTCTGACAAAGAAAAATATTCTGAGCACAGTCATCCAATTAAACAAATTAACTATTTACACTTGGTTGTCAGGAAATTGAGGTAAGCTTACCAAAGACATATCACGTAGGCAGACACATCATCTGAAGAAATGGATCCCAGTACTTCATCCTTTCCTCTTGCTTGTTCAATTTTTCAGATCCAAAATTAATTGCAGAAAATAAGCTTATTAATTGCAGAAAATTAGTCTATATTGAATATAGTCTATATTTCTAGAATTTTTCTGACCTGGATGCAGGCTTGGGTGCATTCTACTGTCAGGCACTGAGATGTTCAAAGTGTGAAAAGAAATTATCACTTATTTCTTTCTGTGTTGGAGATAGTGTAGGCCAATGGGCCCTATCTGAGGTTTAGCTGTGCTCTGCATGTACATGGCTCACAGCTGAAAAGGAGCTGGTGGCAATTTTTACTTCTTTGTGACATCCGGATCTATCAAGCAGAAGGTCTGTAGTGTTTCTTACTTTGGTTTGGTTTTCTTGTTCTCATTCTTGCAGAATATCTTAACGAACAAAACAACATACTACAGAAGAGAACCAAACTAAGCCAAGCAGATTTTTGTTTGGCTAGGATGAAAAAATATTAAAAATAAACTATCTTTTCCTCTTGTTTGTTTGTTTATTTGTTTGTCTTATTACCCACTTAGTTTTGTCATGTGCTTGAGAAAAAAAAGTTGACAAATCCCTACATTTTGCGGTGTCAGCAGAACCTCTACCAGACATACACGCACATCAGGCAGTGGAGAAACAGCTACATGTGTGGGAGAGGAAAATGCACTACCCATCTGGCTCCAGGATTTCATTTATTTGGATTTTTTAAAATGCAAATATTATTAATATTTGACCAAAGGGGNTCTCTTCTCCCTCTCTTCTCCCTCTCTTCTCCCTCTCTTCTCCCTCTCTTCTCCCTCTCTTCTCCCTCTCTTCTCCCTCTCTTCTCCCTCTCTTCTCTCTCTCTTCTCTCTCTCTTCTCTCCCTCCCCTCCTTTTGACTAAAGTTTAGCTCTTAAAGCAGTTCTTTAGTTCAGTGTATTTATTTATTTAGAAATTGTTAGCACATATGCATGAATAAGAAAAATAAATCAGAAGTCAACAGAATACAGCCGAGTCCTTATTTATTAACAAGCAAGACATATTTCTTGCCACAAAATTCAATGAAATTCAATGAACAGGATGTCCAAGCAAATAACATGCACTGTGCTCAGAGCCTGTCAAATGGAATCTCTGTTAAGCTGTCAGGATATAGGTCAGGCATTGAGCAAGAACTCGCTCCATGACTAGATTTAACAAAATCTCTGGGCAGAGCCACTAATAGTGCACTGTATATATGTTGTAGTGGTGGTGGGGAAAAAAAAATAGTTTAGGGCTTTTCATGTAACTACCTTGACTGAGTAGTGTTTAGGAAGGCTTTTGTCCTAGGTTTGTAATTTCTGCTGTGCACACATGCCTTAGTTTAAGTTCTCCATGAGGATTATTCTAGGAACAATGTATAAGAGAAATCTAACTTAGTGAGTAGCAGTTTAACAAGGAGGAACAGCTGCATTTTACCATTTTGAATAGACAACAGACATGATATTGAAGCTGTGGCAAAAGCTTACAAAGCTGAATCCAATAAAACTGCCTTCATGTTTATACAAATCTCCTATGTCCACCTAATGAGAGACAGGTTCTTTGCTTGGCTGATGCAACAGTATCTCAAGATGAATTTCAAATAGCCTTAATAGAATAGAGAAATTCCTGAGGACAAATTAAAAAGTAATTTTAATTTAATATACCTCCTGGTGTCTTCCCAGCCACAGAAAAGGAAGAAAGGAGTTCAGAGGAGAATGACATCAAGGGATGATATATTTGGATGGAGCATCACTTCACTGTCTATACATTTTGTGCTGGATTTTGTGCAAATGAGTTAACAATATCACAACTTCCTTTGCTGGTGTCCCTTTCCTCACCTCTTCCATATTCTCCACACTGCTCTGACAATGCGGGCAATGTGAAATGGTACATTCCATGGGGCTGCCCAAGTACTCCTGTTCCAGCTCCAGGTGCTGCTGTCAGAGTATGTCAGGAGAAAGGGAGGTACTTTAGCTGCTGGATGTGCTAAAATGATCCTTCAATGCTATAAACACTTCCAGGGGGATGTGACTGTCAGATTCAGACAAAATATGGCTGGAGTTCAGCTGTGATGAGTGGTAGTTCTAGTCAAATTAAATTAATGAGAAATGGGAGAGCAATAATAGCTATGGCTGGCAGTCCTAATTTCAATTACCCATGATTAGACTACATATGGAATGTTTGTGAACTTTAAATTTATATCTGTTCATTGAATAATGCAAATATCATCTGTAAGGGTCTGAGAATCTGTCTTCATGAAAGCACTTGCTTGCCAGGTTAGCAAGCTGCTGAACCTGCATACTCCTTCCAGAACACAGGTTATTCCTGTGGTAAGAAGCCATTAATTTTTGGACCTCAAGGCAGCTCAATACCATCTTCCAGAGAGAACGGAGAGAGTTTCTGGATTTTCATTCTCCATTATTTATGCAGCAGACTCTAGTCATGCCTCATATCCAATAAGATAATTTGTGGGCTTGATGCACATGAAAGAAAGAAGCAGTCTTATCTATTGCCAAAAGCTTTAATCTATTTATATGTTGCTACTTCTTCACAGTATTTTACCATCCCTGCAAAGAATTCTGATTTCAGGATTAGTTGCACTGAAGGAGTACTAAGGAGAGAAAAAGTCTCTGCTCAGACTGTAGTATAACCTTTACTACGCTAGTTTGATGAGAAATCATTTGTATAGCTATTATTTCAGGTCAAGAAGTCTTATTTGGAATTGACCATCAGAGGATGATATGGGGAAGAGCAGTGAACACACCTCTTGGCCAGTGTTTAAGCTCAGAGTAAGAGAATATCTACAAAATGGAAATGATTTCTTAATTATATTGTTAATTTCTTAGTGCCTTTCATCTTCAAGAGATGAGAAATGTGAATTAGCAGTGTACCTTGGGCACTGCAAAATACAATAGAATCATTGCAGCACAGGGAAGCAAGTAAAACATATGAAGTAACTAATCCTCATGACTGAAAATTGGATTGTCACTAAGATCATCATGACTTTGGTGTACAATCTTCTTCTCTTTACAAAGAAAACAGCCAAACATCACCGTGTATTTTAACTGTATTTTCAGCCTTGGTACATTTTATGCATATATCATCTCAAATTTGTTTAGTCATGGTGTTACTCACAGAGATTCAATAATTAATTATATACTTGGGCAACAAATAGAATGTACCTATATAATCTCTAGAAATTTGATTGAGTTATCATTGTATCAAGAATGAGAAAGTTTTTTGAATGCAAAAGGTTTTTCTGACATTTTTATGGTCAGTTCTAAAAGGTTTTTGCATCACAAAGTAACACCAGGGATTTCAGTCATGCACATGGAATTGCAATCACTTGTATTCACTCTGGGAAAATAATATGACTAATATTTTGGGTACAGAACTTTTTTATTGTGTGACTGAAATGTCAACATTGTTGCTATTCCTCCTGGGATAAAATGTCTGTTTGCTGGTATTGCTGAAATTCTTGAAGTTACCTTTGTGTTTGCAAGGACTACATGCTTGGCCTGTAAAATCTTTATTTAAACACACTGTGCAGTACTGCATGATCTCATTTTATTTTAATTGCTGGCTACCCTCCTAGGAACAAAACTCTTAGAGCACCTGATTCAAATTATACTCAGTATGTGCTTCAATCTCAATCATGATATTTCCTTGTTTAAAAGCTTACTCTTAACTAGATAATGCACTGGACTGAGAAAACATAGAGACAAGACTGTCTAAATGCCAAGCATGTGAGTGTTCCATCAGAAATATTAGGTATGATTCAGACAGATTAATTTTGCTCAGAACATATTTTGCTGAACCTTTTCAGGCATTGAAATCACAGGATAGAGCTGCTCTGTGGCATTATTAAGTGAAAGTGCCATCAGCATGAGTATCTCTGTGTCTTGGTGGACACAAGGGGAGCACAGCGTATGGAAGGGTAGGAACAGCACCTTTTCAGAGAGAATTGTGCAACTTTTGCCTCTCCACTCTGCTGTGTCTTGTGGTGTGTCTGTATGGGTGTGCTAGGAGCAGTAGGTAGCAAACAAGCTGCATGACACACTGGCAAATCTCCAGCCCATGTAATAGGGGAGGACCTCAGGAGCTGATGAAGTTTTCAAATTTGAACTGTACCTGGTGAACAAAAAGAAAAAGGAAAAAAAACCAACCCTGAAGTCAGACAGATCATAATAAGCTGCCTGAAATGAGATCATGGCAAAAAAATTCCGGGCCACAATCCATCTACAAAGTGTTATAAATAAATCATGGAGGGTTTAATTCTGTTCTCCATAGCTTGCTTCTGTGTCAATGCACATGTTTCTATCAATATGGTTAAATCAGTTAACACCTCAAATAAACTTTACCTCATGACCATATGGTAATAATTCAGACTGCTGTCTTTTTGGATGCTGTCTCATAATCAGAGCACTGCTTCTAAGCCAAGATACTAAATGTTGACTTTCTTTAATCATAAAAGGTCCTGGTAAGGTGCTATAAGTGCTTAGCATTTAATGTGGTGATTGTATTATTTCAAAGAGTTTGTTCTGATTACCCCAAGAAAAAAAAAATGTCCTAAGTTGCTATGGTAACCCTTCCCATTCCCTCCGCCTCTTACCTGTGATTGTGGCTTTACCTAACCCCTTCCATACCTCCCATTCCCAGTGGTCCCTGAGATGTGTTCCCCTCCCCTCACTCCTCCCCTAGATATACCCAGGTTTTCTTGAAAAAAGTCTCTCTGGACCTCGGAAGAGAGATGGAAAGCCAGCCCAGTCTCTCGCTCTCTCCTGACCCTCCAAACCCCTCTGAGCCATGTTGCCCCCCAGCATGGGACCACAAAATAAACTGCATCTAGCTGCACCCTCAGAGGCTGTGTGATGTTTTGCCTGCGTGCGTAACTTGATGCACACCTCAGACACTTCCCAGCAAAGGCTCAGGTAAGGCCCTTGTGCCCCCAGAACCCAGAAGAATGTTGCTCCCAGTTCCTGCCCCGGCTAGCTGGGCTCAAAAAGAGCCCCCCAAAAGGGGCAGGAAGAAAAGGGATGCGACAATTTAATATGGGTATTTGAGGACTTTAAGGATCACATCCTGGTTGGTAGTGGTGAGCGTAGGCAGTTTGGCTTCTCCAGGCAGGGTACTACAAAAAAAGGAGGTTTTGTGCACAAGTGGATAAAACAGACCTTTTGAGTATATGATTGGCCCATTAGCTGATCACAAACAGAACTGCTCGTGCTGGATTTATTCACGCAAATGACATGTAAAAATTCATGACACATATAATATTACCTATCTTCAAAGGACTGAAATTCCTCTTCATTTCAGGAGCATGGTGGCTTCTTAAAGAAGACAAATTACAAACTCCCTCTCAGAGAGACAGAGGAAGACAGAGAAGAAGGATCTTTTCTCTTCCCATTTATTTAAGCACTTTTTAATAACAAAAATGCAAGCCCTCTAGTATCATGTTTCCCTTCTTGTTCATCTCAAGTTGGTGAGGATGTCCTTGCCTATTTTTTAATTACATTTCTCTGCTAAGTTAAAACATCAAGTGAGATGCCCACAAGGCATATTTTTCTTGGCCACAATTTGGATATAGTAATTGAATCTGTTAGCTTCAAAATGTCACGTAATGTTATAATCAGTCACTTTTTCTGTACACAACATAATTGCTCTTTCTTGGAAGTAAATAGGATGTCATATCCTGTCAATTTTACTTTCAAATAGCAATGACAAACTATTTACTGAATATTATAAATCTTTATGCAGCCCTTTACCAGTCAGCCAGAATTAATTTTATTTAGCTATCAATCCTTGAAATGATAAGCAGATGGAAGAAAGCATGCTGATGTGTGTTTGCATGTCAATCATTCTTAACATTCAGACCTGTTTATTTTCACAATGTGTTTATTAATATTGTTTTGCATGCACATCAACTCAATTAAGTTAATGAGTGTACAACCTATTCCTACAATTTCCTTCAGGTTCTCAACATTTTAGTTTCTTTCAGAAAAGCTTTCTCCTAGCATCATTGTATCATTACAGCCCTGTCAGGACTTCTGTCATGAAGCCCATTTTTCCAGCATTTTTATCAGCTGTAGATAATTACTTCTGTGTTGAGAATTTGCATTTAAGTTCTCATCTGTTTTTTCTCATCAATGAGGCGGGAGAGAAAGAGAGAGAAAGAGAGAGAGAGAGAAAGAGAGAGAGAGAGAGAAAGAGAGAGAGAGAGAGAGAGGGTGAGAGAGAGTGAGTGAGTGAGTGAGTGAGTGAGTGAGTGAGTGAGTGAGTGAGTGAGTGAGTGAGTGCACGATCGCATGCCACTTTCCTTAAGCAGTAGAGGTGAAAAATATAGTTGAATGATTACTTCTCTGTTTTTAGTAGAAAATAACTTTCTTCTTAGATTTCACAAGATAACTCTGGACACAAATCAAACACATAGGAGCTTACTCTCTGCAGTTACTGGGAAACATGTTATAACCATAGCTGCCCTCCCTTTTCTTTACATTTTGGTTGTTTTGCTGTGACAGAGAACATGAGATAGATTCATGAAAGCACTTACACACCTAATGCAGAAATTAACAATATCATGATTACTGATAGAAGATGTGGGATTTGCTACCTTCTGGTTGAAAAGGATGAAGAACTTGCCCTCTTATTCCAGCTGACTGCTGCAGGCATGAAGTCATGAAATCAAAGGTGGGTGGCACCTCCACATTCTGTGGCAGGTACATAAAGAGGCATCAGCTTATACCCACTGACAAACTCCACCTCAGGGACGTGCAGTTCTGGGTCAAATTTCCAAAATTTAGAGAGAGGTAAGTTTGCATGCATATTGCTCACTTTAGACTCAAACAAAGCAAATAATGCTTTGCAGTACACAGACATTTTTTTTTTTTTTTTTTTAATTTTATGGATGTGCTCTTTATCTACTGTTCTGGGTACTGGAATCACAGCTGTGAATTTCAGATTCTGTTATTGGGGCTGGATGTCTGAAAACAGGAACTTAAGGCTTCGGCACTGCACCATATAAATCCTATGCTGAAAGTAAACATAAGAGTTAAATGTCATGTTGGCCTCTTTGAGAATAGACACTGCATTTCCACAAAGATGATTTCTACAGACAAAATAGTTCATCTTGAAATGTTTAGCATGCCAACAAATTCCCTTGTGGTTGGTTTAGGGTTACCATACTTGTAGCAGAATTCCTCAAGGACCAGGGGCATGATTTGCCCCTGAGCCGATTAAATAACCCAGCCTGTGCTTGAAAGCATGAGAGAGATGGAGAAAGTGATTGCTAACCACCTTAACACCTTAGCTACCTTTATTATAGAGTAGGCAGTGCTTTGCTATGATGCTAACTAGTGAGAGAATACACAAAGTATGTAAACAATGCTGAGAAATATATAAACCACCATTTTGTGAAATAAAGGGAGAAGGCCATTTTAACCGTATCAGTAGTATTGCCATTACTTGGCCAGCTCTTCACACAAAAAAGGGGGGTACCCTCTTCACATACTGAGCTTCTCCTTGCCTGAGATTGTGTTTCTTTGTGAAAATTTCCATGACACTCTCTTTTTGAGGTGGGAATCTGAGGCAAGTCTCCTCAAAGCATATTAATTCAGCATTATTTGATGGTTAAAGGAAAAGTAAATTAGGTTAGAAGAAAATCTGGCAGCAGCCCTACCCTGTTTTTTGGGGTTTTTTTAGCATTATCTCAGATTTGAACCTTGAAGTTCTTACATAAGAACAGTATGAAATTTTGCTTATCCACCAACTTTCATCCTATATTCTGTTAGAAATCTTGGGAACTGCCCAGTATAGGATTAATTTCCATCATCCTGGCTTAATGTATGAACCATTGTAAACAGAGGTAGCAAGGACCAGCTGTGGGATCCTTGAATCAAATCCTGGATTCAAGAATCCATTTTAAACCAAAAAGCAACAGGACAGGCAGAGGTGGGGAGTGTCTGTTTCCAGAGCTTGAACGGGGAGATAGACAGGGTAAAAAACCTCAGTTTATTGACAAATCCATGTCAGTAAAAAAAAATAATTACTATCCTTGAACTGCACAAGTGTGAATGCGAGCACATAAACCAAAGGATTGGTAAGTTGACTCAATCAGAAATCCTTTCATCCTTTAACCACAGGAAACTATAAACTGTATTTTCTATGTATCTGTGTACGGACGTGTTTTACTGCATATCAAAGCATCCATTTACATATTTTTCTCTGTAAGAGGCTCACAGTACAGAACTCCACAAAAGCGCTAAGAACACAGCATTTAGCTTCATGGGTCAAAAGAGATAGGCTGAAATCAGAGCTACATACATAAAAGCACTGGGGTAAATTGAGAGAAATCTTTCAATATTTCCATTTTCCTAGCAGATGGTAGAAAGTACTTAGACATGATGACTCTTCCTGTATATGCTAGCATATGCTGTGGAATTGCCCATACAGAAAAGTCTTGCTCATTGCAAATCTCGCAGGAGCTATCACAAACAAAGCACATCAATTAACATTTGCTTATTATGTGACTGTGTGCATGTGGCAATTTTCTATTTTTCTCTCATACATTAGGCGCACAATTTAGTCTGGATGAGAGCTACACCAGATAAAAGTCTTGGTGCTTAGAGTACTGCTCTTTTCCTTTTATTTTCAAATAGGAATACTAACTCCTTATCTGTCTCACTCTTTTTCTCTCTCTCTCTCTTTTTAATATTTCATAGCTATCCAAATGTTTTGAGGCTTTTTGCTAAACCCCCTGTCTATAGCAGTTATTTTGGCATGATCTCAGAGTTTGAGGGAGGCGGTACAAGCCATGCAGCAGCTGTCTGGCCCAGCATAATAGCTCAGTGAACTTTGGCATAGGTCAGACTTTCAAGTAGTTTCTACCAGTATATAAACAACTCACAGGAATGTAAATTATGCTTACCTGAGATTGCACCTGCAGGAAGGCACATGTCTTTGGAAAGGCATAATCCAGATCAAAGGCAATTAATGTTTGCCAAAGACTAGAGAATGTTTGTATACAGTGCAACAGAAACTGTACATGAGGGTTTGTAGAACCAGCTTCTGAGAACCATTCCTCAGACCACAGGAATAGAAGGGACAACTGAGGTCATGCAATTCCCACAGTTCCAGTCAAATGTGAAAAAGATTGAAATCTATCCACAGGACATATGGTCTATGGACCTTGTGACAGTGTCAGAGCAAACCCTCATGGGCCAGCAAAATGTGCTTTATTACAAGAGCAACTTTACAAGGCACAGAACTCTCTAGCTATTTCTTGAAATACCGAAATTTTGTGGTAAGCGTGTATAAAAGTCAACTTTATATCTGCAGATGGTTGTTACTTTAGCAAGGAAAAGGAGAGAAGACTGCCATAGCAACATTGCTGATTTCATTTCCTTCCTTAAGGGTGAATATTAGTTGCAGTTGTCCCTCTGCATCTCCCATACCTGCAAACAGCACACTGTGCATCCCTTCTAGGACTCCCCTTGCACTGCTATCTCTGTTTCCCTCTCAGTAAAAAGGTGATGAAAAACAAAAGCAGCAAAATGTTGAATCAACTCAGTACTTCAACATACAAATTGCATCTGGGTGCTGCAGATGAA
>WEZZ01034013.1:46074-63054 GCA_013400585.1 Chloropsis cyanopogon | reverse complement strand
TGTGGTTCTGTGACTCTGTGATTTTATCAAACACAAATTGAGTGGTTCCACTCCTCATCATCACAAAGGGATTTGGAATTTCCTGCAAATTCAGGGTTCCTTGGTTTCACACTGTATGGTTTTTTTGCAGGGCCTGGGAAGCCCTTTATCGATGTGGCAAGACATGGCCAAAAACCACTCTGATGTTAGATGCTCCAGGACTGAATGGTGAGTCAACCATGACATAATCCAGCCATTGCCACATACCAGGACCTGTATCACATACTTTAAACAAGGTAGTTGACAAAGATATTTGAGTAATACTTTTTGTTTGCGATGTCTGGTGGGTTGTTAGGTAAAGACAAGAGCTGGAAAAATATTTTGGGAGATATTTTGTTGGTGGGGTGCTGCAAAACAAAGAAGTTAGCAGTTTGCCCAAGGCCAAGACTGTGGGAGACATAAGAACAGAACCTATTTCTTTTGATTCCTGTATGCAACAGATTCTGTAAAAGCAGGACCAAGAAGTGAACATGTCTAGAGTAAATCTGTCCAGAGCTGTATCAGACAGGTCAGAGGGTGACAAACTGGTCCACACAAGTCACCAGTTGTAAAGGGTGCCCTGGTGGCTGTTTCTGAAGTGAATGGTTCCTTAGGAATTCAAGAGTTCACACCACCCTTCAACTCTTGCAGAGTGGTATGTATTAGAAAAAATATTAGGAAGAAGTTCTTTACTCAGAGGGTGGTGAGGCCCTTGCACAGAGCAGCTGTGGCTGCCCCTGGCTCCCTGGCAGTGTTCAGGGCCAGGTTGGACAATGGGGCTTGGAGCAACCTGGGATAGTGGAAGGTGTCCCT
The DNA here is from genome assembly GCA_013400585.1 of Chloropsis cyanopogon. Classification (NCBI taxonomy): domain Eukaryota; kingdom Metazoa; phylum Chordata; class Aves; order Passeriformes; family Irenidae; genus Chloropsis; species Chloropsis cyanopogon. The sequence goes on along the minus strand of WEZZ01034013.1, from coordinate 62,223 downwards.
GCCCATGGCAGGGAGTGGGAATGAAATGGGCTTTAAAGTCCCCCCCCAACCCAAACCATTCTGAGATTCTCTGATTCTATGATTTTTATGCTATTTTTCATAAGCTTGCATAGTAGAATCCAGCCTGTGACAATTTTGTCTCCAGATTGTTTTCAGCCCCATGACTGATAGCCAGATTAGAAGCATGTGTTCACTGTGTAGTTGTGAAATTGAAACTGAAGTGCTCAGTTGACCCTCACACACTGTTTTTGTTGCATTAAAGTTAATGACTTGTTTAACACTAGATAGGACACATGTGCTGCATCAGTAAAAATAGATTTATTGCAGCGCACATTTTTTCCCAGAAATTTTCATCAAAACCTTCCAAAAAGACCCTTGAGTTCTATTAAAATGTTTGAAATGTAGTCTTAAATGTTAATCCTTCAATGAATCAGACGCTGATAGTTTTTACTGATACCTTAAGAGAAATTTAATAATCAAGTGATTTTAACGGGACCAGAGGTAACAGGCACGAACTGAAACACAGGAAATTCAACCTGAACATAAGTAAACACTGTTTTTTTTAAAGTAAGGGTGGTCAGACACTGGACCTGGTTGCCCAGAGTTGTTGCATGCTCTCCATCTGTGGAGATGCTCAAAACCCTGGACACTGTTCTGGACATCCTGGTCTGGCTGAACCTGCTCAAGCCAGGGCTTTGGGCTGGATGGTGCCTGCCAGCTCAACCATTAGCTATGACCCTGCTGGTCCCTATGTCACCAGAGGCAACAGAAAGTCCTCCCTGCAGAGTCCTGGCTTAGTCGGGGTTTCAGAGGGTTTCAGGGTTTTACACTGCAGTCCCAAAGCACTACACAGGGCAAAGGAAAATTATAGAGGGATCTTCTCCCCTCTGGGGAGAAGATTCAGATCACTTTGATTCAGAAAGTATGGGTTAAACTTTGTAAGCTTATAAATGGTTCCTGACTTCTTATCTCAAGGTAATCTGCTGGGTTTGGGACCACCCCTGCTTCAGAGCACTCAGAGCCAGGCTCCAGGAGCTAGGCACCCCCTTGCTTACTATTTGCCAGTGTCTTTGTGTTTCTGGTCACCAAGATCTATCTGGGAACAGTGGAGGAGTGGCAGGGAGCATCTACATGGTTTTTGTCTGTGTGAAAGAGCAGCAGTTACACAAAGTGCAGGATCTTGTGCCCACTTTGCTGCTTAGTCATCCTGCAGTAACTTGGCAGCTGGTCTGACCTGTCCTTTACAAACATTTCCATTTATGGCTGGGATATTTCATTTCCCTTTGCCTCAAATGGCCATAGAGCTGGAAAGCCTCCAAAAGGGAGAAACCGTGGGTTTACATCAGGAGAAACCAGCTGTGTATATTCATACCTTACATTTGAAGCCTCTCCCATAGAAACACGCCACCCAGGATGCTCCAGGAATTCCTTAAGGGACCATTTTGCCCAGAAGGCACAGAAGTGGGTGCTGTGCCTGTCTGGTGGCAGGAGCACAGATATCATTGTGGTTGTCAATATTTTCCTTGCCCAGGGCTCGGATAAGCTGGAAAGGAGAAAGCTGCAGCCATGTGACCTGGTTGTCCCTGCGAGCAGCTGGGTGTCATGCCTGGTCCCGCCAGGGGCCCGGGAGAAGGGGTGGCCATGAGAGCAGATGCTGGAGACCCTCAGGGCTGTCCCCATCCTGAAGTGTTCCTTGCTGGCTTCTGGGAAGAGAGGATCTGGTCACAGTGACTCGACATGTGGGATCCAGGTTCCCTCCAGGCGTTACAGATGTGCAGGTTTACGCTGCACTCTGCTCCAGCAAGCTAATGGAAAAAAGCATTCCTATCTTATGAAGAGCTTTAGGGCCGTTGAAGCAGAGTCATGACCCAAGCTGGAAAAGGGATGCGCCTGCTGTGAGCTTATTGCCATGCCTAAAGCTGAAGCCTCTGGGGGAACAGCACTGGGATGCTACACTCCAACTTGTGACTTGTCTTGTGCCAATTCCCCATGTTTTGCCCACAAAACCCCAAATAATTTCCCTCACCCAGGGCACCAGATTGGAAAAATAATTTACCTTTCATTTAAGGCCAGATTCCATCAAGGCACTGAAAATCCTGTACTTTTTGCTCCTGCTCCATGTATTTTTGTGGAAATTTAGTGTGTGAAAGAGGTGGCAGCAGGTGGCAGGGGGGACTCCCCTCCCAGCCCTCCTTTCTTAACAGAAAGGGTGCTAAGATGGGAGCACTGACCTGACAGCCTCCTCAGGTTATGGTTAACCTCACCATGTATGAATTGTTTCCTTTCAAATCTTTGGCTGGGTTCGGGATATTCTGTAGAAGCATGGGAATTCTGGAGAAGCCTTCTGCAAACAGAGCATCAATTTTTCCAGCCAAAAAAGACTAATCTCTGCCAGAGCTGATTCCAATCAAAGCATTCAGCTCTTCTGAACAGGGAGTCGCCATGAGAAGAACAAACGCGCTGTTATTGCCGGAACCTGCTGAGGGAAGTCCTGTCTACAGCTCTTGTTATGACAAGGATTCAAGAAAAGAAGATCAGAGCTACTTAAAACCATCCTGTCACAGCGTAGAATCCCTCAGTCTCATCCCTAATCACCAAGTTATCCCCTTCCCAAGATCGTGAGTCCAACCCAGTCCTTTCTCCACCCAAACAGGGAGAAGAACAGGAGAGAAGCTCAGAAAGGAGTGAGACCCCAAAGCACTTCCCTCAGATCAGAAGCTGCTCTGGCATGGGTCCTGTGCCCCACAAGTGCTTTCCTGATGGCCTGGATCTGGGACCTTCACCTAACAGGGATGAAAAGTCCAACTGGAAATTTAGGGGGTCCAAGGAGTTGCTGATGGGGCACTAGTGGGGAATCCTGGTTGGGAGGCAGCACTGAGAGAGGAGAGTCCCCCCACCACCACCCAGAGGGGAACCCCAGCACTTAGCACAAGGAAATGGAGAGCTACAATGGAACTGGGACATACGAGTGGGTAGGATGCAGCCGATGGCTCATGAGAACAGGCTGCTGGGACACAGAGTGTCCTGTGCAGGGCAGAAAATCTTTTGGAGGGACAAATGGAGGGATATGTGGAGCAGTGGGTCAATCCTGCTGTTTTAAGGGGCATCCCCATGGAGTGACAGGGGATGGAGTCTGCAATAGGTGAATATTCAGGTGGTGGATGTGTTTTGTGATGTCTGTTCTGCACAGGGAAAGGATGGAGGTTATTATAGGACCTCCACAGGGGCACAGAGTGGAGATTGTCTCCTATGTGTGTTTAAACTTGTAACAACTTCTTAATTTTTAGGGTTTTGTAGGGTGAGGGTGTCATCATGGAGGATGAGGGACTTTGAGTCCCACTCAAACTGTCCATGAGGAAAGGTAGCACCTGTGGAGCATATCTTTTAAGGGTGTGATGATGATAAATGACCTTGTCATGTGGGAATGATACAAACACATACCCGAATGGCAGCTCCTAAATGCATATTCTCCTGAAATGTGGACTGTGGGCTGCATGAAAGCAGCTCCCAGTTCTGGCAAAGGACTCTTAAGCCACGCAATACTGTTGAAACTGTGGCTGGGGCTGCTCCTGGGTGTCAGCAGCTCTGAGGCAGCAAACCCAGGCTGTATTCTTTGCTGGAATTTCTGGTGTGCTCCAGCTATGGATTTTCTTGGTGACTGCAGCATCTACTCCCAAAGATGCTCAGGGACAAAGACAGACTTAGCATCTCCTGTGCTCCCACACCTCCTTCCAAAGATTTCAAGAGCAAAACCCTGGACTGAAGGCAAGCTTGCTGTTTGCTCCCAGAGGCAAATCAGGACAGAGGCTTTGCCAAACCCAGCTGCTGTGTCCTGCTGCCAGCCCTCAGTCCTTCTCCAAGGAGGTGTCTGTCCACTGTGGTCTCTCAATGGGATCCGTGTACTCTTGTTGAGAGGCCTGGAGACCTTAATCATCCCTGGTCTGGGGTTTTCTACCAAGCACTCCTACAGCCTTTAATTATCTGGATTCCCCAGAAGGCATGTGAGAGACTGATTTCCCCACAGGGCTTCCAGTGGCTTCTGTAAGTCCTTCCTTCCCCCATCCCTGCTCCAGCACCCTTTCTCACTGTGCTTGTCCTCATGCCTCCGTGAGGGTGGGGTCTGCTGGATAGTATCTCAGTCACAGTCTCACCTTTTCTCTCTTCATGTCTGACAGAGGTGTGCTGAGCAGACAGGCCATGGGCTCTGCCTTGGAGGCAGTGAGGTGTGCAAAGGCAAACCTGGGCTGCCTTTGGGGATACTCACATTGGCCTGAGCTCACACAAGTTCAGCTGTTAAACCTTGAAGCTTCTCTTGTGAGCAGGTGAACCTGCCACAACCACTACCACAAGTTTAGGAGAGAAGCAAATTATTTACTTCATGACTTCATGGCAGAGCACATTTTTAATTCATTGACAGTAGTTTTGCTGCTGTCTGAAGAGGCACTCAGGTGGGTAATGCCGACCCTTTTGGCACTCCGTAGAGTGATGCAGGGGAAATCTCAATGTAAAATGAAACTCTGACTTCTATGCCCAAGAAGACAATTACTTTAAAAATGAGTAATGGATTATTTCTTCCTCATTTCTGTGTCTCTCTTTGCATTTTCATATTTGTAGATAGAGGCTGCCAGAGCCTGGATGGAGAGGCGACAGAAGGGAGGGTGAAGAAGTGTAGGTAGAAGAACTCTAGGTAAAAAGAAGAGCTGGAGGTAAAAGAAGAACAGTAGGTAAAATAAGGACTTTTTGTAAAAAAAAAGTGCGTAAAGGAAGCATATGTAGAAGCCAGTGAGTACATGCCTGCACTTTCTCCTCCTCGTTCTTCATTTTGTTTATCACATGCTGAAGCTGGAAAATCTCAAGCCTCTTTGGACTGCAGATAAGTATTCCAGTTCCACTGGCAGTCTTAAGTAAAATGACTGTGAACATAAGATACTATTTATTGTGTGCATGTGTTGCACACAATATGTTGCACACAGGGATGCTGCATCTCCCACAAAAATATTTTAACTTCCCTGTGACCCTGATCTCTTGGCTTGATTTAAGGTATCATCAGAAAGGAATCCAAGGAAGGATGGAATATAGATCTCCTGACTCACTCTGCAGAGTACTTGCTTTGTGTCAGGGGAATACCTATTTAATAATGAACCTTTTTTGTTTTGTTTTGCTTTGGGGTTTTTGTTGGGGCTTTTTTGGTTTGTTTTTTGGGGTTTTTTTTTGTATTACTTTGTAGTAACACCTTTGAAACCAGCTCAGATAAGAATCTTTGTCTTAACACTGATTAAGTATCTAATTATATTACATTTCTTACACGCCTGAAACTCATGTTCAAATTTTTATGACATTTGGTGCAAATACTGTTTTCCTTCCCAGTTCACGTGATGGGAGAGGGGAATTTTTTATTGCCATGTTGTATTTGGCCAGGAGGACAATTCATTACAGAATTCTAAATTTCTTTAGCATAAAGAGAACCACAAATGGGATGAGGGCCTTGTTTTGTGTTAGAGGCAGAATTCCAGCATGTGTGTAAGGAAAGGGGATGTGTTAAGTCTTGTGCCAAAAGCACAAGCAACGCCCTGCTGTACGTGACCCAGGAGCTGAGCCAAAGGGCTGCACAGGGTTCCCTGGATCCACATCAAATACGTGAGGAGCAGCAGCCGTGGAGCAGTGGAAAAGCTCAGCAACCCCAGGAACAGCAGCTGGGAGGCTGCCCACCACCCTCCACAAACAGGGATGTCTGGAGAGCAGGGCAGCTTCCCACAGCCTCCACCTCAGTGGAGGGAAGCAAGTCCTGGAGGGCTCAGCACATAAAGCCAGGCCAAGGAGGGCTGGAGACAAGTTGGGATTTTGCTTCCTGAGTGGATGGTTGAGGTGGACACAGACTTCAGGGGTCTCACTACGGTTCTGAAGCGCCTCTGTGTGTGTGCCTGTGGCATACACTGTTAGCAAGACTTGAATCAGCTGCAAAATTTTGGGGTATCAAGCTACTTTGCAAATTATTGTGATTGCAAATTTAACCTCGAAAACTTTGGCCCCATACTGAGGTCATGAAAGGGGTAACGATGGAATCCGTTGCTCCAGGACTGCACTGGTCTTCCAGAGAGTTTGGGGGAATGCAAGTAAGTAGCCAGACACACCTTCCTACCACTGCAGGAGCTCATTCCTCAGCCTCCCCCCGCCTCCTGAGGGGAGGTGAGGATTAGGGGTTTTCAAAAACCTCAGTTTAATGCTTTCTCTTGATGAGCATCTTTAGTAGCAAGTTGCAAGCTTGCAGTCACAGATTTTCTTTTAGGACTTGAATAACGGGGCCCTAAAGCCAACAAAACCTCTCTCATTGGTTTCAGTGTTAGATTTTTTTCACATTTCCTTTCTAATTCCTCTTTACAAGTCCCATTGAAATGGGAATTAGACATAATCTGCCTCAAGGGTTCAGCTCCATACAAGGCCTAATGTTGGAAACACTTTTTTGTTTAAGACCCAAGGGCAGAATATCGTGGTTGCAGAGACAAAGCTGGGATTAAAGTCATGATTTCAAAAAAATCAGCTCAATTACTGACCCCCGAGGGGGCCCTGCCAGGCCACCCAGCCTCCTGATGGAAGTCCCTGAAACCAGGGCCAGGCCCCTTCCAGCACAGCAGCCCACACTGATATACCCCCAGATTCAGAAAAAAAAAGCCTTTCTTTCCCTATCTGCTCCATTTCAGCCCCCTCTTTTCCCAGGATAAGGCAATAATTAATTCCTTTCCTTTCTATTTATACCCATTAGTCATTGCAAAAGTGTCCCCCATAGATTTATGGTTCAATATAATGAGTATGTCTTGAGGGAATATTATTCATGCAGTCAGCTGAAACCTAAAAGAGAAAGTCTCTATTTTAGTTGTAACCTTAGCCAGAGTAGTCATTTCATGGGGGGATGGGAGGGTGGGGGGTGTAGACTCCAACTCCCGGCTCTAACAAATGTTTAGATGCAGGAAGAAAAATGAAATTGCTTTCCTAGGTCTGTACATGGCATTAAGGACCGTGGGTGGGGCAGGATGGGATGTGACTAAGCTTAAAAAATTTACTTTTTTTTTTTGAACCATCACCAGTAAAAGGCTAGGGAGGGGGATGAGGTTTCCTCTATAAACTATGTGGGTTTTTTTCCCTTAATTTCATGGAAACACCACTGCAATTTTTTCCTTCTCCTTTCCCTGGTGACAAGAAAACAAAACAAACGCAGCTGGGTCGTTCTGCTCTAGCTGTATTGCACCATGAAGCCCCAAAGACACACACTGTGTGTTTTAATTCTTTTTCCTCCCTACCCAGGGCTGCAAAACTACAGATGGCGTGAAATCTCCACAGAGATATCTTGGGATTATCCAGCATGTGCTCCAGACCATGGAGGCATCAGCCATCACTCTCAGGTCTTGCCCTGCCAGGGAGCTGGAATGCAGTTGCTTCACTATGCAAAGGCTGTTCTCAGTGAGTCAACAAGTTTTGGGGATGGGACTCAACCATCCAGACTGCCTGCCTGGAAAAAATGTGCTGCAAGAGGGGAAAGCATCAAAAAGCACAGATTGGGAAACTGGTAAAAGGGGAAGTATTCTGGGAGAAAGGGTTTCAGTTTGTCCTTTCCCCACTCTGTCTCTGTTCTCTGTCCACCCATTTTTCATAGAGTTGAAGAATCCCCTGGGCAGGAAGGGACCCACCCAGTTCAGCTCCTGACCCTGCACAGACACCCCAACAATCCCACCCTGTGCATCCCTGAAAGCGTGGTCCAAATGCTCCTGGAGCTCTGGCAGCCTTGGGGCCACTTCCCTGGGGAGCCTGGGCAGCGCCCCAGCACACTCTGGGGGAAGAACCTTCACCTGATAGCCAACCTAAACCTAAATAATTTGCTTGTTATGTTCACATAATGATCTTGCATTGGTGCTGCCTGGCACTTCTGGGAGAACCCTGGGCACCCTCCCTTTCCCTGGCATTGAAATGCCTGAGATGGCACTGCTACCCCCTCCATGATAGTGGGTAGACCCAGAAATGCTCTGGGACTTTTCCTTCCGAAAGGGATCAGCTCCAGAAGATGCTGAGCCACCATGAAAAAGCTGGCTCTAGACAATAAGCTTGGACTGAGGAACTGAAGGTACAATATTTTGTAAGTTCATAATTATGGCCTTAATTACTCCAAAGACCAAAAGAAATTGTATACCTTGGCACAGGAGCATCCCCGCTTCTTCTTCAAGCTGGTGTCCTCAAACACATTCTGAGAAGGGAAATCTTGAGCAGACAGGAGATAAATATTGGAGCAAGGACCTCTACACTAGTGGGATGTAAGCTACCATTTCAGGAAGATTATTAGAACTCATGGAGAATCAGGCTTTCTCACCACTATATCTATGCAGTGCAGAGACCCCGGGATATCTTCGTCCCCCTAGGGATCTTGAGCTTTAGCTTAGTCTAGTCTAGAAAAAACACAAGGCCACAAATATAGGCCTATGCCTAGCAGAGCTTCAAAAGTGTTGTAGGTTGGGAAAACCTTGGGGCTGTTTAAAATAAAATTTTAGAAACTCCAAAGAGTCCTTCCTTATGTGCTAGCAAGCAACAATTTGCAAGCACACAAAACCCGTGTATAAAACCTGGGTGCTAAGTAAGTAAGAGCTGCAAGAGCACAAGGGACTGAAAAGTTAACACTGGGATATTAAAATAGGAAAAATTATGCAAAGCCTCAGATTGTACTGGTCTGTTCATGATCACTCTCTAAACATCCTGGAGCAGTTGGCTTTAATGGCCTAAATCTCAGGAAATGCTGCTAAAATATGGTATCAAATGAATATTTGCTTTTTTCTTCAGAAAGATTCCCCTTTGTGTCTCATCTTACCGCAATTTGAGAATGTCAGGCTCAGTGGGGCCTGTTGCTCACATGCATGAACTGGGTTAATCCAGAAAAATAAGTTTATTTTCTTTAATATATATATATGTTCCTTTAATAGATGTCTTCTCCTGGGCAAGATCTGCCACAGATGCCTTGGAGTCAGCCAAGTCTGTTGTGGGAAGATGGTCCAGCACAGGGGATGCTGTAGTAGGATTCTGCTGGAGACCACCTGATGAAGAAGAGGAGGTGGATGAAGTGTACTTCAGGCTCTTAGAGAAATTCTTAGAGCCACAGGATGGGCACAAGCACCACAAAGAGGTTTCTGGACTGGTTTGAAGGCAGGTTCCTGATGGAGCTGATGAATGAACCAACCAGGAGAGATGATCTTTTGGACCCACTGCACAAACACAGGGAAGAACTGGCTGAAAATGAGAAGGCTGGAGGCAGCCCTGTCTGAAGGGACTGGGGCCCTTCAGGGGGTGAGAGAGGTCAGCAAGGCAAAGAGCAGAATTACAGTCCTGAGCCTCAGAGGGACAGGGATTTGCCTGTTGGGGTGCAGGAATAATAACACATTGTATGAATTGAGCTCAGAAGTCACAACCCTGGAAATGTCCAAGGCCAGGCTGGACAAGGCTTGGAGTGACCTGATCTAATGGAAGGTGTCCCTGGCCAAGGCCAGGGGTGGAACTGGATAAGCTTTAAGGTCCCTTCAAACCCAAAGCATTGCTTGGTTCTGTGAATAGGAAGCAAGAATTTCAGAAAATGGCAACTACAAAAGAGCGTAAAATCCATCCTTCTGTTTGTCATCAGTGAAAATGCTGAGAATATCAACTGCATACTTACAAAGACTTGAAAACCAGCATCCATTGTTCTCAGTAAGCACTTAACAATTTTGGCCTCATTTTTGGTTCTCTGCTCACAGTTAGAAAACAAGACCCTTGGAGACCACTGCATAACATCAGAATGGCTCGAAGGGTGGTTGCAATTGCAGACGGACACAAAGGCACTACAGTAGATGCTTTCCAGAGAAACTATACCCCATGTACACACATGGTTTAAAAGAGAGTGTTCACATGTTATTGGGGGCTACAAGTCAGATGAAAAAAGAAAAAGAAAAAAGGAGCAGATACACAGTTTATAAAGGAACAACTAAACAAACCATAGAACACATTTCAGTTTACAAGGGGATGTAAATGAAATAGTAGCCATCTGTGCCTTACTTGCAATTCTATAGAGTTAGTTGTAGAGCAGAGCAGATAATCAAGCTTTTGTCTTTCTTTCTACCCTTCATCTTCCTCCATTTCCTTTCTCTCAATTTTAAATATAGTGGAATACTCAGTATCTGTTCAGTACAGTGTGTTCTGTGAGTTGCAATAATAATTTGCAGGTCACATAGAATCATAGAATCATTAAGACTGGAAAAGAACTCCAAAATCACCAAGTCCAACATAAAGAGTGAGTAACTAATCCATGCACATTCTCTGCAAAATATCTTTCCATGAAATCTGCAGTTCCACTAAAAGGAGGAAGAAAGAAAACAAATTTATTTGAGGATTAGGAAAAGGAGCTAAAGAGAGCACACCCATTTTCCTTCACAGCTTTCTATGTCCTCAACCCATTCTTAAGGGAAAAACCCTCAGTTACAGAAAACTAGCTCAGGCCTTTAACATCAGTTCTAAAAGAAGATGGGGAAAAAAAAACCAACCAACAATCAAACAAGAAAAAAATAACAAAAAGAAAAAAATAAATGAAAGAAAAAAGAAACCCAAAAAAACCCAAACAAACAAACAAACAAAAAAAGCAGGATGTTTTGAGGTTTTTTGTCCCATTTTCTGCCACTTTAATGTGTGGCGGACACTGTGTGTCAGACTGCCCCAACTTAAGACAGGAACTTGGCATATGTGCCCATCTATGACAGAGGTGTGAAGATGACAATATTCCTATAAATGTCATGCAAATGGATATCTAGGCAGGTGAGAAACACCAAGATTGCCTTTTTTATGGAGGGAAGGTGTACAGCAGGAGCTGTTTTGTAAAATATGCAGGAATCCTCTCAGGAACAAGGCATTTTGTCATATCAAGCTGCGAGGAAAGGTTTTGATCTGACATGAGAAAGTTCAAGAAGCACACATAGAAAGTTAAAGGTAGGTCCTCTGCTCAAGAAACTGCAGAGAAAAGACAAGACTCGCCAGTCTGCAAGGAGGAAGAGAAGATGTGGAGCTGTGGGTCTGTGGTCTGCTCCTTTCCAAACTCTGGGCATTCACCAGCACCGCAAGGAACAGATGTGCTGTGCAGCTCTTTGTGATGAGGCTTCTTGCTGGAGAAACAGCTTCTGCAGGGGCAGGTTCACCTAGAAACAGCTGCATTGAATGGATTAGAAGCAGCATTGACGGGTATCCACGGACATAACAGAGCCTGGACACAGCAGCAAAGCAGGCAAAACAAATGGCCTGGAATGTGAGATATTCACTGGATCACTGGCAGGTGGATGGTTTGCTCAGACGTCTCAGGTGCTGTCTGGTAAATCACTGTCAGCAAAAGCTGGACCCCTCCTCACCACGAAAGATGCTCCAGAGGAAAAGAGACCGACCCATTCAGAGCTGCAGGAGGGTCCCTGGAAAGCAACAGCCTCACAAAATCCTTCTTTTGCTCTTCAAAACAAAGTTATAGCTCAAGGAACAGATTGTGTTCCTTAAAGTCACTGCTGTTCTCCATACTTTTTGTTCAGACATTTGCCCCAATTTTTCATTTAGCAGAGCTAAAAATAGCTTGTGAATTTAAAAGTAATTTAAAAAATACTATGACAACGAAGTCCTTGAGTTCAAGGAGTGTTTGGACAATGCTTTCAGGCACACGGTGTGATTTTTGGTGCAGTTCTGTGCAGGGCCAGGAGCTGGACTTGATGATCCTTGTGATCCCCCCAACTCAGGATACTCCGTGATTCCATGATTCTATGAACCCAAACCCAGAAATTAATTAATAGAAACCAGTAATACTCAGACTTGGCTGACTCTGAGGAAGACTTGCATATTTGCAAGGGCAATGATTCCACGATTCTGTGCAAGCTGCTCTTTTTTGAAATGTTCTTGTTTTCATTTGTTCCACTCAGGACACGTTACTAGGATGGAAAGAGGAGCAGGACGGCAGCGGGGGAGAAAGAGAAAGACTATTTGATGGCATAAGTAAAGATGTGGGGCAGCAATGCCAACCCCGAAAAGGGGCCTCTCATCATGGAAAAATGAGATTTCTTCCAGTTCGCGTCAAACAAAGATGCCTTCAGCTCCAGAGGGGACAACCTCGCCCCAACCCACCCCGAGCCGCGTGGGAGCGGAGGGGAGGGGACCCTGCCAGGTCTCAGTAGACCCACAGTGACTCTCCGTGGATATTCGGAGCTACTGCAAACGAGGTTCTGCCGATTTTGTAGGAGGAGGAGCTCAGAGGGCAGATCCAGACGACCGGGAAATAGCGGGACTGAGCTGGAGACGCCTTCGCTGCTCCTCTCGGTCCCTCATCCCGCACATCCCAGCACCCAGAGCCCGGAGCCACCCTCCAGCCGGGGATGCGGGAGCCTTCCTGACACCGGCCACTCCACAGAGTCCTCTTCCTTACCTTGCAGAGGGATTTGGGGGCGAAATTTTGATGACCTCATTTTCCAGGTAGGCAGAGTTTTTCACTCCGAGTGAAACCCCTGTAGGGTTCTGTGGCTGCTTACTGACGGAGCTCCAGCCGGGAATAACAGAAATCCCTCTGAAATTTCAACCTGTGCCTGCTGCTGCTTTTACTGGCTTTCCAGCAAGGTGCCTATTTCGTGTATAGACAGTACCTGCTGTAAGAGAATATAAATTTTTCCTTTACTTTCGGCTCTTGGCTAGTTTGGGTGTTTTTCCAAGGTTTTGGGGTTTTTTTCCGGGTATAGGTAGTGTGGGCCACAAACTGCCAGGGCCACAGGTCTAGAAAATCCCTCAGTGAAGGGGGTGGATTTGTTGAAACAAAGTCTTCCCTGGAGTAACTGAGCTGAGTTCAGCAGTTACAGTGAAGTGATAGCAGTGGGGCAGAGAGCTGCTCTGCTGCGTGATTTCCCCTTGAGTTCTGGGATTTCGGAAGATACAATTTAGACTCATGTGTGGCCCCTGTCTCCTATCTATGCTGAATTACATCAGCACAAGCTCCTCTATTTTGGGAGGTGGTAGCACATTTAGGAATGCCTGTGAATTCATTGCACTTGGTGGCAGGGGTTTGCGCCCCGCAGCCTTCCTGCAGACCAGGCTTTCCCTGGCTGAAATCCCAGGATAATTATATTGAAGACCTGGAGAAGATCTGGAGTCCCTGTAGCTGAAACCTCTCCCCTGGGTGGTCTGCCCAGGGATTAAAATTACAAGGCAAGTTTGGATAGTGGCTGCAACAAGCACTGAAGTTCCCTCCTCGTGCAGCGTGCAAAACACAGGCACAAAAATGGGAAGGAAGAGGAGGTGCATTTATAAGAGTTTTGTTCCAAATGGGACATATTTTTCTTTTCTAGTTTCATTTTTCAAACATTTGAGTGGAGAAAATGCTGCGTGCACAAGTGAGTGACACCACAGGCATTGCATGCTGGGCATGGCCATGGAAAATGCTGGGACTGAGCAGCAGGGAGGCTTCAAATTTATTCTGCATATTTTAGCACAGCCAGCATAACTCCCCTTTCTTGAGAGTAATGCAATTTGTGTGGCTTTAAATTTATGTGGTTTTAGATAAATTCCCTGAAGGCAGTGTTGGCTTAGAGAGCAGAGCTTCTCGATTTTTTTGAATTTGGGGAATAGTTTGGTCAGTTACAATGGGTGTTCTGGCATTGGAGGAGACATACACAGTGCTCCGAGGGGAACTTCAGGAATATCAATGTGTGGAATAAGGCAGACCATGGCTCTGCCTGGCCAGGTGCATGAGGTGACATTTCCACTGCATTGGGATCTGCTCTAAGTGATAATTGGGATCTGCTCTAAGATGTGAGAGCATCTCACCAAATAACCAGGTATATGTTATTTGTTATTTATATGTTATTTATATGTTATTTGCCTCTCACAAATAACCAGATATAATTTGCACATCTGAGCCACTGCAATTAAATTGTTTGCCATAATATCACTTTTGGTTCAGTTGCTCGTGCTGGGAAGAGAAGCAAGCAGAGAACTTGGGTCCTCCTGTAAGGTCACTCTTTTGCATGGCTCTGTCTAGATAAACCCATACATTTTTCAGTTATGTGCATAACAGCCAAGTCACCTGGGATGTCCGTGTGGGACCAGCAAAGACTATGCATTTTTTTGCACCTGAGGTAGGAGCACAGACCCTCATCCAGGGAGAATGGTGCAAAACAGTGCCCTCAAAAAATGTTCAGAGGATCCACTGCTTGAGATTCCCTATTGTTTTTCCCTTGTGCGCATCTCATGGCGAAAGAGGTGATACACTCAAAAATACAAATACTGACACAAGGCCTCATAGGACAAAGGTCCTGCTCTGGCAAAGAGAGAAAAGTCAAGGAAGAACAGGATGGGCAGACCCAAGTGTTCAGGCATTATGAATCAGCTCCCAATTTGCTCTTTGCGTTAGTTTTTTTAACTGTTTGTGTTCAAAAATTGCATTCAACATACAGAAAACAGTTAGTCTGAAATACTGGTGAAATCTGAGGTTTCCATCTCAGCATCTTGCAGTGGCAGGTGGGACTTAAAGTCAAATAGCAAATGTTATGGGGTTTGCAACAGCATCACAACAGCTGGTGGTGCTTTGAGGATTACAAAATGGGCAGCATCGCCCACCCCAGCCTTGGACGCCCCTGAGGTGGGTACTGGAGCTCCCAGCAGCCCCCCACGCTGTATCCAGGGGGGCTGGTGGGATGTTGGGAGAGCAGGAGACAAACATAGCTCAAGATGCAGAGTGCGATGGAGGAGACAATGCAAGAGGACCCCAGGGAAGTGAGTTGTGCCTCGTGTTTTCAGGAGTTGCTTTCCTGCCTCGTTGTTCTGCCCATGGAGAGTCCAAGGCTGTGGTGCTTCACTGACCCAGTCCTTCACTGACCCTGGGACTTCCAGGCCCCAGGGGTTGTGGGCAGGAGCTGTCCTCTGCCAGAGCTGGCCCTGGCCCGTGCAGGCCAACTGCTGTGCTCTACAGTGCCTTCCCACCCACACACACAGAGAGAAAGAAGGAGGGAGAGAGGGAGGTGGTTAAACTCAGGATGCAATGATGAGTCAGACACTTGGCCAAAGCCCTCAGCAGTCCCAGCCTCTCCAAAAGTTAATGTCTCCATCTTCCTCAGCTAAAGGCTGGCTTTAAAATGGTGCTGTCTGAAGGCTCAAAGCTGTTGTGTCCTACAAAAGATCAGGACCTCCTGCAGCCCTGTTTTGTGAAGGGCAGACAAAACAAGGAAAGCCTACAGTAGGCTTAGAGGGGTGAAATCTTGATCTTAACTAAAACACCCGTTTAGCATGAAAGTGTTTTATCCTTACCATACCACTTTTATTCTTTGCAGCACAGTGGAAGTTTAGCCACACTGACTTGTGCAGAGACGTCACAGAATCGTGGAATAGTTTGGGTTGGAAGGGACCTGAAACACCATCCCATCCCATTCCCTGCCATGGGCAGGGACACCTTCCACTAGACCAGGTTTCCCCAAGCCCTGTCCAATCTGGCCATGGACACTTTCAGGGATGGGGCAGACATAGCTTCTCTTGGAAACCTGTGCCAGGGCCTCCCCACCTTTTCAGGGAACAATTTCTTCCCAATTCACCACATAACCCTGCCCTGTGGCAATGGGAAGCCATTCTCCCTTGTGCTATCACTCCCTATCACAAAGGCCCTTGTCCAAAGTCCCTCTCCAGCTCTCTTGTTGCCCCTTTTGGTACCAGCAGGTGCTGTAAGGGCACCCCAGAGCCTTTCCTTTTCTAGACTGAAGAATCCCAATTCTTTCATAAGCAAAAGCCCTCGTGAGGAGGAAGGCTGTCACTGTTGTAGGGTCTCAGCAGCACTGACACCTACCGTTCCAGCATAAACCAGTTTGCAGAAGCCTGTGGTGCACTGCAGCTGGCAGTGTAAACTGCAATGGGGCATGTCCCACCAGACTAGGGCACTATGTGGAGAGAGGTCTCAAGGGATGCCAGGGAGGGCTGAGTTGCCTGTATTCTTCAGTAGTGCTGTTCCTCAGGCAGCTGTGGCAGCAACTCAGCTGCATTGCTCACTTGCCCTCCACCTGCATTGCCGTTGCCACCAAATGCATGCTCAGTGTCCCTTCAAGCCTTGGATTTTTCCAAAAGTTACCAAAAAAAAAAAAATTAAAAAAA
>WEZZ01034013.1:14684-45948 GCA_013400585.1 Chloropsis cyanopogon | reverse complement strand
AAAAAAAAAAAAAATTAAAGAAAGAAGCTGTCTTTTTGGACTGGATTGAGGTATTTTTTTTCATAACAGACGTCTCACGTGCCCCTTTTTGGTTAGTGCTGAGTTGGCTACCATGCAGAGAAGCATCTCTGGGCCACCACAGGGTCATGTTGGTTGGTTCTGGCTCCTCTAGACACAAAGGTGATCATCTCCCCTTCCTCCATATTCCATGTTGGTGACAAATGTTACTTGCGTGTTACCTGAGAATATCCTTTCAAATCCCACCTTGAATACTTCCATACCTTTGAACACTTCCATACATTCCTAGGAACTTTTCAGATTAGATCCCTAACTCTTCTGCTGCTTTAAGCTGTCATTACCGTACATGAAATAAACTCCCCCATGCAGCTGGGCCTTGGAGGCCTGGTAATGGATTGGGCACTGAAGATGTGCATTTCTTCAAGAGGTTTTTTTATTTGTCCTTTCACTCCATGGGTTTACAGGGAGCATTGGCTGGCTTTGTGTCATGCCAGCAGAGTCAGGAGATTGTGCATCATGTTTAACATGTAAATAGTGTTTTCCCACAGGCATCTGAATATCCTGAGGGACTGCTGAGATGTTTGGACAAGCCTTGTTTTCCACTCTCCTTTGTGTGGCTCTAGTTCCTCTCCGCGCCGCTCAACTTGATGTGGAAGATGTCAGTCCTACCTCCTGTGCAGGTATTAACCAAATAATTTAGGTCACCTTTGTGGGCAGCAATTTTAACAAAAACAATGCTCAGTTGTAGAACCTGCTTGCCAGGAACTGACAGTGGGACATTCCACCTCCCCTGGCCCTTTGCATTCCTGTGGTAACAATCCATCTCTGGGAAACACCGTCCTCCACCCAAAATCATGTTTCCAGGTTTGCTTTGGTGTGAAGAGAGGTAGAGCTGGGGTCTGCCAGTGGTGGTCTCTCCCAGCAGGTGCAGTAACAAAAACACCAGCCAGCTCTCTATCTGATGCCAGAAAATTGTTCACTTTAAATCTGGTGATTTCCTCACTTTTCAGTTACAATGCAGAGATTTACGGGTCCAGCCTGACTCCAACCAAAAAAAGCAGGATTTTCAAGATTGATTCAGTACTGAGCAGTGCTGGATTAATGGTTGGACTCAATGATCTTAGAGGTCTTTTCCAACCTTAATTATTCAGTGAATCTATAGCAGATCTTAGAAGTTAGAAGTCCTGGTCACTGGGGAGCCATCTGACCCAAACACAAATGTTACTTCTAGAGCTAGGTGGGACTTGTGCTTTTTCTGGCACTGCACCTGGTCCGGGTGTCTGGGGGACAGCAAAGGGGGTGCATGAAGTGCTCTGACATGGTCTGAATAAATGTCCTCATGCAGAAAAGAGGAACTGCCCCATCAATGTCTACTTCATCATTGACACCTCGGAGAGCGTGGCTCTACAGACTGTGCCCATCCAGAGCCTCGTGGACCAAATAAAGAGGTTCATCCCCATGTTCATTGATAAACTGGAGAGTGAGCTCTACCAGAACCAAGTCTACATCACCTGGCAGTTTGGTGGGCTCCATTACTCAGACGTGGTAGAAATTTACAGCCCTTTGACAAGCAGCAAAGACATTTACCTGCCCAGGCTGTCTGCCATCAAGTACCTGGGCCGGGGCACCTTCACAGACTGCGCGATCTCCAACATGACGCAGCAGATCCAGACCCAGATGGCCAACGGCGTGAACTTTGCGGTGGTCATCACTGATGGCCATGTAACGGGCAGCCCCTGCGGGGGGATGAAGATGCAGGCTGAGAGGGCACGAGACATGGGCATCAAGCTGTTCAGCGTGGCCCCCAGCGAGAAGGTGTACGAGCAGGGCCTGCGGGAGATCGCCAACCTGCCGCATGAGCTGTACCGCAACAACTACGCCATCACCCAGAGGGACACCCTGGAGATCGATGTCAACACCATCAACAGGATCATCCAGGCTATGGTAGGTGCAAGGAGGGGAACAGGGGGCACAAGAGGAACAGTTCATGGATGGGGGATGCTTTCCCTTCTGTTGGGTTTTGGAGGTAACCTCTAGTAGAGAAAGTGGAGCCTTTTTCTGGTACTTAGCTGGGACACCTCCATTTCCCAGCATGTCTGGGCAGGCTGCCACTCTAGTCCCAGCTCTTGCTGAAGACCAGGCCATACCCCAGCCTGCTCCCCATGCAGGGCCGTGTGAAAGAGTGTGCCACACTGAGACACATGCTCACCATCAGGGCGGTCTTTGAGGCTCCAGCTGTGAGGCACTGTTAATCAGGGGCTCTTCAGAGGCCATCTTTACAGCCAGGGGACCTTCACCACCTCCTCTCCCTTACCACCACACACCCCTCCAAGGGTGGGCTGCTGTCTCCCCCGTGGGACTGAGCACCTTAACTGATCTTCTTCCTCCTGCTCTCTCCTTTGCAGAAACACGAAGCCTACGGCGAGGTGAGTGAGCAGCATCTTTATGCCTTTGCCACATGACAGGTTTAATTTGCCCCAGTTAGAGCAGACCAGTTTACACCCCAGAACAGCATGGACCTGCGTGGGATGGGTCCCTGCCCACCTGTGTATCAGGGCAGAGTCTAGGGACACATTCCTTTATCCAGGGGTTATGATGGCACACTGGACTCACTCCCTGCCTCCCCCTCACCTGCAGTGGGTTCTGGTCTATGGAATAGACTAATTTCTTCACTTTGGAGGCACATTACATAAGTGCTGCCCCTGCTGGGGCTCCTGCCCTGCTGGTACCACAGGGGCAGGGTTTGGCACACAGAGGGTGTGCAGGGGATGCTCCAAAGAACATGCCAGTCCCATGATGACAGCAGATGAGCAAGCCCCCACCACCTCTAACACTTGGCAGTCTTGTTCTTCCAGTCTGGGCCCAGAGCCAAGCTATAATGAACATGCTCATGGCAACTTTCTACTCTTAGTTTACGGGCAGCACTTCTCTGTGTGCTTGTTGCCGCCTCAGCCCTGCCCCAATAGATTTTAGCCCTGAGTTGATGGGGAGAGGCATGTGGAGAGCCGTGGGTGCAGAGCTGAGCTGAGTTTGAGATGCACACTGTCAGTACCCCAGTTTAATTTCTTGTATTTCAGTGCTACAAGATGAGCTGCCTGGAGATTGCAGGGCCACCTGGTCCCAAGGGATACCGAGGGCAGAAGGTAAGTTGCTCTAAGCTGTGGGAGAGGCCATAATGCCCCTGCCTGCCACAATCACTGCAGGATGCCCTAGACCTCACCTCAGCTGCCTTCTCAGGTAGCACCCAGGTGGGAAATACCCCCCAGCATCTGTCTTGGCCCTGGGAGACACAGCCAGTACTGGTGTGCCCATGTCTGTGCCGAGGCTGATGCACTGCCAGCAGTGCCAGAGAGACACTGGAGCACCTGAGGACACCAGGACTAAGGCAGCAGTTGTCTCTGAGTTCTCCACTCTCAGAGCAGAGCTCTCACATGCACAGGGTGTCCCACTCTCCTGCTCCAGCTCTGTGTGCTCTGATCTCCCAGAAACTGCCATTTTCTCAGTCGGCACCAAGCCTGGACTTATGCTGGGTTTTTCCTTTCCTTAGGGTGCGAAGGGGAACATGGGTGAGCCAGGTTCCCCCGGGCCGAAGGGACGACAGGTGAGTTGTGGAAAATTCTCCCCTCGGTTTGCTACATCTCTGATGACCTCAAGCTAACCCTTCGTGCCTTCCTCCCCGAAGGGCGACCCAGGTATTGAAGGTCCGATCGGATACCCTGGTCCCAAGGTAAGAATCGCATAGCCGATGGCTGAGCTCTTTGCATTCCCTGATTTTTGGTAAAGCAAGGGGAGCTTTGCTTCTCCCTCTCACCTGCCCACCCCAGGCCCCTGCGCTCAGCTCTTGCTGATTGCCCAGGTACTAACTAACACAGGGATATTTTTTTCTTTTTTTTTTCTTTTTTGTCCAGGGTGTCCCAGGGCTGAAAGGAGAGAAGGTGAGAAAGAAGAGACGGAATGGCTGGCTGGCACTTGGCAGGGACCACGCTCCTTTCTGATGCACAGAGGAGAGATTAGCTGTGATGGGGAAGGATAACAACCCTATTAACGCGTAATTGTGGACCTGGGGAGGGATTTCCAAGAGCATCGCAAAGCCTGTCTCCTCTTTCAGGCTTTGAACACGGTCTGGTGAAGCGGGAATGGGTTTAGAATGTGAATGGAGGGCGAGAGGGAGGTGGCGGGAATGGGGACCGAAGAGGGGGGGCGGGGTGTTGGGGGATGCAGGCAGTGTCTGACTTCCTGTCCTCTTCTCCCAGGGAGAAATTGGATCTGACGGACGGAGGGTAAGAAAGAACATTTTCTAACTTGAACCGTATTTCCAGCTCCCAAACCCTTGGACTGTGTTAATAGATCCCTCTTCTTCTTTTTTTTCTTTTTTGCCCCTACACATCCAAGGGTGCCCCTGGCTTGGCAGGAAGGAACGGCACAGATGGACAGAAGGTAACTGGGAGCACTGGGAGCACCCCGTAATGTCGCTGCTGCTGTTCTGTTTCTTTACCCTCTCTCATCCCCACAGGCTGTTTAGTTTCTACTCTCCCACTTTCTGGCTTTCTGTTCCAACTGAGGTTCTTGTGAACTTATCTGTACGTTATTCTGCATGTCCTGTAGAAATGCATGAAGAAATGTAGAAATGTAGAAATGTAGAAATGTAGAAATGTAGAAATGTAATTCAGGCCACAGGAGTGAATCTCAGAATATGCTGAGTTGGAAGGGACTCACAAAGATCAAGTCCAACTCACACAGGACACCCCAACAATCCCACTCTATGTCTGAGAGCATTGTCCAAACTTTCCTTCAGCTGTGGCAGGACTGGGGCTGTGATCACTTCCCTGGGGAGCCTGTCCAGTGCCCCACCAGCCTCTGGGGAAAGAACCTTTTCCTAATATCCAGCCTAAATCCCCCACACAGCTCCATGCCATTAAGTGCTGTCCCTCTGTCACCAACCTCTCTGCAGGGCCTGGATATGTGACCCGGTCTGTGCTTGTGCTGAGGAGGTGATAAGGCCAGATAATTTGGGTATAGATATCTTATCCTGAGTGTTAGTGAGCCCTACAGGACAGGGACACAGAAAACTTCACAGAAGTTTGAGTTTCAGGGCAGTTTGTCACTTCATCTCTAAACCACAGCTTGTATTTAGTATTAAAGCCCTAAAGCCAAATTCAAAGGCCTCACAGCAAAGTCCCTGGCTTTGTCCACTGGCTAGCACACCCTGGCTTTGCAGTTTCCTATACCCACTCCAGTGTACCTGTGGGTAATAACAGTTCTTCCCACTCCTCAAGTGCTGCTGAAGCTCTAAAACATCCTTCAGTCCTCCCCCCTCTCTAAAACATTAAAGCCCTTCACTTCCTTCCAGCCTCTATCCCAGAGCTGTCTAGTACACTCATCACTGCACTGTGACAGAGCTGTTTTGGGACAACAGAGCAAGGCAGTCCCTTCTCTCACAGCATCTGTCAGGCAGAGTGGTTGCTGCACACCTGAGCTGCTCTGACAGGAGAGGCATGAGAGAGGACCAGCACAACCCTGAACATGAGTGACCACCAAATCCAGCCTCAAGGGACATTCTCATCTCTCAGGGTACACTCATGGGATGAGCCTGCCTGATTGCCTTTAGTCTGCTTTCTTCTTCTCCACTTTTCTCCCTGTTTAAGGAATACACTTGCTATTTATTCTCTAGCTGTTGACAGATAAGGTCAGCAGAATAACCCATTATTAACTGTCAGCAAGAAAAGCTGTGTTTTCCCTTCAGCCACCTGTAACTTTTCAATGTTTTCCTTTTGATTATAATCTCTCCAGGGCAGGCTTGGGAGAATTGGGCCACCAGGATGCAAGGGTGACCCTGGTGACAAGGTAGGAGTGCTTTACTCTTTCACCAGCACATCAGTTATGTAGCTGCTGAGTGAGGTACCTATGTAGAAAGATGGCCAACAAGAGGTTACTGGCCCAGTTTCCTACTAGCTGTATAATCTGATCCCAGACCTGACATCCCTGGAATGGGGACCACAGTTTGATTTTTCTGTGCCTCCTTTCCATGGACAAGCAAGCTGGGAGCCCCCAGTGTCTCTTCCCTCCACAGAGAGAGGAGGAATTGCCCCTTTAACATTAGCAACAAGTTAAACTACTTTAGCCTCTAGGGCAACTTTCTAAGCACTGGCTTAGAAATGTTATTTGATTAGAAAGTTTTATTTGATTTATTCTGCATGGAAGTGTTCCCAGTGTGAAGTGTGTGGTTCTTTGTAATTTCCTTCCCCAGGGCCCTGATGGCTACCCAGGAGATGCAGGAGACCAAGGAGAAAGAGGAGATGCAGGCATAAAGGTACAAGTGCTCTGGACAGACAGCAGGGTGTGGGCAGAGGCAGCCAGTGGGGACAGCTGAACACCATTCCCCGTATTTTTATATATATGTCCTAAATCCTTCACTGCTTATGGAGCCCATAGGCTTTGGGGACTGGATCCCATCAGGGAGCTGAGGGAAGGGCCTTGCTGGCCTTGCTCCTTGGGGTCCAAGGGGTGCTGGTGAAGCAGGCAATGACCATTGGCTCTCTGGCTGTTTCAGGGGGATCCTGGCCGGCCTGGTCGCAGTGGACCTCTGGGGCCTCCAGGAGAAAAAGGAAACCCGGTAGGTTCATGCTGTATTCAAATGTCTCCTGTGTTTTACTGTGGTCTGTTCATAAAATCACGGAATGGTTTGGGCTGCAAGGGACCTTAAAGCTCATCCAGTTCCATCCCCTGCCATGGACAAGGACACTTTCCACTAGCCCAGGCTGCTCCAAGACCTGTCCAGCCTGGTCTGGACCACTTCCAGGGATGTGGCAGCCACAGCCCCTCTGGCTTTGGGCAGGACTGGATGGATGCTGTAAGGAATAAGCCTGTTGTCAGCTGATGGAGGGAAGGTGACACAGGATCACTCTGCTGCAAGGCTGGAGCCCCTGCTCATGGCAGTGCCATGTGGGCATGCAGGGTGTGTGGAAGCAGAACCTGGGTGCTGATACACATTTCTGCTCGAGGGGGACTGCTTGACACAGGATAAAAATGGGACGTGTGTGCACACCTTGACCTCTCTTCTAACCAACTGTATTTCTTTTTCTTCTTCAAGGGACTTCCAGGCAACCCTGGACCTCAAGGGCCTGCTGGAACCAAGGGAAGGCAAGGTGAAGTGGGATCTCCTGGACCCAAGGGAGAGGCTGTAAGTGGCTGAATAGATCCCTGGACATTGGGTACACCGGAGGAACTTGAGGCAGTTTCATGGATGACTGCTGAGAAACTCCCCTGTCCTGCTTTGTGCATCCCAAAAGATGTGCAGATGCCGATCTCCTTCTCTCTCCCATCCTCACAGAGCAGAATTCCTATAATCCTAAGCCTGATGTTAACCATTCACCTTAGAGAAGCATCCTGTGTTCACACATAACCACACAGCCCTGGCCTCTGTGTATGCTCAGGGACAATTTGGTTGTACTCTGGCAAGTTCCCCAAACCTCTGGCTCCTTGCAGGAGCTCAGAGAGTCAGGATCTGGTGGCCATTATGGCAGAGCTCTGTGAAAAGGGCAGTGTCACATATCAGTGGTGCCACACATACCCAAGTTAATATGATGGGGCACTGAAAATTTTGCGAGTGGGTTGGAGAGGATGATCCCTGGCATAGCTCCACCAGCATCAAGGGGCTGGAACCCAGCCAGCCTGTCCCATTGTGCAAGATCCAGTGGGGAAGGCAACACTGGATGAGCTGGGAGTAAATCATAATCTTTAAACCTGAGGGAATAAACCAGGTGTTTGTGGTCACTGTGGTGAAACAACAGTCTGGCCGTTGCTTCCCAAAAGGAAACATGGGCATCCCTGCTCCCCTGCTGCTGGGAACACACTTGCTTAGGGGGTAGGTGTACATCTCTTGGGCCCAGAGGGAGGAGAGAGGGCAGCCAGGGGTCACTGCACAGGTGGCATCCATCCTCTCACCCTGTTTACGTGACTTCTGTGTCTGCCAAGGGGCGACGTGGAGATCCAGGGACGAAAGGCAGCCAAGGCTCTCCTGGAGGCAAAGGAGAAAGGGTGAGTGAAGCAACTGCCCAGATTATTGCAAATGAGCCCCAGATGGACAGGACTGGGGTGTGTGTGATGCGCTATGGCCCAGCCATGCAGTGTCCATGCAGTGTCCATGCAGCACCAAAGCTGGGAATGCAGATCCCACTGTGCTGTGTTCCCACTGTGCCACTGGCACCAGGTACAGCCTCCTCCTCCAGGGTTTGGTCCAGAGAGGAGATGAAGGGCAGCAAAGCTCAAGGCTGAGAGACACATTCAGAGAGCACACTGCCCTGACACTGTTTCAAACCAAGAAACACCAGGTTTGAGAAGGGCATCATGGAGCACTGCCATGCACACAGATAACATTGGAGACATCCCTGACCAGGAATATCTTTCCCTTCTCACAGGGAGATCCTGGTCCAGAGGGTAATCGTGGTCTGCCCGGTGAGGTTGGAAATAAAGGAGCCAGGGTAAGCATGGAGCAAGACTTGGTGACAGCCAGGAGGAAGGGGGAGCACTGGTGCCATCCAGGGCAGCTTGCCTGGCTTTCCTCCTCATGCACTGTGTGTTCTTGTGTCTTTCTTTGCTGTGCAGGGAGAACAAGGACTGCCAGGACCCCGAGGCCCTTCAGGTGCTGTGGGAGAGCCAGGCAGGATAGTAAGTCACACTTGGGCATGTATGTGACCATGTCCTCCTTCTGTGGTGAGAGCTTGCCCTGCTGACACAAGCTGCCTGCACTGTCCCTCCCAAGGAGAACCTGCACGAACTTCTCTCAGGGAGGCTCAGAAAAATCAAGTGTTCCCATGACAGTGTGGAAGGGATCTCTGGAGCGGGTGGGTCACTGGGGAGAGGGAAGATGGGAGTCCACAAGCACCTATCTGTGCTTAGTCCATCACGCCGCTGTGGCAGTTGTGCTGTGACATCCAAGTGGCTCTATGGGACATGGGAACCCCACTGCTGAGACAGTCACTGCCACAGTCAACTCAGCAGGAAGGCAGATGGTCCTGCAGCACCATCTCAAGAGCTCGTTTCCCTGTATTCCGGGGGCCAGCAGGGAACATCCTCACTCCCTACCTTCTCCCCAAATCTGTCCTGCAGGGATCACGTGGGGACCCTGGTGACTTGGGCCCAAGAGGTGATGCTGGACCACCAGGACCAAAGGTAAAGTTCATTAATAAACCTCTACATTTGAAAAGGCAGGTTTGTGTTCCTATTTACTTATTTATTATTAAAAAAAAAAAAAATTAGAAAAAAAGTAGGCAGTTTTCACAGCAGAAACAGAATCAGGCCTGAGCCTCCCTATGGGGCAGAGATGTAGGTCTTGCTCTGACCAAGGCAGCTCTGATTACACTCCTCACCATGAGCAAACTCAGGGGCATCCCTGGCACATGACATCCCCAAGACCCTGAAAATCCTTGCTCTCCAAAGCTGTTCCCAGTGCTTCAGAGCCAGCTGCAGAAGCCTTGGCTCCTGGTGGTGTCTCACCAGGACATCAGAAGATGGAAAGTTTCATTAGAAAATGGAAATGGCTGTAACTGTCACAGACAGAAGCAGGTCAGAAGGGCCAGGTTTGCTATCTCACGAGTCTTTTTTTCTATCAAAGGGTGACAGAGGCAGGCCTGGCTTTAGCTACCCTGGACCCAGAGGACCTCAGGTAAGTATTCCTCATCCAGCATGTGAGGAAATCTGTTTGAGTGGATGTTGCTGTTGGATCTGAGCAGACAGAGAAAACGGGGAAGGAGGAAGAAAAATGCTCAGGGTCACAGATGTGTGGAGCCTGTGAAGGAGAAAGGGTGTTCAACATCAGGACTGAACCTGGCCACAGTCCATCAGGTGCTGGGGACCCCAGCTCCAATCATGGTGATGGTCCCTCAAGGATTAGCCTGAAGCTACAGCTGCTCTTCATCTTCTTGTCCCTCACTGCAATCTTTGGGTGTACTGGTGCACCGTGTGGGGCCAGTCCTGGACAGCTGCTGACCTCTTCCTCCTCTCCTTTTCCAGGGTGACAAGGGTGAGAAGGGGCAGCCAGGACCCAAGGTGAGTGTGCTTGTCTCCATCACCTGTTTTTTTGAACTGACTGGAATGCCAAGGAGTTCTCTCCCAGTCCTCTGGGTTAATGGCTAAGGAGCCAGCCCTGCCGGCATCTGCCCTGGATGTTCCTTACAGCTGGAGCCTGGTTATGTCTTTCAGGCCCATCTCCTTCTGAAATCATATGAAAAATGTTTGGTTCTGTATTTGGCTTTTTTTTTGAGGGTTTTTTTTGTTTTTGTTTTTGTTTGGTTTTTTGGTTTTTTGTTTTTTGGTTAATGCCTGTATGAACACTGTTTGCTGTGCTCTGAGCTGCTGCTTTAGAGAATGCTCTCTCAGGCCAGGCAGGCATGTGTTTGTGATACAACAGAGCCTCTGCCTGAGCACATCCAGATGTGCTTCATGCCAGATCTGTTTCTCCTTCTCTTGAGCAGGGAGGAAGAGGTGAGCTTGGACCAAAAGGAGTACAAGGGACCAAAGGAGAGAAGGGGGAGCCGGTAAGCAGACTCTCTGTACTGCCCCAGGGTCAGTGTCCCCCTCCCACACCCCTGCCACATATGCTGGGGATGACACTGCCACTCTCTGCCTGGTCCCTGTCCCCAACCTCAGCTGTGACAGGCTGGTGCTGATCAGGGGGTCAGGAGGGGCCCTGAACACCGGGGACTGCACTACCAACATTGCCCAGGAAATATTTGTCCCTTCTTTACTTCTTCCCCAGGGTGATCCTGGCCCAGGAGGAGAGCCTGGACAGCGTGGCCCACCTGGTGAAGCAGGTCCTGAGGTACAGTCCCATGGCATTGTGTCTGAGCAGATGCTGTTGGAGGGGACACAGCTGCCAGATGTGTCCACTGGCTCACAGTCGGCCTTCTCCTTCCCCTTCGGCAAAGACACATTTTTGATGGCTCTGACATTTAGTTCCCAGAAAAAGAACTCTTGGGAAAAGTGTGCCTGAAATCCCTGTGCTCTTCTTACAGGGGACCCCTGGACTACCAGGAGATCCCGGTCTGACTGTAAGTAACCCCTGCTACTCTTCCTTCTAGGGCAATTGTGGCTTCTCCATGCACAGCCTGAGAACAAAACAGGACATCAGGTCCTGCTGCTGCCTGGCAGAGGTGGCCTGTGGCTTCCCATGGGAGTCAGGGAAAGAGGGGAGAGGGCTGGCTGGGTGGGAAGGGAAAGGGGAGCCTTTGCCTTAGAGGGGAGCATTCACCTTGCACTCCTTTCCTGGCAGGACTGTGACGTGATGACATACGTGCGAGAGACATGTGGATGTTGCGGTGAGCTGGCATCACCAGGGATGGGGAACAACCACTTGAGGGATTGGGACAGGGGATCACCAGAAGGTTCCCAGCATCACTGACCCCTGTGTTTCCCTTCCCCTGCCCCTCTCCCCAGACTGTGAGAAGCGCTGCGGTGCCCTGGACATCATGTTCGTCATAGACAGCTCTGAGAGTATCGGCTACACCAACTTCACCCTGGAGAAGAATTTTGTCATCAACGTGGTCAGCAGGCTGGGCTCTATTGCCAAGGACCCCAAGTCACAGACAGGTCTGGACTCCGTGGTAACACAGTGGGGCATGGGGAAAAGAAAAGAGTCTTGGGTCCTTTCAACCTCAATGGTTATTTTCCATGGTTTTTCAGACCAGTTGGGCAGCTCTTTGACTCTCTCCACTTTTTCCCAAGGATGCAAAGCCAAGTAATGTGACACTTTTTTGGCAGGTGCCCGTGTTGGGGTGGTGCAGTATAGTCACCAGGGGACTTTTGAAGCCATCAAGCTTGATGACGAGCGCATCAATTCCCTGTCGAGCTTCAAGGAAGCAGTGAAACGCCTGGAGTGGATTGCTGGAGGCACCTGGACACCGTCTGCCCTTCAGTTTGCCTACAACAAGCTCATCAAGGAAAGCAGGAGAAAGAAAGCCCAAGTGTTCGCTGTGGTGATCACAGACGGGCGCTATGACCCCCGGGATGATGACAAGAACCTCGGGGCTCTTTGTGGTAGAGATGTGGTGGTCAACACCATCGGCATAGGAGACATGTTTGACCAGCCAGAGCAGAGTGAGACCCTGGTCTCCATTGCCTGCAACGAGCCCCAGCGAGTCCAGAAGATGAGGCTCTTCTCAGACCTAGTGGCAGAGGAGTTCATTGACAAGATGGAGGATGTGCTCTGCCCAGGTCTGTCCCTGTCCTTGCATGGAGCTGGAGTTTTGAGCCCCAGGGTTTGGGGTAGGGCACAGAGATGTGTCCTGGTAGGTTGGCCAGCAGCTGGGTCATCCATGGTGGGGTCTGACCTTAGCCCTGCACTAAGAGTCCTTCCTCAGATACAGACCCACTTTTTGGGGCGGTCCTTTGGTATCCCTTTGTAAGAGACCTTGTCCTGCCACTCTGACTGTGCAAACTGTGAAGGGGGATGGCAAAACATGGCTCAGTTTTCCTTGTTTCTTTTCCTTCCAGATCCACAGGTCGTCTGCCCTGAGCTGCCCTGTCAGACAGGTAAACATTACAAGTAGCTTCATGCCATTTGCACAGACTCTGGGGGGAGACTACACAATGCTCAGGAGTAGGAGAGGGGGGTGCAACCCTGTTCAATCCCTTTGGAAGGCAGGAGTTTGGGAGATAGTGTTACTTTATCTGAGGAGAGCCTCCAGAGTTTCAGCTCCTGCTCTTTTCCTGTCTCTGAGTTCTCTGCACAGGTAGGTACAAGTGCACTGTGTGAGTGCACCAGCATGGCTCATCCCTGATATTTCTCCTCATCCAAATTCCTGGGAGCCACCAGGTTTTGACCTCCAAACTCAAGTCAAAACCCCCTTGCTAAACACCCACTCACATGATTTTGTAGCAGAATGCTCCTTGGGAGTCACAGGCAGAGCAGATATTAGAGATCTGTTGGAAAATGATGGAAGGGATGGCAACGTAGCAGACCCAAAGCTTTGGCTTTTCTAATACTGGCTGTATTTAATTAACAATTAACTCAGGGTGTTATATTAAAGGAAAAGGCAGTAAGGATCCTTTGGTGCTCTGTGTGCTGAAGGTAGGTTTACTGGCTCACATTTTGCTTGTTAAGGGGCAGATGTGCATCCCAAATTCCTAGAGATCCTGTCTGTCTGAATCCCTGTGTCTGTTTAAATACTATAGATGCATTCTGTGCTGATACACAAAGGTTATAGAGGACCACAGTTTTGCCCATTCTGCAATTTTTCTCTTCTCTTGCCCTGAATGTTTTTGTGGCAGTCCCCAGCTTCAACTGAGCCTTATACAGAATATCAAATTTCATTTTTAAATAAGTCCCTTTGTTTCCATGCAAAGGAAAGGAAAACTGGTCCCAGGATGCACAGAAATCCGGAGAAAATCAATAATTATTCCTGCCTAAAATCTCTTGCTGGTGTTTTGATTATTTGCACCTGGCCATGCCGGGGACACAGTGTGCCACCATGTTGCTGAGCTCCTCTGCCATGTCCTCTGAGAAACTTTGCCTGCAAATCTGTGCACAAGGAGGTGATGTCCCCAGGCCACACTGGTGATTGCTCAGGTGTCCTCAAATGTTTTGGTCTTTGCAGCCTTCCCATTTCTGATGAACACAAGCAGTGGCACACTTGTTCCTCCTGGGCTTGGGCCATCAAAGCCCTCCAAAGTACGGCAAAGTTGTCAGTCCTTTCCTTGTAGTGCAGTTGGGTGTTCCTGTTCCTGATGCAAGGTGAGAACAGCTCACTGGTGCCTGGCAGCCCTGGGGACCAGAACAGGAATGGCTCGAGGAGGCATCTGAGGGGGTTCCCGCTTTGGTGAATTCCTTGAGCCATGCCATACACAAACCAGGCTAAGTGCAGGCAAGACCTGTGCCCCGGAGAACTTGGCAGGTAGAGTGACGTGGCCGGGTAAGGTTGGCCTCCTGTCAAAATGCCCTTTCAGCATGGGGAAAAGTTGTTCTAGGTCTGATAGATGAAATTTTAAGTAATAGGTTCAGGAATCTTTGGGCAAGGAACCTCCCACCCACCACACCGGATGGCCCGTGCTGCACTGCTGTCATCGTTTAGAAGGATGTGCAGTGGTCACACTTCCCTAGTGGCAAGGGAACATGTTGGATGGGATGGGACATAAGGCACATGACAGAACCTGGGGCTTCTCTGGTTCTCTCAGAACATCCCACGAGCTCATGCCAATTCCCATGCAGTTCCTCTGGGTGGAGACGGTGCCCTTGGGAGGGAATGTGACTCAGCCAGTGCAAATCCAATGCATGTGTTGTGGACTGGCCAGACAGACAGGTCAGGGAGGCAGCTAAACCAGCCCCGTTCTTGGCCCCATGGCTCAGCGTAGTGGTTCTGACAAACTGAGGGACAAATCAACTGCCCTATCTTCACCCTGGGTATTGCCAGCACAGGCAGGGACAGGTACCATATAGAGCCCGTCTTCCACCCATGCTGCCTCAGGGCTTTACCTGAGATTTTCCCATTTTTAGCACAGCTCCTTGTCTCTCATCAGTTACTGCTGTGCTAACAAGATGCTGGAGGGTTGAATGCTGAGCAAATCTGAACTAATCACTTGCTTCATAGAAACCGCATGACATCCTGAGAGGCTCTTGCTAACTGATGCAAAGGGCTTTGCTTTGAGCTTTGGGGTTTTATTCAAAGTTAAATTCAGCACAGCCAGGCGCAGACGGAGGCTCTCAGGGTTCTGACAAGCTCAGACACCACACAGTTTTGACTGCAGTCACTGCCCTGGGGCTGAGTGCCAGGCAAGGAGGTCACATAATGCTGTCCCTTAGATGTCTTTCTGCCTTACAGCATCATGTGGGCAGTTTGCACATAGCACAGTCCTAAGCTACATGAGGGGTGAATCCCATCTGCAGAAGGAAGTGGCCTTTTTCCTGAGGACCGCTCCTCCATCGTGCCTATGCCGCATCAGTAGGAACTGGGGAGTTCAGGTTCTGTGTAATTTTGTGGAGTTGCTCAGTTGATGTGTGAAAGATTTCAGGGCAAATCTCCTTAATGGTTCCTTAGGCACAAATTGCAGAAAGATTTAAAATCTGGCTTTGGTCTTTACTTTCCTGTCCTTCTTAGCTCTGTTCTTCTCTGGTGCAGTGCAGGTAGGAAAGCCAGGTAGCTTTCAGAGATGCAGCCATTGCTAGCAGGCCCTGAAAATATTCTTTTGACGCTCACTTGCAGATGACAGGAACCCTGGGAGTGTAAACCCAGTTATTTTCCACCCCATGGAAGAGGGAGTCAACATATATTTTCCCAGCACCATACACTCGATCGCCCAGTTCCTAAACTCCACGCGGGAATCCCGGGACCCCAGCGTGTACACCCAGCTGGTGGCCACTTTGGCCTTTACTGCCGAAAAAGCCAAGTTTGCCACTGGAAATGAGCGGCAAGAGTGGATGGACTTGTTCATTGACACCTTCAAAATGGTGCACAGTGAGATTGTGGGGGACCCAGAGATGGTGATAGGGCTGTGCTGAGACCTTTCTCGGGGGTCACATGGAGGCAGAGGCTGAGTGGAGGTGGAACTCATCTCTCCTGTGTGGCAGAGGGGACAGTACAGGGGAAGATGCTTTTAGTTCAGGAGAGACAGAGGCAGTGGAATGGCTTGGTTGCACTCAGCTGGGGACAAGGAGCAGTCCCCTCCAGCTTGGCCAGCATGGTGGCTTTCCCCAGCAATGCCAAGGAATGCTCTTGCTCTGCCTGCTGCTTTTTTGCTAAGAGCCTAATGATGTATTTTCCCCATGCCTTCCTGCATATGTCCTTGTGGACTCCCTGCAAAGCATTTTCTGCATACTCTCTTGGTTACCACAGGCTCTCTCTGGGTCCTGCAAGGCTGACTAAGCAAGGTGCATCCCTGCTCACCACAGTGTCTCTGTGGAACCCCTCATGGGCAGCTGGGGGTGTGGAGGGAAGGAGCAAGCAGGATGGGAGAGGGAGCAACCCTCCTTTCTATTGGGAGCACTGACACCTGGGCAGTGCTTCTCTCAGAAGCTTTGTGGGCTCCCCTGGCTTTTTTCTCTGCTTGTATATTTGTGTTTCCTCTGTCATAACCCACAACATGTACCTGTCCATATATAAAAGGCAGATAGTCTGTCACGTGGGGCTGGGTGGTCCAAAACAAAACTCTTTGTTGACTGGTGTGAGTTGTTTAAAAGCAAGCTTAATGTAGTAGCGCCTACTCAATCCACAGCCAGTGCTGCTTTGGCTCAGAGACCACAGAGCCACCATCTGCACTGCAGGTATGTGTGTTTAGACAAGGCCTGGTATCTCCATCTGCTCAGCTGCCCCTGGTTGCACAAAGTCAGGCAGGCGAGTGCCGTTCCCACCTCGAGTTTTACTGCTCTCAAGCTCTATTTAGAGGTAGTGGGATTTCCCGTGCAGACACAGCAGTAGAAGCGCTTACTCTGACTGACATGGTGTTATTGCAATAAAGTATACTGAGCAAATGTCATATTTATTGGGCAGAAGGGAGATGTACCATCTTTAGGAATGTGGCTGTAATATTTCCAGTTGTAAAAAGTGGAGCCAGTTGCCAAGCTCAGCCATGGGAATTGCCCGCCTTGAACTTATTGCAGTGCTCCCTCAAGGTTTCAGCACTTTTTCCTCCCAGGGACAAGTTGCTCAGAGAACTGTACTGCTGTCAGTGTAGAATAGAGAGAAAAGAGTTCTGAGGGCTTTCCATTATTTGCCCTGTGTTTTAGGAGAAAGGAAAAAGATCAGCCTCTGTCTGACTCTGCTCATAATTCACATATTCCAGATAGTCTGCAAAGCCAAACTCCCTATTCTCTTTTGATTTTTTACCACAGAATTAGTGTGACTTAGCCTGCTGGGATGCAGGACTGAGCTCAGGGTAGTTAAGCTGCTCCAGCCAGGATGCCAGAGGAAAATTCCCCAAACCCCACTGATTCAAAAAGATCTCAGGGCTGGGACATTTTGTTGAACAAAGAGAGAATTGGGGAAGATTTCAGCAAAGGGGGTGTTGATTTTATTTAATTTCATCACACAGTGGCCATTTATTCCTAGCAAAACATTAGAAACAAAGTATTTTACCTCTCAAAAGCCTTCAGCTCTTTAGAGGTGGGGAGAGGGAGAAAATGTCTCTTTGCATGAGGAATATTTGTGCTTGTTCTTGTTAGAGGCAAATGGGTGAAGGAGTGGTTTTTTGAGCATAATCCTAGCTAATCCCTCTGATAAAACCAGATGGATTTCATCACAGTAGCAGTTCCTTCCATGAAGCTCTTGGGCAAAGGAAGGACAGATAAGGAGCTGTGTAAAGGATGGTCCACACCTCCCCAAAGACACAGGAGGGGCTGGGAAAGGGGGAAACTCCAAAAAGGTCTGGGAGGTCAGTCCCCACCTCACTTTCATCTCCATTGTCAACGCTGGGAAAGCATAGAAGAAATACAAGTTCCTCAGGTTTTGGAAGAAGCAGGCAGGTGATGTGAATGGGTGGGGTTGCTCTGCACACACTAATGGCAGAAAAATCAATGATATTTCTGCTTTTTTGTGCTGCCTTCATTAGACATTCTCAGCTGTGAGCCACAGGCATTCATGATCCACATGAAAAGGAACAATGCACCAGTTAAAAGCATGACAGGAAGATTTTACTTAGCCTAATTTGTGGTGGTGCCTTTGAGAACTTCCCTCCCAGTTAGGATGAGAACCTTGCTGCAGGAAAGGATGCTCAGGTCCTCAGCCTCTCAGAAATGGGAACAAGCTGCAACCAGAGCCTGACACTGAACAGGACAAGCCCAAGGCTTTGCTGCCTCGCGTTCCCCTGGGATAACTCATATGTAAAGGCACCTTATCAAACAGCAGAAGGCAGCCTTCTCCAGCTGTGAGGGCTGAGCAGCGAGCCTGGGGAATGCTCCTATCAGTTGTGCACTACACTCTCGCTGAAGCTCCATGCCCTCTGCTTAGCCAGGAGCTCTTCAGGCTCCTGGCTTTCTTGTCATCTCAGAAATCATGTGGGCAGGCCTAGGGGGAGGCTGTCAACCCTGCCCCAACGCCACGCACAGCCCCTGCTCTCAGCTGCTTTCACAGACCCTCACGTAGGTGTTGCGCTATGTGGTTGCAAGGGGAAATCCGTCCTGCCTTTCCCCCTCCACAGCTGCTCAGAGCAGTTGAGGACCAGGAGTGCAGGTGCTGCCAAGGTGAGGTATCCTTGTGGCAGCAGTGCCTGCATACCAGAAACTGCAACATCAACGTGCCTTTACACAACATTTCTCACAGAAGATTGGGCAGAGGTGAGTATGTGCTTTATTGATTTAAATGAGGGGAGGTAACAAGTGAGAGGACAAAAGGAAATTGCCTCAGGTTGCCCCAGGGAAGATTTAGATCGATCGGCTATTAGGAGAAATTTCTTCACTGAAAGGGCGGTCAGGCATTGAAACAGGCTGCCCAGGGAAACAGTGGAGTCACCATCCATGAAAGTGTTCAAAAAACATGATGTGGTGCTTAGGGATATGGTTTAGAGGTTAACACAATAGTGCTGAGTTAATGGTCAGACTTGAGGATCTCAGAGGGCTTTTCTAACCATTCAGATTCTGTGATTGCCTGATTCTGTGCTGAACCCAGGCATAGCACTGTTCAGCATTAGGGAAGGTCTTTTTCAGGCTGCATTCGCTCATAGTGTGTAAATTCAATCTAACATTACACTCCTACCCCCAAGGTTACCCCCTGTAGCCAGAAATGGATGCTCAAGGTGGGGCTGCTCCAGAAGCTCCTATTCCTTGCCAGGCATGCAACACAACATGGCAGCATCTTCGGGACTTCATCCTTTCAATATTCAGTCTCAGAACCACAGAACTGCTTGAGAGTGCTATGGGCATTGCTCTGCTGCCAGCTCAGGGGGAACTCAGAGGAACACTGAATGCAATGCATATAACTACAGAAAAGAGAAGAAATAGTGGTCCCTATCAGCTGACTCCAGAGATAGCTACTTTCTTCTCCTTATTGTTTTTTCCTGAGTTTATTCACTGCATATATTCATATATTCAATATGGTTGGACTGGGCTTGGAGCAACCTGGTCTGGTGGAAGGTGTCCATGCCCATGGCGGGGACTGGAACGACATGAGCCTTAAGGTTCTCTCCAACCCAAACCATTCTGAGATTCTCTGATTCTATGACTTTATGATAAGAGTAACTCTGACTGTAAACCACTTTCCCAAAGTAACTGAGAGGTTTGCAGGTGCTGCTCGCCAATAATCTCTGGATATTCTTCTCACAAATAAGAGCTGGAAACTGATGTAGAGCAGTGGGTGTAATTCTGAGACCGAAATGCACAGACCTGTCCAACTTCACAAGGGTCTGCCATCTGTCCCAGAATTAACATTCATTAAATGCCCAGTAGCTGAGGGCATCAAAAGCAAAGCTCCTACATTTCGGGCTGTAAAGACAGGCTTTGGCAGTGGGCTTGGGCTCATCTTTCTTTGGACAAGGATGCACAGATGCAACTCCAACCCAAATTATCCCATTAGTAGTCTTCTCATCCTCCCAGCTCCTGTCTTCTCCTTCCCCCTGCAGAGCTTGCTGTAGCCCAGTGCACCCAGCGCCCCGTTGATGTCGTCTTCTTGCTGGACGGCTCAGAAAGGATTGGGGAGCAGAACTTCCAGAGCGCCCACCGCTTTGTGGAGGATGTGGCCCGGCAGCTGACGCTGGCCCGGAGCAACAGCGACCACATGAACGCTCGGATCGCGCTGCTGCAGTACGGCAGTGAGCAGGACCAGAACGTAGTCTTCCCACTGACCCACAACCTCACCGAGATCTCTGACGCCTTGGCACAGATCAAGTACCTGGACTCGTCCTCCAACATTGGGTCAGCCATCATCCACGCCATCAACAACATTGTGCTCAGCCCAGGCAACGGGCAGCGACTTGCCCGGCGCAATGCCGAGCTCTCCTTCGTCTTTATCACCGACGGCATCACGGGAAGCAAGAACCTGGAGGAGGCCATCAACTCCATGAAGAAGCAAGATGTCATGCCCACGGTGGTGGCTCTAGGGAGTGATGTGGACATGGATGTCCTGCTGAAGCTTGGCTTGGGTGACCGGGCAGCCATCTTCCGGGAGAAGGACTATGATAGCCTCTCCCAGCCCGGCTTCTTTGACAGGTTCATTCGGTGGATTTGTTAAAAAGGCACACACGCAATCCTTCTCTCACTGATATACACACCCCTGGTATTGCCTCTTGTATTTTCTTCCCCCTGTATGGTTGGAAGACTTGCCCTCTGGGTCCTCCTTTCTAGCCAAAATCCAGAGCTCTTTATTGATTTTCATGATGAAGAGTCATATATCTTACATTTATGGTGCTAATTAAAACCCAAATCAAAGCAGGATACAGAGCCATATGAAGTACTTCTGTAAAGCTTTGCACACACCAAGCCTTGCACACACCAAGCCATGACTTTTGTACGTACTGTAATCCTAGGAGGGCTTATCAGAGATGCAAGAAACCTTTCCAGTGTAGCAGGACCAATGAATAACTCTAGTTTTCAAAAACTCTCAATATCTCTCAGTGCCTCTGGCCCCTCCTTTCAGGGAACAGCAGGATGGTGTGCGAGGTTTTGCTGCCTTCCACAGATGCTCCTTTGGGGGGGTTTATCTATCTTAAATTTTGCAAATCATCTCTAAGATCTTTATTTTCTTGTGGGCCATACCTATCTTGATTCCTTCTGTTATTCTGCCCTTCATCAGAACCTGCTCATCTATTACTGCACTCAAAATTTCAGCTGAGAGTGGCAGCATAACTCCCAGCATTGACAAAATACTGGACAGCCACCAGAGCTGCCTCCCAGTCATCCCAGTGTGCTCAAAGCATCCATGGTACCTTCCTCCCACCAGTATCTGCTGAGCAATGCCCAGATTTGAACTTGAATTGTGCTGTCTGCAAAAATAAACAAACCTTTTCCACCCTATCCTGAATAAGCCTCTTTGTTCTGTAGTTGTGGGGAATTTTAAAAATCATTTTTTGTGAGTAGCCGATTCTCCTGGTTTCAAGCTGGTAAATCCAGAAAATCATGGAATCACAGAATGGTTTTGGCTGGGAGGGAACTGAAAGATCATCTCATTCCACTCCTCCTGCCACGGGCAGGGACACAGATTGCTCCAAGCACTGGTCTTGAACTCTTCCAGCTGTTCATGCTCCTCATCTGTTCATGGGAGAATCCCTCTGCCATGGTGAGCTTTTTCCTATAAATTATTACCCTGGCATGGAAGATGGCAGCCCACATAATTACAGCATCCACCAGCCACTCCATCTGCTATACCTGGGAAAGCTCACACAAAATGTAAGGAGTTTTATGGGATCCATGTTAGCAGCATTGCCCAGGAAAAAACACACGGACACCAGTAGATTGGAAAACAGCATGTTATGACTTTCAGCAGGCTCTTCCAAAAGATAGAGGGTGGAAATGTTGTCCATTAACTTGGAGATTCCAGGTCAAAGGATTTACAAGCTACACACAAGAAAAATCACTCAGCAGGCAAAACACTGCTCCAAGGGGAAGGGGGAGGGAGGGAAGTGATATGCAGGGGGTTCCCACGAGGAGTTTGGCCTCATGTTTTGCTGATCACTGTGGAGCAGGTGAGACATGCCAGGCGTTTCGTCAGAATCAGAGCTGCTGCTTGAGCTGCACGAGCCACCAGAGAGCTGGGGAAGAGAAAACAACTTTAAGACAGCAGGGAAACGAGCCTCTGTCACAGCATTCCTGAGTGTGGTTAGTGACCCTGTGGTGGCTGCCCCATAATGTGGGAGGGCTGGAGGTTTTTTAGAATTTTTTTACAAGACTCTTAAGGTCAATAAAGGAAATTCTAGAAAGGTCTCTCTGCCAGCAAGGACCAATGTCACAGCAGATCACTCCTAGAGCTGTTTCCCAGTGAGAGGAGCTATTGGTAGGATTTGTTTGAGAAATGCTCCCACCTCCAATGTTGGAAATGGGGCCTTGTCTAGCAGTTCCTCATTCAGACCTGCTCAGGATGGTGCCCATCCCTGAAATGGTATTTTTGGCAGAATCTAGTCCAAGCACAGGGAATCACTCCTCCTTTTCTGTTTGTTTGTTGGTTTTGGTTTTTTTCTGTTTGTTTGTTTGGGGTTTTTTGTGGGTTTTTTGGGTTTGTTTGTTTGTTTTGGGTTTTTTGTGAGGTTTTTTGTTTTTTGTTTTTGTTTTGGGGGTTTTTTTGTGAGTTTTTTTCCTTTTTAAGGGGGAGCCTAACAGTTCCTCTACTGCAAGACACTGAATGAATGTCCATTATGGAGGCACAACTTGCACTCAAGTGACCAGGACAAAGTCCTGGGATTTAATACGCTGCACGGTGCAACCTGAGCCATGCTACCACTTTAAATGGCTTCAAGGAGTTTCATGGATTGCTTTTCAAATTACTCACCTAATATGACTTATTCTTGCGTATTTATTAATCTAACGAGTTTCCACATCTAAAAAAAGCCACTGATGTTTGGGCAGCTTGCTCCAGGCACTACAGGGTAGGAGAGTCCCAGGTGCTTAGGGCAAATGCTGCGGTATGGGGAGGGGGTCCACAGCAGAATTAGGAAAGCTGCTCTCCCACTCTTACCTTCCCTTCATGGTGCTTGCAGTCCTTCTTCTAATGGTGCTTCCCATGGTGCTCCGGGTGCCCATGGGGATGATGCCCCGGCGGGGGGTGCCCATGGGGATGATGCCCCGGCGGGGGGTGCCCATGGGGGTGCTGGTCAGGCGGACCAGGGCGTGGGGGGCAGACTGCCACACCGCCAGGGCAGGGACCTGGGCCAGGACCAGGGTGTCCTGGCGGGGCAGGAGGGCACACTGCAAGGTGTGGATGTGGTGGGCCTAGGAAGAAGAGGAGCCTGTTAGTGGGCAGGGACAGGCTCTGCCCTGACAGACAGCTCAGGCAGCTGGTGTACCCTTCCACCCAAAGGGCCCACCCCGGTCTACCTCTTCCTCACAAAGGACACCCCACACCCCTTTGGGATGCAGGTAAACCCCCCCAGGTGTCTGTGGCCATAGCATAGAGCTCCTCTCCAAGCCGTGATGGCTCTGTGGTACCTGCAGCCCTGCCTGGCCTCAGAGCCCCTCACCTTGGTTGCGGTCGCACATCCTCACTGGTCTCCAAGCTGAAAGGGAAGGACAGGCACCATCAGACGCGTACCTGGGTGCAGTGCCAGCCATGGGGACAGTGCACCATGAGCCAGGGGTACCCATCCTCCCGCTGCCCCCGTGCTGCCCTGCACTCACCAAACCTGTGGAAAAGTTCCCAGAAGAGGCAACGGCGGCAGCACTCGGGATCCCCGTCCTTGGCACGGCTCTCCCGGCTGTCGGGCACCCGTTAAATAGCGGAGCCCTGCCCTTTTGAGCAGGGGTGCGGCGGGCAGCGCTGACACCGGAGCGGTGACACCGCGCCGTCACCATGGGCACGCGAGAAACGTCAACACGCCGCTCCCAGCCGGCACAAAGGTCCCCCAGGGATAATAAAACACAGGCTATGGAGGGCGGTGATTCCAGCTCCCGGCGCCAAGGGACGGATGGAGTGAGTCAGCTGACCCCACCATGAACCCTGGTTCGGTGCTCCCCGCTCAGGCACAGTGTCCAAGAATAGGGGTGACCTTCCCACAGACAGGGCTGTGGGACAGCGGGGTGTGGGAGCCTGACACTGCTCAGGGCGCTGCCGCGGTCTGCGGGTGGAGGACATGGCATCTGCTGACACACCCGGTCAACAGGCACAGGAGGCAGGGCTGCATGCCTTGATTTTCAGGTTTTCCTCTAGGAGGATCTATGAGGAGGATGTAGGATTTCTCCAATCTCAACCCACCCCATCTCCCTGCTGATGGTGCCTCATGTTTGGCAGTGCTCCCTTCCTAGGTAATTCAATAGGTTGGAATTGTCACACACAGCCTGAAAGACACTTGGCAGAAAGGGACTGTGCCAGGTCTTGCCCCGGATCTCAGATAGGACGGTGTTTCATGGGGGTTTCTGGACACAGAGACTGTGCAGGGTCAGGAGGTGCTCATGCACAGGGATCTCCTTGCAGGCAGTGCCACAGGGATCCTGCCATCCCTTCGGCTGGGATCACTGAGGTCCCAGGCACTGCCAACCCAGTCGTCTACTTGTGCTCCAGGGATGGGAGGATGGAGCCTGGGGTCCAAGCCCCAAACAGCAAAAATCCCTCTTGTCCAGGGAAAGGCCAGAGGATATGATGCTGGATGTGCCTGGGCAGACCAGCTCTCCAGAGGCGAATACCAACAGAGCCTAGGCAGGGACAAGAGCATTTCCCAGATGTATTTGCCACTGCAGAACCCCCAGAGCACTCCCAAGCCCTTCTCAGGCCACCCGCTTGTCCAGCAGTGCCAGTACGACCGCCGAGCCTTGCTTCGCCTCTTCCAGCAGCCCGGTCACCTTCTGTGACATCTGTGTGGGGACAAGATGAGTCATTTGCCACTCGACAGGCCAGAAGAGGCATCCACCGTGCATCCCACGCGTCCCGCTGGCGGCAAAGGGGCACGGGGGTCCCGGGGTGCCACCGCCATCTTCGCCTCCCTCACCCGCACCGCCAAGACGCCCGCGCGGCCCGGCTCACCACAAGCTTGAACTTCTCGTCCGTGATGTCCTTGAGGTTGATCATGACATTGAAGTAAGCTCCGAACACTGCTGCTTCCAGCATTTTGGCTCCCACCTGGGAAAAGTCGGGCTTGCAAGAACCTCCTCCTGGTGAACCAGCTCCACCATACAGCATTGAAGCGGGTCAGACCCCTATGCTGCGGGACTCCCACCCGGCACCACCCAGCAGCATGCAGCGCTTTCCAGTCTGTTGGTATTCTCAGGAAGTGGCTGCCAAAGAATTACTGGGTGGAAACCACTGGCCAGTTTGGAAAGCACATGCATCCTGGAGGTCAGGACATGAGGGAACACCTTGCAGGGTAAGTGCGTGAGCTGGGGCCATACCTGGATGTCAGATTTACAGGCCAGGTTGCAGTGTCGTGCCAGCTCCTTCAGAGCAGGCCAGAGCCCGCTCACTTTCTCTGCCAGGCCATAGGGCACCTCCACGGCCGTCTTCAGCCCCTGCTGCATGGCAGCTGTGCACCTGGGAGCGGGGACAGCCCTGGGGTGAGCGCTGGGTAGCTGTGCCCCCACAGTCAGCCAGTCCCAGCCCAGCTTACCTCTCCCGCTCCTCAGGGGTGTTCTTGGGCAGCTTCATGGCTTCCTGCAGGCAAAGAAAAGCAGGTTTACTGCTGTCACCCAGACCGTGCCTTGCACTGGGGGTTGGGATGGATCACATAGCTCTCATGCTCTTGCAAATCTCCCTTATGTGACAGTGTCCCTTCCCCAGGCCCTGGCTTTAGCATCCCTGGAAGTGTTCAAAAATTAAGCAGGCATGGCACTTTGCCATATGGTTTAGCGGGCATGGTTGTACTCAGTAGAAGGTTGGACTTGATAATCTTGGAGGTCTTTTCCAACCTTAATCATTCTATGATTCTAAGGTCAGAGCCTTGCTCTTGAGGGATCCAGAGTGCAGCGATCCCAGCCCTCCTCCCAGCTGGAAAACCCCGCTGTTTCCCTGCAGGATGCCTCTGGTGGTACCTCACCATGTAGCTGCTGAAGGCACGGGAGTCAGCATCCACCATTGCCAGCAGCTCCTCCATGGCCTGGTGGAGAGGGGGGACCAGCTTCCTCATGATGGGGTCCAGGTCCTCAAACTGCCGCTTCCCGTAGCTCATCAGCCCCACCATGCTGCCCAGCGCTGCTCCCTGCCAGGGTAAATCCTCTAGTAGGACACTGTGCCCACTGCTACCACCATGCCAGCTCCCCTTGGCACACCCAGGGCCCCCAGGCCTCTGTCTTGGTGTGGGGCACATACCAGGGCTCCCACAGCTGCAGACACGGAGCCTCCTCCCGGCACTGCTGACCTCGCTCCGACTGCTCGCACAAAGGCACTCAGTGGCTTGGCCACCAGCCCCCCTTCCACCTCTCCTGCCTCCACCAAGTACCTGCAGCACAAGTGGTTTAGAGCCCTCCAGGTGCAGGGACACCACCACC
Organism: Chloropsis cyanopogon; assembly: GCA_013400585.1. Taxonomy (NCBI): domain Eukaryota; kingdom Metazoa; phylum Chordata; class Aves; order Passeriformes; family Irenidae; genus Chloropsis; species Chloropsis cyanopogon. The sequence goes on along the minus strand of WEZZ01034013.1, from coordinate 19,892 downwards.
CAGACCCTTCTCACCCAGCATTGCCCTCTCCAGCATCAACCTTGTGAATGAGTAGGGGACTAACCCAAAAAAACCCAGCCTAATGGTCAGGGTAAGGACTGGGAACCCCATGGGGACATCTGGGGAACACAGGTGGTGTGGGGGTTGCTCTGCATTAGCCAGGTTGGGCTGATGCAAACAGCATTTGGTGGGACAGAAATGCCCCTGCAGCCATGGCCCAGGAAGGCTGACAAGGACTTCACCTTGTGGGTGGATTTCCCTTCCTTTTCCCCCACAGACTCATGTTTCACACCAGGTGCTGCAGCATGTGAACCAGAGGCAGTGAAATTTTGCATGAGGATAGGGTAAGGAATTTAACTTTCAAATCTGGCCACGAAACCTGCTCCCACTGCCTGCTGAAGCAACCTGGAGTTCCCCCACTCCACGTTCACAACCATCAGCATTTGGGAGCAGGGACCACCCTGCTCCTGCACAACACCCAGCAGAGATGTCCCCAGGCTGTGAAGAGGATCTGGGAGCAGCCACCACTCCCAAAACAAGCTGAGTGCAGGATGCAGGCATCAGGATCCCCCCATCCAGGGAGGAATGGGCACCATGACAAGAAGTAGGATGTGGGTCCCTACTCGATGATGCGCTCCCGGGGGTGAAATGGAGACAGGGAGTCCAGGCCCAGCCGATTGACCACCTGCAAGGAGCAGCACCATGGCATCAGCCCTGTCATGTAAATCCTGCTGCATCCTCATTCCCCACTGCTAATTAACCATGGGTGAGTCAGCACTGGGACTGGGCCACCACCTAGGGAGAGGACATCTGGCACCACCAGCCCATCCCATCCCAGACTCGGGGGTGGTATGCAGTCACCTCCAAATGACTGGGAGCTGTACTGATAAATCATTAGCTTCCTCTTATCTAGCACGTTCCCCACTGGCTGGAAAGGTCCCTCCCTCCTGCAGTGGAACAGTAGAGCCTGTCTCCTCCTTTCCAGCTTGCTCCCTGTCCTGGGACAGCCTCCCATAATGCCACACACTGTCCTTGAGCTCTGGGGACACCTTCCCCTCCTGGCCTCCATGCAAGCAAGACAAGCACTGCTACCCACTGTGTTGTGGTTCCTGCTCCCTGTGCATCTCGGCATCCTCAGCACAATAAAGCAACTTGTCCCACTTGCTGTCCCCCCACCAAAATCCACACTGGAGACAAGTGTCATGCCTGAGGCCTGAGCAGTCCCAAATCCCTGCTCAGTGCCACTTTGGGAGGCTGATGGGGGGTGGGATGTGTCTCTCTCATGATCCCATCCTTGTGCTGGTAGCAGGAGAAGCCACATTACCAGCCTGATCTTCTGTTCCTCCTCCAGGATGAAGAGTTTTTCCTTCTTGATGTAAAAGTCAGCTGCGTCCAGCATGGCCTTCTTGGGAACGAGCCCTACCAACTGAGACCCCACCACAGGGAGATTCAATTCCTGCAAAGAACATCAGAAATGTGATTTTCCCCAGAGCCCTGCTGCCACTACTACCTCAGTCTGGTGGTCCTCATCCCATCCCAGGACATGGGGAGCTCACAGAAAAGCTTTCAACAGAAGAGCTGGGGACTAGGAGCAAGTTGCGGATTTTCTGGGGTTTTTGTGCCATTCAGCACTTTGGTTGAGCTAAGCATGAGAGAAATCAGAGCCTGACATGACAGTGGGGAAGAAAATTTGGTGGGCGACATCCTCTGGGAAGCCCCCTTGGGAACAAGCACCCCAGGCCACCCACCTGTGCATCTCGGCAGATCTCCTCGTAGACGGTGTGGAGCGGCGTGGTCTCAAAGTCCAGCAGGTTCGTCGAAACCTGGGCCATGTTCTCCTCCTCCAAATACCAGCCGATGCCCTGCACTTTCTTCAAGCGCCCGGGCTGCCAACAACTGCCACATTCAGGGCACAGCCCAGGAGGTGTGGGGACAGGCAGGCGTGCTCCTGGCGTGCCCATGCTCCTGAGGTACCTGGCTGGGGCCGCGGCCCTGCTCGCGGATGTTGAGGGCGATGCGGTGAGCCAGCTCCTTGGTGCACAGCAGGTTGATGTTGTACGCGATAAGGAAGGTCCGGGCACCCGTCACCGTGGCTCCCCACCGGGGGACAAAAGTTGGGGGCCCAAAATCAGGAGCCCACTCTGGTTTTGCAAGCTGGGGAGGAGGGAAGACAGTGTGCGGGCTGGCCACCACCCAGGAGCACATGGCACCCTCCCAAGAAGGGCATCTCCCTCCTCAGCTGGAATCTGCCATGACCACCTGTGTCACCAGCTCCTCTTGGTGCAAAGGGACTACGGGACTACACCAGCCCCCAGCATGCTCCCTGAAGCCAGGGAAGTACAGGAAGTACTGCCCAGCCTGTGCCACCACCAGGCTCACCTTCTCGGGGAGCGCCTCGTACTCCCCAGCACGGATGGAGGGCAGGGCTTTCCTGCTCTCGTGCCGTGCTGCTGCTCCATACAGGTAAACTGCAAGACACAGCTGGGGGTGAGCACTTTCTCCAACAGCTGGAATCATACAGGATGGGATGGAATGTGGAGAGGTTCCTGACTCCACTCACCAGGCACACCCAGCTCTGCTGCCAAGCGCTGCCCGAAGATGTGGGCACAAGTGACACACTCCTCCATGCTGACGTTCCTCACTGGCACAAAGGGGCAGACATCCAAAGCCCCCATCCGAGGGTGCTCACCTGGTGGCAGGGCAAATAGAGGAATGGGAGGTGGGAAGAACAAGCAAACAAGGAGGGAGAACAACCCTTTTGCACACTCTTACGGACTGTTCACCGTTGCTGTGAGAAAATCATAGAATCACAGACTAACCCAAGTTGGAAGGGACACACCAGGATCATTGAGTCCAACCCCTGGCCCTGCACAGGGCAGCCCTAAAAATCCCACCATGTGCCTGAGAGCATTGCAAACACCTCTTAAACTCTGTCAGGCCTGGGCCTGTGACCACAGTCCCTGTTCCAGTGCCATTCTTGGTCCCAGCAGCACAGCAGCCCCCTCTGTGCCAGCCCAACCCCTGAGCCTTTCCCAAGCTCACCCGAGTGTTGGCTCATGTCAATGAGTTGCCCAGCCACACGGGCCGCGCTCAATGCCCCTTCCACCACGGCCTCAGGGGACCCCACAAAGGTGTAGACGGTGCGGTTGGTGGAGGCGCCGGCATCCACATCCAGCAGCACACATCCCAGTGTCCGGGAGATGGCCTGTGCCACTGCATCGATCACCTGCCAGACAACAGACGGGAGCAAGGGGGCTGTACAACAGCTGGGACTGTACAACACACATGGCTTTTCAAGAGAGGGGGCATCTCAGCTGTCCCCCTTCCCACTGGTGATGGAGTTGAGGATGACCCTGTGATCAGTGGGGATGCAGCCCTGCACAAGCATCCCACTCCCAGCCAGGGGGTTTGGGGCACCCCTGGCTTCCCAAACTTGCCATGGTGAGGTAGAGACACCTGGATGCTGCTTCATGTCACAAAGCACCACCACAAATTGCTGTTCCTGAGGATACATCCACCTGCCAGCTTCCAAACGCATTTGGCTCTGCTAAGCCTCTTCCCTGGAGGAGGCTGTGTTTTTACAGCCATGCTGGGATTGCTAAACTCTCCTGCCACTGGCAGAGCCAAAGTTCAGTTGAAGGCTGATGCCCAGGACAGACTCCATTAACCTGGACAGCGTGTTTTGGCATAACAACTGCAAGCAATAGTTCCCTGCAGGGGTATCCCAGACCAACCCCAGACCTGGTGCTACAGCAACCTGTTGGCAATTCTGGAAGAGGTCTGAGCCCCTATTTCTCACCGAGGTTCCATAAGGGAGCTGAAGCTACCTTTAGGCATTTTTGGCACTAACCAAGCAGTGAAAGGTGCACGGCACCACAAAGGAGGCATGGCAAAGTCCAGCAGTGGGTACCGCTCTGCAGGGAGAAACCTGGCTGTCAGCAGCCCAGTGTCACCCACCCCTCAGCCCTTCCACGTACTCCCTCACCTCTTTGTTATTCCCCTCTGAGAAGTTGGGGACACATTCCACCAGCTTGGCCATGGTCCCAGGGTCTGCTTGCAGCCCTCAGCTTCTGGCTCGGCTCTTCACAGCTTGGGGGTTTCCTGCCTTTTCCCATCCCACTGCGGAGCGAAAGCCTCTCAGCAGCTGACACGTTGCCTCTTTCCCAAGCCAGAGTTTCTCATTAACTGAATCGATCTGTGGCCAGGGGACAGAAAGGGGCTTGGATAAACACCGTTATACTGGCCCTGCTGTGCTTGGAACAGCTCCAGGCACAAAGGCTCTGTGGGGCCAGATGCAGCACTCACCAGCACCAATTAATAGATGAAGAAAAAAAATCTGCTGCAATCAGCAAGATGCTGCATTTATAATATGGTACAGCCAAGTCACAGCAATATGACTACTATTCCTAGTGGAGGGGACAGCTCCTTACAGGACCTCCACCATGGATACCGGGCAAAACCCATCATTGAAAGCAGGATTCGAACTTGCACCAAGGAATCCATCTTGGATTTTGGGTCCAACATCTTCACCCCTCGGCCATCCCACACCACCTGGTGTCTGCACCATCCTGTGTTTTGCTGGGAACTGGGGAAGACACCAGGATGTCCGGATCCACAGTGGGGGGGGGATGAGGGACATTCACCACACTGTGGCTCATTGGTCCAGGGGTATGATCTTTGCTTAGGGTGTGAGAGGTCCTGGGTTCAAAACCTTGACATGCCCTTCTTTTCCCACGCCCACTGCTCACCGTGCCCACGCCTCAGCACAGTGCACACATGCCCTCACATTTATGCTTGCACTCGACACCTCTGCCCCGGCCGAAACACTCGTGACACACCTACACTCTGCCCCTTACATCGCCTCCGGGCCTGAAAAATTACCTCCCTGCTCTGCCCCACAGTTTTTGCCCCTGCTCCAACCCCCTCACCAGCCCAATGACACCTGAGGGACACGCAGTGCCTGCAAACACCTGAACCCCCTTTCCCCAGCTTGGGCGGCAGGGGAAGGCAGCAGACACAGGCATTTCCTCGCAGGGAGAGAACGCCAGAACAGAGGCTGTGCACATCAGGGGCATACAGCTCAGCGGGAGACTGCTTGCTTTGCATGCAAGAGGCCCTGGGGTCGAGGCCCTGGGGTCAAGCCCCAGCATCTCCATGTCCTTTTGCCTCTCCAGACCCCGCCCTGATGCGGACCGGGCCGCCAGAGAC
>WEZZ01034013.1:0-14497 GCA_013400585.1 Chloropsis cyanopogon | reverse complement strand
CCAACACCCCACCACCCCACGCACCCACACCAAGCCCACCCCATCCACGCACAGCCCCCGCCACACGCCCACCGCCATTTCCTGACACTCAACACAGTGCCACCCTCCCACCACATCGCCTTTCCACCATGCCCCTCTTCAAAAGGGGACACAAAAAGCACCGGCCACTCCCACTGCTGCAACGGCTGGCGAGGGGAGGAAAGAGAGGCTGGAAGTGAGACATGCTGGATCTGGCACCTCGTGGTTACAGCAATAGGCACCTCCGTGCTTACAGTGTGAGAAGTTGCACAGACCCCTGGCAGCCTTGTTGGGCAGCTCCACGTGATCCAATAAGAGCTCCACATGTCTCCTTGCACACTCCACTCCCATCCAGTCGCCACATAATTTCCTCACTGGCGCAACTGCACGTTTCCCCTGGCAAAGTCTCTGACATCTAGATCCTTAAAGCAATTTAATCACAGCACAGGAACACAGTGGCAGCTCAAGATGGTGAGTGTGGGAAGGGACCCCGAAGCAAGGTATCCCCACCCCAGCATGGGCATCCCAGGGCCCCCTCCCTGCTCTGGGGCCCTGGGGGTGTAGCTTAGTGGGAGAGCGCTTGCTTCGCATGCAAGAGGTCCTGAAATCTATCCCCAGCTTTTCCATCTCCTTTTTGCCTCCCTGGACCCCTCTGCTGGATGCATGGCTGCCAGAGCTCCCTGGGAAAGGCCTGGCACTGCCTCCTGGCATCTCAAGCCTGTGTAGAAATGCCCAAGGCTCTTTCCCTACCCTGCCTGGAGGCTGCAGGGCACTGGAGCACCTTGTTTTCCTTCCCCACAAGTCTCGGGGTGCCTGTAGGGGTGAACATTTGTGCTGGGAGGAGCAGCTGGGAAGGAGGCCTGGTAGTGCCCAAAACCTCCTCTGGGAGCTGGACCAACGAGGCGGGGTGCACTGCTCTCCGAGAGATGTGGGACAGGGTGGTGAGGGGGCATGCACGGGAAAGTGTTCCATCCACGCCACGTCATTCCCCTCAGTGTCTTTTTCCTCACCTCTCCCAGGTGTGCAAAACTAGGAGAATCCCGGGTATGCCACAGCCCCGGGGGCATTACAACCCCTGCCTGGGGCATTTAGCTGCTCCCGATGGAGGAGCGGGGCGGTGCTGGCTGCCGCTGGCTGATCTTTTCGTCTTAGCTTCTGCCGGGACCCCTGACAAGGGAACCCTGACAAGGGCACCCCAACACTCGCAGCATGGGTATCCCGGCGTTGGGTAAAACCTTTCGCTGTGAGTAGGATTCGAAGCTGCGCAGAGAACTCCTAAGTGATTTAGAGTCCAGCGCCTTCACCCCACGGCTATCACAGCCCCGGGCTCCACGGCGCAGGGGACATGCTGGGCGCGAGCTGCACCGCGCTGCCTTTTGCAGGGAAGTGGGGAAACGTCCGGGGTGTCCCGGGACAGAGTGGGAGTGGGGTCCATTATATTCAGGCTCGTTGGTCTAGGGGTATGATTCTCGCTTAGGGTGCGAGAGGTCCCGGGTTCAAATCCCGGACGAGCCCTTCTTTTTGGGCACTCGTCGCTGCATTCCGGGCATGCGTGGGGTGATGCTGCCTTGCACAGGGACACGGGGGACCCGGCACGGCNCTCAAGCCTGTGTAGAAATGCCCAAGGCTCTTTCCCTACCCTGCCTGGAGGCTGCAGGGCACTGGAGCACCTTGTTTTCCTTCCCCACAAGTCTCGGGGTGCCTGTAGGGGTGAACATTTGTGCTGGGAGGAGCAGCTGGGAAGGAGGCCTGGTAGTGCCCAAAACCTCCTCTGGGAGCTGGACCAACGAGGCGGGGTGCACTGCTCTCCGAGAGATGTGGGACAGGGTGGTGAGGGGGCATGCACGGGAAAGTGTTCCATCCCCCCCACGTCATTCCCCTCAGTGTCTTTTTCCTCACCTCTCCCATGTGTGCAAAACTAGGAGAATCCCGGGTATGCCACAGCCCCGGGGGCATTACAACCCCTGCCTGGGGCATTTAGCTGCTCCCGATGGAGGAGCGGGGCGGTGCTGGCTGCCGCTGGCTGATCTTTTCGTCTTAGCTTCTGCCGGGACCCCTGACAAGGGAACCCTGACAAGGGCACCCCAACACTCGCAGCATGGGTATCCCGGCGTTGGGTAAAACCTTTCGCTGTGAGTAGGATTCGAAGCTGCGCAGAGAACTCCTAAGTGATTTAGAGTCCAGCGCCTTCACCCCACGGCTATCACAGCCCCGGGCACCACGGCGCAGGGGACATGCTGGGCGCGAGCTGCACCGCGCTGCCTTTTGCAGGGAAGTGGGGAAACGTCCGGGGTGTCCCGGGACAGAGTGGGAGTGGGGTCCATTATATTCAGGCTCGTTGGTCTAGGGGTATGATTCTCGCTTAGGGTGCGAGAGGTCCCGGGTTCAAATCCCGGACGAGCCCTTCTTTTTGGGCACTCGTCGCTGCATTCCGGGCATGCGTGGGGTGATGCTGCCTTGCACAGGGACACGGGGGACCCGGCACGGCCCAGCGATCGTCGGGACTGGTCCTCCTCCTGAGTGGGGAAGGGGCGGCTGGAGCAGTGGGGTACGGCAGAGCGTGGGGTCTGTGCTGCCGTTTCGGCCGTGGGTGGGGGGTACAGCCATGGTGCAGGGAATCGCCTTTGGGAAAACCTGATGTAAAAGGAGTTTATCATCGCCGCCTCGTGGAGGAAGTAGGAAAAAAAGAAAAATCACAGACCAACTGGAGATGCTGGGGATTGAACCCAGGGCCTCTTACATGCGAAGCAAGCGCTCTCCCACTGAGCTACATCCCCTGTGTAGGAGAAGTTGGAAGGGCACATTCTCCTGCCACTGCAGGGGTTGTGTTTATGTGCCAAAAGTAAGGTTAGCTGAATGAGAGGGGCTACAGCCACCCCACGGGATGCTGTCTGCCAGGAGCTGGGGGATGCAAGGGCTGATCATCCTACACCTGGGTCAGCAGAGAGCAGCAGGGGTGCAGTCCCATAGGAGAAGCTGTCCTAGCAAAGGGTTTGTCTCCAAAGCCAGGGCTTTATCCAAAGGAGGGGTTTCCCCAAAAAAGGAGGGGTTGTATCCAAAGGAAGGTTTATCCAGGAGTTGAACTCAGGATCTCTTGCACCCAAAAGTGCAAGATACCTACCCCTACACCAACAGTCTGGAGTGCTGCACCCCTTTTGCCTCCCCAGCTCTGCAGTTTGGATTTCAGGGTACAGCCGAGGCTGTGCTTTTCCCCAGCACATCCACAGCCTTGAGGAGGAATTTCCAGGCCAGCCATGCCAGGAGGCAACACCAGGACCTTTTGAGGGGACTGTGGCAGAGTCTTTTGCGGGTCTGGAGAGGCAAAAGGACATGATGGAGATGCTGGGGGTTGATCCCAGGGCCTCTTGCATGCAAAGCAAGTGCTCTCCCGCTGAGCTACATCCCCTCCTCCAGTGGCACTTTGCTGCTGACCCTTGAGCCTCCATACTACCTGCAGGAATTTGCCAAGCCAGGATGTGGGATCAGCCCTGTTTCAATCCATGTCACAGCCCCACAGATCCGGGTGTGGCTTTGGTGTGGCTCCTGAGGGACAGGAGCTGTGAGTGCTGGGTAACCAGCAAACTCCCCCGTCTGCTCTTTTTTCCTAGTTCCCATGGGGGTTGGCAGGGTGCTGGTACTCCTATGAGTGCCATGGGGGCACAGCTCCAGGGTAGGACATGGGGAATTTTCTGGTTCACAGTTCCTGAGGGTTGGGCTGCCTGTAGCTGTGCTGGGGTGGGAAGATGAGCTGCTGCAGGAGCCCCAGCTGCTGGGGACTCCCCCTCCATACAGGAAGAACAGTGCAAAGAGATGACTTGCAGACAGCAGCAAGCCTCCAATGCTGATTGTAACACATGGCTGTGCCAGAGCAGAGGTTCCCCCCATCCAAACCCCCTGTGCTGACTGAGAGGAACTGGGAGGTTGCTTCAGCCACAGCCTTTCATATCACAGAGGGGTGGAGGGGAGCAGGAAAGGGAAACACTGCACACCATGATTTCCAGGTCTCGTAACCCCCCACAGACACCCAGCTCCTTCAACCCCACATAACCAGGGCTGACAGGAGCTCCCCCACACAGCAGTAACTACATCACACTTCTCCTCTTTGGGAGGTATGCAGACACCTCTCAGCAAACGTGAATTAACAGCCCTGGAATGTTAAATCAAACAATTCTTGAGTTTAAAACTTAGATTCCCTCCCAGGACCCTGCAAACCATTGGGATCTGGGCTCGACTTTGATTGCACTCGTCTCAGTCTCTCCCTGAGGGTTGCCCTCCACAGCAAAAACTGAGAGCAGAGGAGGGTGTAGGACAACCAGGAGCGATGTCTGTTGGTGATGTGGCCTCAGGGCGACACAGTGCTGGTGGAGCCAACAGGGCTGCAGGATGTAAGTCTTGTGAGCCCCATTCCTGTAGGGAGCACCAGGAGGGCCAGACCAGTATGCCTGTGCCTTTTAATTTGCCTGCTTCTTCCCCCTTGACTCACACATGTGGGCAGGCTATTATTTTCCTGTTTTATGGGATCTCCAGCCCTGGGGAAGAACCAGAGCCCACAGCAGAGCCACTGCCTGTCTGGTGCCCCAGGTGTGGCAGGGAGGGCACCCTGAGTCCCTGCCCTGTGTTTGATCCATGTGTGTCTGGGGTGGGATATCCTCAGTGGTGCCCTCTCCTTCCTCTTATCCTGGCCATGCAGCCACTTTCTCTCCCCTTCCTCAGTCTGGAAGGCTGCTCCAAGCTCCATCCAGACTGGCCTTGGACACATCCAGGGACTGGCCACACAAGTCCCATCTCTCTGCTTGCCATGCCTGCAGGCTACCAGCTCCAGGGGCTCTGTCTCTCACCTGGCTGGCTCCAGGTGTGTACCAAAGTGCTCTGTACAGTAGTCCTTGCCCTGGTGAGGAGGATGAGGGATGCTGCTTGTTGATGCAGCTCACCCTCCCAGCATTGCCCTGAGCCCACTGCCTCAGTGCCTGTCTGGAATACATTTGGCAACCCAGTAAAGGCACCAGTAAAGGTGGTGGACCTCTCTCTTCATCCTCTCCCACTGCTGTGACACACCACAATTTTTGTCTTCTCACCTGGATGTGCAGAGAAGCTGCAGATTAATGTGCTGTGTTGACCCACCAATAATCCAGCCACCACCAATCCCAGCCCTACCACCAGCACCGTGCTGCCTGGGGCTTCCATAGTATCATAGAATATCCTGAATTGGAAGGGACCCATAAAGATCATCAAAGTCCAACCCCTGGCTCTGCAGAGACACCCCAGCTGTCCCACCCTGTGCCTGAGAGAGCTGTCCAAACGCTCCTGGAGCTCTGGCAGCCTTGGGGCTGTGCCCATTCCCTGGGGAGCCTGTTCAGTGCCCCCCCAGCCTCTGGGGAAAGAATCTTTTCCTAATCCAGCCTAACCCTCCACAGGCAAAGTCTCCGTTACGAATGGTCCCACTCACTAGTTGTTCACAGCAATCTCCCCTTTTCCACCACAGTTCTCTGTACTTGTTCCTCCTCAAACCATGACTTCCCTTCTCCTTCCCACTTCATCCACCCCCAGGGTGGGAAGGTAGCTGTCCTTCAGGAGCCTGAGGGTACTGAGTGACCACAGGGAGCAGGTTTCCTCCAAGATCATGAAGCAGCTGAGAGAAGATGGGAAGTGGGCAGGAGACATAAACCTCAACAGGCATGGCCAGAGGGTGGCACCTGGGCCATACTCCAGGCTCTTCTCAAAAATGCTTCTGCTGCTTTTGAATGCTATATACGTAGGCAATGCTGGGACCAGATCCCTAGACCCAGTTATTTCCCTCCATGTGCTTTCCACCTGCTGAGCAATATTTTTCATCTCCATCTTGTTATGTAGCTCTGTGTTTCTCACTGGAGCCTTTGGCTGCTCTGCCTCTACAGAAACCTGTATTTAGGGCCTGATCAGCAGGTCTGGGAGGTCCTGTCTGGGACAAGGCTGGCTTGGGGGGGAAATGTGGTGAATTCAGGACTGCTCTTGAGCTGGGAGCCAAGGAGGCACAGCTCCCAGCTGGAGTCAAGGCTCTCATGGGAGACAGCATACCCCAACCCTCAGGATAGGCAGCACTGAAAGGCACCAAGGTCCTTATTTCCACTACTGTCTACACTAAGACACCACAATTTTCAAGTCAAATCAAGGAGCTGTGTAGATTTTTGTAGACATTGTATTTTCAGAAAAAAATAAAATCTGTATAACCTCACCAGTGGAGTCATTCAGTGCAAAGCTTCATAAAAATGTCATTATTCTGTCCACCTGCTCCCTCCTGGACTGTTTGGTGCAGTAGGCTTCAGGAAGGCAGCTCCACAAGGCCCAGAGACCTACAGCTTCCCAACAAAACTTCTGCTGGAATTCCAAAGCTTTTTGTAATTTTTTATTCAAAATTTTGCATCCTATCTCTGCAGACAATTTCCAGAGCTGGGATAAAAGTATCTGAGCAGTCCGTGGAAGAAGGACACCTCCCTTCTCATGGTGCACTGGCTGCTGAGCAATTGCCATGTAAATTTTCTCCAAATTAGGAGCACCTCTGCAAAGGTCTCCTGGGCAATAAAACCAGTTGAGCTTAGTCAAAGGCTTTTGATGACCAATAGGCTTTCAAGCTCAGCATAATCCCTCATTATAAACACTCACAAACTTTATGCAAATACTCTTATTCCTCCTTCGATCAGCTGAAAAGGTTCTGCCTGATGATCCATGGCATCTTAAAAAGAGGCTTTACTCAATTCATTACATCTTCCAGAGATTCCAGTGTCCCCTATCCACAAAGCAATTATTGTCTCTTCTTTTTCACTCTTCTCTGTCACCCATTAAACATGGGGTGAGCTTGGCATAGGATGCCCATCCAAAGAAGTCCATCTCCCAAAAATCCCACTTCTACCTTTTTTCCCTGTCTCCATGCCCACCCTCCTTAGCTAAGCCCCCAAAATATCACTGCAAAATTCAGGGTAAATGCCATTTTGAAATGTCAAACCTTCACATTCCCAGCTCCCTGAGGGAACAGGCAATAAAGTGTGCTCCTGTGGGAATTCCTCCCTGAGCAGGTGCTTGCTGTGGGACAGGATAAGAGGTTTCCAGGATGAGAAAGTTGCCTTGGGACTGCCCAGGCAAACCACACACGTCTGATAGCACAGGGAAGAGCTGGGCAGCAGAAACCCTCATTTCATGTAAAAACCAAACCACCCCAGCAGCAACAAGCTGCCTCCAGAGAAGGTCACCCCTCCAGGCTTCTGAACAAGGAACAACAGAAGACTCAGGCTATGATGTAGCAAGTCTTTAATGAGCCGAAAGTGAACCAGTTCAGAGTACAAGTGCATTTCCAGTGCTCAATTAAGAAATGGCTAAACCCCATTTTGGGACAAGCTGATACGTACAAGGTGTCCCCTCACCCCACCACCCCCATGATTTTCATCTGCCATCTACAGCCTGCTAGAAGCATTTATTGCCCAGCCAGCAGCAAATGCTGTGTAGAACATGGAAATATAAAGACTTAGTGAGATAAAGGTGTACAGAGACATGGTCTGGAGTGACGAGCTCGCATGGCTCCCGTCCTTCTGGGAAACCCAGGGGCATCTCCTTAGTCCTCTTCCCCAATCTTGGTCGTGTGCTTCGCTTGCCCTTCCTGACCACACCACTGGCACAGGCAGGAGGAGGAGCCCGCGTGGGACACCCTACAGCCCAATGCCCAGGCACAGCAGTCCTGGCTTGCCCAGCCCCCGGGAGCCCACAGGGATGCCGCAGCAGCGCAGGTAGCTCCCAACCGCTGCCGACGCCGTGGAGCCCACCGTGGTGTTCTGCGGGAAGGAGCTGAGGATGGGCCCAGGCAGCGTGACCACAACCGTGGGCGGCTGGATGAAGGCAGTGGAGTCCCTGCAGCGGCGGAAGCAGGGCTGGTTGCAGCTGGTGGCCAGGGGCCGGGGACCGCAGGAGGAGGGCAGGCACAGGTCGTAACAGGACATGGCTCGGCAAGGATGTGCACCTGAAAGCCAGAGCTGGGATGTAAATCCTAGCAGAGGCCGATCTGTCCCTGCTGAGCCCTCACACAATACCTCCCATAATAAGAGGCATGGGAGAGCAAGCTAGAGGGTGAGTTTGGATGGTTTAGAAACACCAAAAGAAGGCTTTGCCCCACCTCGCCCCATAAACCACTTGGGACAATGAGAGGAGTTTGGTTTGAGCTGCAGGTTGGTCTGGGAAAGTTGGAGGCACCAGGTGCTGAGACCAGAGAGCAGACCCACTCCTGCTCTGAGCTGACAGGAAGCCTTTGCCAAGCAAGGTGCTCACAAGATGCATGCGGTTGAAACAAAACCCACTTAAATCAACAGAACTTGAACTGAGCCATCCCATCCCAAAATATCCCAAAATGTCCAAATGGGACATTTGATGCCCCTCCATAAACACGGACACATCGACCCCTGCAATCCAGGCATGTCCTGTTCTAATTTGTTTTTCTCCTTCAGCAAGGAAAATCATGCAAGATGCAATTGATTATGTGGTTGCAGACCCTGTAAGTCCTGCATCCTGCAATCCCTTGCACTCTTCATTTTAGGGCAGAAATACACCCTTCCCCAACGTCCTGTGCAGCTGGAAGGGAAGAGGGAGGGGTGGGGAAGGGGGATGGAGCCTGCCTCAACTTACCCAGATGGAGGTGGCAGTGGTGGCAGCTGGAGCAGGTGGTGGGGCCAAGCACTGTCCCACAGTTTTATAGCGTGGCCCAGCCCCCCAGGGGAGTAGGTGTGTGCCTTCAGCCTGAAACTCCGCAATAACCAGCAGTTTTCTCCTGGAAAGCTCCCCTGACTGATTAAACAGTTCCCTCTTTCATCTTTCATGTCTTGCTTCCATGTAATACTGAGTAAGATTGAAATTATTTGGGCTACAGGCATTAATTACCTTCCTTCCTAAGGCCGAGGGACATTTTAGGTCTTTATGCCACCAGGCAAGAGAGTGTTTCAGCAGAATTTAGGGCAGATGTATCCCCACCTTCCTCTCAGCATAACCAATTCAGCTCCCTGATGCACCTGAGGAAGGACGAGGGATGTAAACTGAATGTAAGGAACATCCATTTGGAGTGAAATCCTGTGCCAGGAATCTCATGGATGGCAGGAAAGCTGAGGGGCTGCAGGAGTGAGGATATGAGCAATGTGGACACAGGCACCTGACCTAGCCTTGCATGAGCAATTTGTTATGGGTTTGGGTAGAGGATTTAGAGGATTTTCCGTTTTTTTGGTTTTTTTTTTTTTTTGTTATTATTCCTCACGCCTGGGGTATGAGTCCTGCTTGGAAGGCACATCAGATTTTAAAAGCAAAGTGATCATGGGCTCTGAAGTCCACCCCCATAGGTGACACACACCTAAACTGGCTGATTTTGTGCGGGGAGCTGACTTCCAAGAGCCCTTCCATCCCACTCTTTCAATAGGGTGGTAGCAGTGAGCCAGAAGGTCACAGGTGTCCTTCCTCGTGATGGAGTGACATCGTCAAGACAGGGTTAATTACAGTAATTACAGGCTTCAGTGTGACACCGGATTGCTCTGCTGGAAGCCTGTTAGCTACTAAACAATCCAAACATCCCAACCTGCACTTAAATGTGAATCACCCTCACAGTGGGGAGAGGGAGTTGCTGATGTGGTCCCAAGCAGGACCATAATGAGCCCTCATGAGCTCTAGAGGCAAGGAAAGTTTGAAAAAGTTTTCATTTCACACCAGCAGACCCCAGCTGACAGCACAAACATCTCCTGCCCTGGAATAAACCCTGTCAGTACCAGGACACATGTACTATGTGTGTCTGGGGCTGTCAGCATCCTGTTAAAGACATGCCTTGTGGGGTTTGAGGGGTCATTTGAGTTCTTGAGATGACTTGGCCACAATGGATCACACTGAATGGTCGCTAGTGACTCCACTCTGCCCTGCCTGTCAAGGCAACAAAGCCCTTCCAAGGTTCTGAGGTCGAACTCATCTATTTTTTAACATCATTCTGGAAGGGGAAAAAGGAAATCAGGTTTTCTGAGGTTCAGCAGAGGACATGGGCTTCAGGGAGAAGCAACCTGGCAGCTCCTGGAGTAAGGCAGGATGCTGTGGGTTCATAATTTGTAATCTCCTAAATGGTGACTTGGCAAGCAGGAAAAGATGAGTTTTTAGTTTAAGCTTTATTGTGCTGCTTTTTGCACCACTCTTGAATAATAAATTTATGCCACAAGTGCACCTTGGACCCATAGCCTGAGAATTCAACCCTTCTTCTTCCAGTCTGGTTTGTTTGGGTTTGTTTGGGGTTTGTTTTTTTGTTTTGTTGTTTTTTTTTTTTTTTGGTTTTGGTTTTTTGTTTTTGTGTTTGTTTTTGTTAGGTTTGGTTTGGGTTTTTGTTTTTTTTTTTTTGTTCTGTGTCTCTGTGCACTCCCATTTTCTCAGGAAAACAGTCCTTCCTGGGTGACTCTCTTCCAGGCTTCCAGGCACAGGGTGGGATATTCAGAACTGCAGCCTCACTGTGTGTTTCAGTTTTGAAATCCAGTTTAAGCACTTGAGGTTCTGCTCACATTGGACCATCATGTCCCAGAATAATATCCATGGACGCAGTGATGTTTGGGATAAATGCAGTGGGGCACTCAGAGGGGAAATATTGTCAAATGTGAGCATATCTGTGGACTGAAACAAGTCCTTTTCCTAGAAAAGACAGCAGGGGAAACAAAAGGCACATGTCAGGAAGTTAAAATAATCAGATCTGTGTAATGATTGAATTTTTAAAAAGGAAAAAGAGTAGGGGAAAGGGCAGATATTTGGGAGATAAACAAAGACTGAATTTTCCAGTCTGTACTCATTTCAGGGAATGAGCACTTTCTGCTTGAGATGTGATTGCCTCTGGACGAACCTCAAACCTCAGAAAATTTCACCAAACGAAACATGTCAGATCCATTTTCTTAACTTCTGCATGGATCCAGGATGTGTGGCCACCTCAGCCACACACCCTTCCTGCAGGTAAGAACTCAAGAAACATGGCCCAGGATCAATAATCCATGTGTTTCCCCTCCTATCACCAGTCCCAACAGCACTTTGCAACTCTAATTTCCCCACTTTGCATTTTGATTTCCCACAACCCAAGGGCTGGATGTGTCCAAGACTGGCTGGAGGGCAGAAGCTTGCGCCTGTCCTAAAATTTCTCCTGAAAGCCAAAGGCAAGGGCACATCTTGGAGCAGCAACAGACCATCAGCATCCCATCTCCAAGGAATGTCTGCATGCAGGGCACTCACCCAGGGCTTGCCTCCTGGCAGCCAGACAGTCAGGGACCACTCCCAGATGGCTGATGGAGGAATGGGACACCCCAGTGCCAGAAGGCAGAATCTTGATGCAGCCAGACCCAGGCACAGAGCATCCTGGCTGCCTGTGTCCTTGCCAGAGCAGACTTGGGGTGCTCCAGGGCCACTCTGTGCAGCCCAGGGAGTGGAGCCCAGCTGGTGCTGCTGGTGAGAGCCAGGCTCTGGCTGCCAGGTGCTGTTCTGGGGCTGCAGATGATCCAGTTCCATGCTGCCACAGGATCCCTGTAATTGCCAGGTCCCTGGGTGGGCTGATGCCCCACAACACCACTGACAGTGGCACATTCCCTTCAGGAGGACTCATCACTGCTCACCAGGACAGGGACATGTGTGTGCCAGGGTGGGGTTGAAGGGTGTCCCAAGGGAACCAGTGGGGATCCTCTCCTGGCTGCCTGTGCCCTGCAAGTCCCAGGTCGCATCCTGTGACAGCAATTCCCCTGCCATGCACTGCCATACCCCTGCACCCACCACCCCAGACCATCTCACCATCTCCAGCTGCAAGTTGGTCTCTCTCCAGGGCTGGACCCAAACTCATTCATTTTTTCCCAGGAAATCTTGCAGAGATCCCTTGCAGTGCACCTGGCTGTCCAGGCAGGGACATCCCCCATTCCTGGAGTGTCCTGGCCAAGCACCACAGCATCTCATGGCAGTGGAATGGGATGGGGCCAGTGTTTCCCCACAGACTGGTCATGGTTTCTGGCACAGGAGACACTGATGGAGGGAACCAGCTCCTCAGCTGGTCACCAGGGACATCTCTCTAACGCATGGTAAGGAAATGTAGCCACAGTGAAGGTCAAAAAGGTGTGGGCAGCTAAGCCTGAGCATCCTGACCTTGCCTTGAAGCCACGGCATTCCTTGGCCACATCCTCATCAGTGGAGAGGAGTAGAGGGGAGAATGGGAAGGCACTGACAAGACTGGCATGATACCTTTCCCCAGGTGCCTCAAAGCACAGACTGCCAAATGCAGGGCTTTCCTCCCTGCAAGACGACTGAGATTCCAGAGGCAATTTTACCTCTTTCCTCTTCATCTTGCTGTCGATCATGCTCTCCTGTCTCCAGGAATCTCCACTGTGAGCACTGCTCCAGGCACAGGAGGGAGCTGCCAGTGCACAGCAGCTCTGCCATTCCCAGAACAAGCACCTCTGGCACATACCAGAGACATCCAGGGCAGCTTTTGACTCCCATCCCATCCCATCCCATCCCATCGACATCCCTGAGGATGCCCAGGGATGCCCAGTCCTGACCTTCCCTGCCTACAGTTCAGTGCTCCTGGAGAAGAGGTAATGGGATGGCAGGAGAGACGCTGGCAGGTGGGCTCAGGCACCCTGCTCTCATGGGGCATTGCACAGCAGGACCATGCCAGTCCCTGAGCCACCAGGAGCAGGTTCAGCCTGTGGGAGCAGCAGTTCAGGGGCAGATGTAATGTCTGTTTGAGACAGCAGAGATAAACACGGAGAGCAGAAGGATACTGGGCAAGCTGCACCAAAAGATCTACTTTAGGAGAGGGGTCACAGAGGACCCGATGAGGGTGGGATTCGAACCCACGTGTGCAGAGCACAATGGATTAGCAGTCCATCGCCTTAACCACTCGGCCACCTCATCCCCTGTGTCACTCCTGTATTTTAGCAAAAATTTTTTTAGCCAATTTTTTTTTTGCCTTTTTTTTGTCCACAGACAGCAATACTGGAGCTGGTTCTTCAGGGTGTCCTTTGGTGAGCAAGGCTGGGCAGGCAGAGCCCTGGAAGCCCATGTCACAGCAGGGCAGGGAGACAAGCAAGCATTTGTGATTCCTTTGCCCCTCTCCCTGTTCCCTTCTGTGTCCATGGGGTGGCAAAGGGTAATGTGGCATTTATTGTTGCCATGAAAACACATGCACCAGGCATCTCCATTACGCATCCACACCCAACCTGTGTCCAGAGGGTTTTCCTACATGATTCTGCAGCAGTTGTGCAAAGTAATATGGAATATGGGAGGGGTCCAGACAGCATCTAATGTATCTCTTATTTCCCAAATTCCCTGGTTTCTGGAAACAGTTTAGGCCATCTCTCCAATGTGAGGAGAGAAGGGAGAAGAACCAGAAGGAAACATTATCCCCACAGCAGAGTCACCGGGGACAGAGAACACGGGACTGACAGTGCTCAGAGCAGGATAAGGACCCCAGCAGTGCCCCCAGTTTGGGACAGGGAGGAAAAATAGCCCCCCTAGCTGAAGCACCACTGGGAGTTGAACCCAGGATCTCCTGTTTACTAGACAGGCGCTTTGACCAGCTGAGCCATGGTGCCCACTGGCTCTCCTAATCTGACTGGGTGCTCCTTGAAACACCTGACCATCTGTCTACATCTCTGCCTACATGTTCCACATGGTTGGCCAAGGTTTGGGGTTCCCCAGCTGCAAACCCCATCTCTTTTTGCTGCTAGGAACACTCCTGATGCTGACCCAAGGCCCTGGCACAGGAAGCCCAACACATCCCATAGCGACCACCAGCTGGGTTTGGGGGTCCCCAGGCCCTACAGGGACATGCAGCCATGGCAGAGCTGTTTCAGCTGCCACCCTACACTGCCCTGAGGTGACAGCCTTAGTCTCATCTCCCCCCACCACCAATCGTCACACAAAGTCAATGGTCACCCCAAGAGACACCGTGAGCCCCACCAGGAAGGGACAGTGGGTGTCTCTACCCGCTCCAGCACCTGGGTAAGGAGGGAGATGTCCGCGGCCATTCCCTTGCTGCCGGCCTTGGGGTGCCAAGCGGCAATGCCAGCTCAGACGTGCCCACAAGCAGCCCTGTGATTTTTTGGGGGGGATCTGGGCAGTCTCTGGCGGCCCGGTCCGCATCAGGGCGGGGTCTGGAGAGGCAAAAAGACATGGAGATGCTGGGGCTTGACCCCAGGGCCTCTTGCATGCAAAGCAAGCAGTCTCCCGCTGAGCTACGTGCCCCTGATGTGCACAGCCTCTGTCCTGGCGTTCTCTCCCTGCGAGAAAATGCCTGTGTCTGCTGCCTTCCCCTGCCGTCCAAGCTGGGGAAAGGGGGTTCAGGTGTTTGCAGGCACTGCGTGTCCCTCAGGTGTCATTGGGCTGGTGAGGGGGTTGGAACAGGGGCAAAAANGCTGCCCGCAACGCCCGCACGGCGCTTCCCCCGCCGCCACGCCGCCGCTGTGATGGCCGAGGGGTGAAG
>WEZZ01034011.1:8930-20505 GCA_013400585.1 Chloropsis cyanopogon | reverse complement strand
GATCCAGTACTGAGGCAATAAACCATCTTATACACCTACTATGCTCACTTACCATGCTGTATTCTGTTTCATTGATGCAGTTATGCAAATCCATCAGTACCCTTGTTTGACTATGTTATACTGTTCTGCTGGATAGAAATGGGATATAGTGATGTTTACCTTTGGAAAAAACTTACAGAATCAGACAAGAATTATCTATATATTACAAATAACAGTAGACACTCCCACCAGATGCACAGCTATACTTCAGTCTCTGAGTTCTGCAGCACTTCAGGAACCACTCAGTCTTCTGGCTTCTAGTTAATGAAATCTGCTGAGTTCTTTAAGTGAAGCCTTGTGTATGGTGGTCACCTCTTATGCCAAATACTGAATTGCAAGATGCTAAACAAAATACTGAAATGGTAAATGTAAATATAGGCCATTCTAGTCCACAATATGAGAAAGATATAAGTATTTTTATTCAGTCATTTGCAAATGAAATTATTAATAAATGTAAATGTATTTCTAATTCTGTACTATGAGGTTTTTGTTTTGTTTTGTTTGTTTGGGTTTTTGTTTGTTTGTTTGTTTGTTTTGTTTTTGTTTTTGTTTTTTGGGTTTTTTTGTAAGCATGTGCAATTCCTGTAATTGCATTTTTTCTTCTGCTTTTATTTTTGGTAAAGGTCTGAGTATACTAAATGAATTGTGGAATTCAGAGATGTTGACCCTGTGCCTGGAGCACAAAATAGAGCCAGTGATCCAGTAATAGAAGAAACTACGCTATACGAAAGACTCAACAGGTAAGACAATGTTTAAAATATTTATTTTTCGTTTCCAAAGCCTTTCAAAGCAAATAAATGACAAAAGGGAAAAACACACATCTGAAGAATAGTATTCGTGAATAACCTGCTTCAGATGATGTCCTAAAGGTCAGCAGTCCATTTTGGTCAGGATATAACAGAACATATCCTAGCTCTAAAAAGATCACTCTCTTCACCTCTCAAATTCCACACATTTTGCTAGAGATTTATTTAGATTTTTAGCCCTCTGAAACATCTGGTGTAAGAAGTTGTTGGAGAAAGTATCCTGGCTTTGATAGACCTGTCATCTGTTCTGTTCTGACTCATTTTATGCTCCACCTGCTTTGTCATACTGAATCACATTTAGCATCTCTTTGAAATGTTGCTTAAACTGCATCCAAGTATTAATCAAAATTTGTACAACGAACGTGTTTTCCACACATAAATACAAAACTGTAAAAATTATTTTATACAAGATTTAGAAGCTCTTTTGTCACAACTGAAAGTGGCGTATTTGTTTCTTTTGTATATTTTCAATAAAGATTGTTTTTCAAAGAAGATGTAGCCATTCTAGCTGATATGTGGAGACATTGATATGCTAAAATTTTATTCTGAAATAGCTAGAAACATAGTGTTAAACCAGAGAAAGAATAAAAAGATCAGCGAGAGGTTTCTGTGCAATTAGCTGGTAGAATGATGCTTCCATTTATTCTGAAGAATTACTAACTTCTCAAGTTATTCTAAGTTAGTAGATTGCCCTTCAAAGTAGACTTCTACTAAGTCAGAATAAGCATATCTGAACTCAGCTCTAAAAGTTTTGATCATTTTTTAAGTGGAAGAGCATTCATTGTTGGAGGGTTATTTTAAGTCATACAATGAAATAAAATGTCAGATCTGAACACGTGTATTTATAGACATTTTTATCCAGGGTGACACTATTTTTCATGTATCCTGTCTTGTAAATTCTTTCCGGTACTATTAATGTAAGTGCCTGGTATTTATTTTTGTGTCTTGCTATATCTAGTGTCATATGTCTTCATCATTCATACTCTGCACAAAGAAAGAAAGGAACATAAAGAATTTAAGCCAAACCCAAAACAACAGACACAGAAAAGAAGGCCAAGAAGGAATCCCTTAGTGTTTCTTATCATCAAGGAACAAACTATCACTTTGGCTTTCCCCCCTCATTAGCCAGGCTAAATAGCAGTATTTTGTTGCCAATGGGTAAGTAAGAATTTAGTCTCACTTTACATGAAGATGAAAAGTAAAACCCCTTTGCCATGACCCAGGAGCTGCATCAGACTGAATAAAGAATGAGATAAATAATGCAAGACACCTAAACTAGGATTTTTTTATTAACCACATTTAAATATTCTTTGATCTTGCTCTCTGACTCCTGTTCTCAGCACCATGTGAGAGACAAGCTGAGGGCAAAGCTAAAGATAGCCCCCTGAACAAATAGATTGTTGTCTGTGATCATGGAATATATTAGCAGATATTCTACTAACGTGAAAGCTTGCACATCCTTTAGTCTCCAAACTGCTATTGGTTATGTGGAGAGCAGAGTGAACTGTAGCAGTTGAAGTGCTAGATAGAAAAAAACAAAGTTGCATATTGTTTGGGTTTCCTTCAGCTGTCTAGCCATGAAGTACTCTTTGCTGGGGTGGTTTAACATTTTTCTGGTTTCCTCTTTAGTATGTGTGGAAAACAGCTCAGTTTCTCACCTGTTTCTTGGTGGTTGTAACTTTGGCTCCTGCTGTCAGAAGATCTATGCCATAGATCTGTTGCAGGTCAGACTTTTTCTTATTTGCATCTGTAGAAATGATAGGAGCATGTTATCAAACTCTCCCAGGACCTGAATCACCTCATGTTCTCCTATTCTTTTATGGAGGATGGGTGTTGATTTTATTTTATTTCTCTTCTTTTCTTAATGACCTGGAGGATCTAGATCTAGCACCATCTTAATATATCTGGAGGATGCTGTGGTAAATTCTTAACTAGAGCAAGATGTATAGTATAGCAACAATTTCTTGCCTATCTTTTTCTGCTCTGAGGTCATCTATTTTCTGTTTCTGCACGGGTTGGATTGACTAACCTGATCTTTTGAGAAATCCTTGTTACTCAGAAAGGAAGTAACAGAGCAAATCACCCTACCCTGGTTGGAATACTATCTGCAAATTTATGAGTCATGGGAGTGAAGGGGAGCAGTGAAGTTCTCTCTTATTCTGCACGTTACTAAGTATACAGAGATGACTGTTTCAAGAAATACTCTTGCAGTGCGAAATGTCATGGTTTTTTCTCATGTTACTTCCTGTTTAGCAGATAGAATTTATTTTAGACTGGTAGACTGTTTCTGAGTTTATTGCATTGAAGTGTTTTATAAGAAAAGTGTTCCAGAGATGGAAGAGCAGACAAATGCCTACTAAAAGCTACAAGAACATTACCAGGATGTCCAGAGATGCAGTTAGAAATGTAAATGCTCAGTTAGAATTGAAATTGGCCAGAGCTGTCAAAACCAACAGGATGCTAGATTGTGTCAAAAAGAGCATCAGCAGCAGGGATAAAGTCATCATCCTACCCCACTCAGCATTTGTCAGGCTGCATCTAAAATTCTCACTTCAATTTCATCACCGCTATGCAAAAAAAGCTGCAGACAGGCTGGAGGGAGTCCAGATAAGGGCCACAAAGATGATGAAAGGCCCCAGAAATCTGACATGAGGAAAAGCTGAGAGAACTGGGTTTGTTCAGTCTTGACAAAAGAAGGCTTAGTGGAGACCTTATCACCATGTTCCAGTATTTCAAGGGCGGCTTCAAAGAAGACAGAGACTCCGTCTTGCACAAGTAGTCACAAAGAGGAGACAAGGGATAATGGAAATAAGTTACTCGTGGGAAGATTCTGATTGGACAGGAGAGTAATTTTTTTCACATTGCAATGGCCAGCCATTGTAAAAAACTCCCATGAAAGTGGTGGATTCCCAAATGTTGTATACTTTCATAGTTCAGCTGGATAGGGTTCTGTGCCATCTTGTCTAGACTGTGTTTTTGCCAAGGAAATTTATACCGGGTGGTCCTTGAAGTCCTTTCCAACCTGATATTTTATGATTGTAAGATTCTATAATGACAATGGATCATATGAAAAGTTGAAAGAAATGAAGGTATCATGATTTAAAATGTTATATCCTCTCATGGATAACTAGTTTGATGAAAAATAAGAAAGAGGCACAAAGCAAAAGAAGCAAAAAGCAACACCACGAATAATTTTTTCCTGGACCTATTCAGTCTATTCAAAAATTATCTGGAAAAGGGAGTAAGTAGTAAAACGATATTGAATGGAAGATAAAATATGAGAGGAAATTCAGTGTCAATAACTACAGAATAATGAATATGTAGATAAAAAAAGAAAAATTATTATACACAAAAAACTGAGACCTGAATTATCTATTACCGTTCAGGAAAGAGCTCTTGCTGTCATGGTGAATAGTTCTTTGTAAATGTGCTCACTGTGCTCATTGGCACTCAGTAAGGCATGCTAAGAATTATTATGAAAAGATTAAAGAACACAAGAGAAAACAGCATTATATCAGTGGATAATCCCATGATGAGTACACATCTTCAACTTTGTGTGACGGTCTATTCAGGCTTCAGCTTTCTTAACTTCAAAATATATGAAACTTGGGAAGGTGGTTTGGCAAGGATGATAGGAAATATAGAAAACTTTATTATGACAAACAATTGAACAGGCAGGGGGTGTGTGGCCCACAAAACGGAACAAACTTTTGTTATGAAGACATATAAAATCATGAATGGTATGAAAGCAGCACATGGATTTGGGGCAATTACTATTTCATCAAATGAAGTTAACTGACAGGTTTTGAAGAAAGATCAGGAATTACTTTTCCATATAATAAATAATTATACTGTTGAAGTCATTGATAGAAGATGTAGATGCCAAAACCCTCAAGGGAGTACAAAAGGAGCGTCAGACAAATTAATGCAAGAAAGAGTTATTCTGCACAAGGAGACAGAAATACATTAATCTTAGGAATCCCTTGCTTGCAGAAACTGACTTTGTTAGCAGAGGTGATATATCAGACCAAAAATAAACCAAACAATCTATATTTATCCTAATCTCATGTGGTTTTTTTCCACTGGTATCTGCAGTGTTACCACTGTGAGACAAAGGAGATTACAAGGCTATTTGGTTTAATCAGTACATACATCCCCATATTTTACGGTCTTATATGCTCTCAGTTCCTTCTGACACCGCCTGCATGACAAATGTGTCTCTCAGTGACTCAGTGTTTTTGGAGTGGGATCTGTATATAGTCATTCCCTTCAAAAATGAAATGTATATCTCTACGACTGTAGAGTAAAGGCTTTGTGAGGCATACAGAGTTTGCAGAAAGAGGTTAATGCATTTTTTCTTGGCTTAGAAAAGACCATTTGTTTTCTTATATCCTCTGCTTCCTTCCACCTACCCTCAGTATCCTGGCATGATTTTTAAATATAAATCTTCCCTAGATCTCTGTTTGTTTTGAGCTTACAACATTTTCCATTATAGTTTCTTGCCTTCTTTATATTATGGACAAACTCACTATTTTAGTATTTAAGAAGTACATTACATGACCTTTAATGATGGCCTTTAATAGACATTTCTTCTTCTCCTACAGGCTGATATGTTGAACTTAATATGAATTTATTTTAGAGGACAAAGGACTGCGAAACACTTCTTGGGCCCTGGGGTTACCTTATGGGTAACTTAGCATCCAGTCCTATCTGAGCTGCTGTCCCACGGATGGAGCACAGAACTAGGTTACAGGTAGCCTTGTCTGTAATCCCATCTCTGGCTCCGTATCCAGGTGTTGCAGATTAATCACCCTGGGTGGACCCTAGATGTGACTGCTTACACTGATTTTCTGGCTTTATGGATGTCCCCTGTCACTGTCCCCAGTGATGCCCTGCCCAGATCCTGCTGTTCCACATCTATCAGTGAAGGCAGCATGCAGCCTGTGCTGGGGAAACCCGGGAACCTTGGGCTCAGCTCATCCTCCCTTGGAACCCAGCCCCACTCATGCTGCTCCCTGAAACTTAAGTTCAGTAAAATGAGAATTAACCTTGCCAAAATCCTTTAAATATATAGATATGTATATTCATATATGAGTTTGAAGTTCAGTGCTTCTAACATTCTATAGTCTTAATATTCACTGCTTTCAATTTCAGGTGAACAGACTTTCATCTTGTTCAGGGCTCTGCTTGAAAGAATCACACCTACCCATAAGACTTATTTATTTAACAGTAATATTCACCCAGAATATTAAGTTTAATCATTGTTTTCACAAGCTTGCCCTCTAGAAATGCAGAAAACAATACTTTCTTTTCTGCCTTTTCTGTTTAGTTTATGGACACCCAGGTCTGAGAATGTATATGGAGAAGAAAAATTCTGATCTTTAGGTGGCCTTTTCAGATTTTATCACAAGCTACAGCCGTAAGATAGTATGAAACCTTAGTTTATAAAACTTATTTAGAAAATGGTGATAAACTGTATAAAGATAATAGAGAAGTGACTGATATGGGCTAGAGGCAACTAACCTGCTTTGAGAATTAGAAGTAAAGGAAAATTAAGAAATCTTTAAAGAAAGGGGTTATATAAACACAAAGCTCAAAGCCAANATGGTGATAAACTGTATAAAGATAATAGAGAAGTGACTGATATGGGCTAGAGGCAACTAACCTGCTTTGAGAATTATATAGAAGAGGCAGAACCCAGAAAGGAAATTTGAAGTAGAACAAAATTCATAGGATTAAGGAAGACACATTTTTTTCTATTTTTAAGGAATGTAATGACCCCTATATAGTATACTGTATTTAACAACACATAAATCTAGAATACATCTTTACTGGAAATTTCTTTAGTACTTTTATATGTAAGTTACAGTGTAATTAAAAATCCCTTTCTGTTCAGATAATTTACCTCTCACCACATCTGCCTTTCCATCTTCCCTTTTTTTCCCTTTCCTCCCACATTTTGGGACCCTTTGTCATAGATAGTTTCCTGCAATTTTATGTTTATGGTTTATATTTATTGATTGTCAATATGGAAAGTATTGTTGTGAATACTTGTGAATTTCAGTATTTTCCTAACAGAATTAACTTTACTTCCTTTTTATGTAAATAATCATGTTGTCAAAGACTTGAAGGTAATCAGGCAAAGAAAGAAAACAAAAGCAAAAGAAAGAATAAATGGTTTCAGGTTTCAAATATAACATATTTGCTTAGAGAATTTTCTTTTATATTATAGGATTCAATTTAGTATTTACAAGCTCTTTTTAATAGAATTGTTTAAATGTCAGAAAGAGCATATTAACAATAGCAAATAAAGACTGCAAAGAATGCAAAGCCAGAACACACACAGCATATGCAGAGAAAAGATTCTTGAATTATTAAAAAGAAGAAAAGCAAGAGGGTAAGTTAATTTGTGTCATAGCCAGGTCACTTTTCTAATCATGATTTCAATCCCATGTAATGTTACCTCTTACCTTATTGACGTGGTAATTGTTTCTGTTCGTGCCACAGAGAGAACAAAAACGGCCATCTAGAAATGTGAGCAGCCTAGAAGCAATGCTAACTACTTGCTGTCCACACAATTAAATAATTAAATGTAATTTCAGATACCCTAGTTTCCAGAATGGTTTGGTCAGAGGTAAGAAAATATTAACTGCTCTGCCAAATCAGAAGAAGAGAAGGAAATTTTCAGCTTTGGAGCAATAATAGACAAAGTTGCTTTAATTCTTTTTACACTTACTGTACTTTCAAAAAACCCCCCAAAAAACTAAAAAAAACCCAAACCACTGTTCAGCTGTCAGTTATATTATATTTGTCCTAAAACTAATGGTGGCATTTCTTAATAAAAGCTGTCTTTTTAGACATCTTGCAAATAAGCAGCAAATTAGACATGAATACCGGTTTGTCCTGGAGTAATTTGCAAGTGTTAACAGAAAAGCTGAAGTATGGTGAGTGCTAGAATTACACAGTAAAATATAGTAAGGAACATTTATCTGTCCCAAGGTGTACATTTTACTTTCTGCAAGTGAGAGGAATGTAATGTTCTTGTCATTGTCATTGTGAAAGTTTTTGATGGGACAAGTAACAACAGCACTCCATTTATTTTCATTGCTGTCTATAAATATATAGCATGATTGCTGGAAGTACACTGATGCAAATTATAATAATTATTCTATTTGAGAAGCACTTTTCTCACCATGCTCTTCAACACTAGTTATATAATGCAGTAATTATGACTTTAATGTCTCTTTGTGATAAGAGACAAGATGATACATTTTGTGTGTGATGAAACACCTTCCATAATTACATCGCCTCCTATCTAAATCTAATTCAAAAAAATGAAATTTTTGAGGTGAATACAATTGTGTTACTAAAATATCATTTTAAAGACAGAAATATGCCATAGAAATACTATTTGATAATTGATACAATTATTTTAGAATAACATTTTAAATATATGCCGAGCTGTACAGGGAAATATTTTCCTACACAAAGACACATCAGTGAATGAACCATCTCACTACCTTTCTGTCTTTTGTTATATCATCTTCTTCTCTCAGAAGGATAAGGTATCAGTAATTTATTCAGGACACAGCAACAAATTATGAGCAGAATTAGGATTACAATTAAATCTTTCCTCATCCTTTTTGAAACATCAGACCATGTTTTTTTGTTCTCATTCTTCAGAAGATATAGTCAGAAACCAGATTTTAAAATGAATTTATGTGCATATCATGCTAACTGTATCATTCAATATCAAGTTTAATGTTTTTAAAATTATAAAAAACTAACCTGAGGCATGCACTGTAAACCAGAGGCAACATTTATTTCAGCAAGATTTGCTCATGAGCAAAGCATTGTTAGAACTACTGATTTCCCTGTGGATATTTTTTTTCACTCTGGTGTTTGGGTTTTTGGGTGTTTTTTTTTTATTTTTTGGTTTGGTTTGGTTTGGTTGTATTTGTGTGCATGGAAAGCTAATAAGAAATTTACTCATCTAATAAACAAAATAAGTCTCAGGAGATGGTGACAAATATCCACTAGGAAAATTTTAGTAATGAGATTTTTGTTCTCAGAAAATACCATTTTCCCCAAACCAGGCCTTTTGCTGTGATGAATTGGTTTTAATGAAACACTCTAGGAAAGGTTTTGCAAATCTCAGCTAGAATATCTGTTAAGGAAGAGACAAGTGATACCCCAGAATAATAAGTGACCAGATAGTAAAGATATTTAACTGAGATGTAGAAGACCTGGATTAAATTCCTTCCCTAAGGGATTTAATTTTATACTTTATGTGTCCTATCAATTTAGTTAGTCAGAGGCCAGAGTCATGGTGCAATGTATCTTTACCACCCAGGAATTTTTCTAAAATTCAAAATGCACTGGTGAATTGGAAACAGTATTTCCTACTCATTCCTCCCCGTCAGGAATGAAGGTAAATTCTCTTAGAAGATTAAAAGTGACAGTAGAACATATTCTGATGGATTTAATATGTATTTTAAAACACAAAGGAATTTTAAAATTAAATCTGATTATATGAAAGTTCTGCCAAGGATCTAGTCATGGAGTGTTTTTTTTGTTTAAACCATATATTTGTGCCTTGGCTTTAAAAAACAAGAGGAAGAAGAAATCTCATTTTATCTTGTTGTGAGTAGTAGATAACTTTAGAATAAAACCTGCATGTTCCTGAAATCCTATGACTTGGGTGAGATATGTTGTTTTTATACCCTGAAGTATATTTAATCAAAATAAATTTGTTTTGGTTGCAGGTAGCAGCACTACACTCCATCAATGTAATGAGGTCATGGTTGAACTTAATTAATTTTACATGGATATACTGTTTCCTTTGAAACTTCTGGTTCTACTAGTGAGTAAAAATAGAATTGATGGATGATAGATGCAAACTTTCCAAATGGGCTAAGCAATAAAGTTCAGTTGTAAATTGATCCTTTAGAGAGAAATTTAATTTTTAATTCTCAGCCAAGTAGCAAGGTTTACTAAAAACCCCTCCCAAAATAAAAACAATCACCTTGAATAATAATCCCAGGATAAAACCTTTAAAGATGAAGAATTTGCCTGAATTTCTGAGGTTCAATCCACTGACTAGGTTTCATTCCCTTTGTATGAGATTAGTTTATTGGAAGGCTTTGGTGTATCCTAGTTCAGGATGTCAGTTCAATACTGATTTCATTAGAGTCAGTAGGAATTTCATTGTTAAAGGCTATCTCCTTTGTTTGGGCTTCTCTGCCACTGCAGTTTCAAAACATTCAACAAGTGAAAAAAAAAAAAAAGAAAAAAATGCTCTAAACTTGTAGAAAAAACATAGGAATTCGGGAATAGTATTCAGACTCTCTAATTGTAGAGATCTCAGTCTGAGTTAGTTGTTCCCTCTATAGCAAACAGAAACACACAATTTGAATGAGTGATTTGACTGACCTACTCTTGGTATCTTCTTCATCAGATGAACTGCACCCTATATGTGCCTAATCCTTTTCATTTTAACTATACTGGAATCTAGATTACTGTAGATGTTGCCATGGTGAAAAAATTTTAGGGAGCTCTCCAATCAGAAGAGAGCTACCTAACTGCTTTTGGAGATGGTCACTGAACAGCAATGTTTTAACTTGCAAATTTGGATTTAGAGGTGTAAATCTTTAAATCTAGTTGGCATCATGTCCCTCAGCTGAATGAAGCTCCTGTTAGAATTTTGCCTAACTGTGAGGTTCTGAAGGGATGATTTAGAACTTGAGTATGGCTAGACAGGAATGGATTTTTCTATCACCCTTAGTGTTGGGGTGCGGGGCAAAGGTTTCAATGTTGGTATGTTCCTTGTACCCCTGTTGTTATGTCCCAGTTGGTTTTACCCTTGAAGAAGTTTCTATGCCCTCCCTAATTTATGCCATCAATCCTATCTCCCCTCCTTCCCTATCCCTGTCCATCATCCTAACCCCTTCCCNCCCTTCCAAGAGGACTGGACCAGTGCCCCCTCGCTGCTCGCCCCTCGCCTTAGCTGGTCGGGTTCGGAGGTGCCGGACACGAGTCCCGGTGTCCGGTAGGCGAGACCGGCGACACCTTAGTCCTGTCCAACTTTAGATTCATTCACTTCTAATTAGTCTTAAATAGAGGTTAGAGTGAATGGACTGGCTGTAAGTCATCTGACTTAATGGCTTACAGAAGAAAAGTAATGTTAAGGGTAAGATTCAAAACTTCATTTCCTCTAAAGCTTTTATAATATTACCTCCTCATTGTAATTCCTTATCTTGCACCTTCATTTTTGGATAGCTGCCACTGCTGATTCAGTAATTGAAGACTGTCATTATGCCATGCCAGAGGGGTTAGAACTAGATGATTTTTTAGGTCCTTTCCTGTCCATGCCACTCATCCAGAGGGTGGTTGAACACTGGAACAGGCTAAACCTGTCTGAGTTCAAGGGGTGTTGAAAAATGCTCTCAGGCACATGGTGTGGTTCTTGGAGTGTCCTGTGCAGCACTTAAGTTGAACTTGATGATCCAAATGGGTCCCTTCCAACTCAGCATATTCTATGATTCTGTTATTATATTAACAATACATTGAGATTGTTAATCTCAAATTGACTGATTGATAAAAGTTCATTACCAAAAAAAAAAATTACAAAAAAAGGTGATTTTTGAAGCATTTTTGCACTCTTTTCAAGATTGAAAATGGGCGTACTTGGGAAGAATTTCCGTTGATTTTTTTTTTTTTTTTTTCTTTTT
>WEZZ01034009.1:138364-169654 GCA_013400585.1 Chloropsis cyanopogon | reverse complement strand
CCCCTTTTTGCACTTCAGTGAATGCTTAATAACTTGATACCATTGATATTTTGATTATTAAAAAGGCAGTCAAAATAATGGGGCGTGGGGGAAGAAGAAAGTAGAAGCACTTTGAGGCTATAAATCTGGAAACACTAAGGTTGAGTGTGGAATGAAGTAAATACCATTATGGATAAAGTCAGCTGATGTTTATGGAAATGGTTCTTGCTTATAGAAAATTAGTTGGGTCTGGTACTTAGTGTTGCTGAGTAATTTGGGTGNNNAGTGTTGCTGAGTAATTTGGGTGCTAGGTGTGTCTGAAAGAGGTGACACTTTGAATCTTTGCATTCCAAGCTACCCCAGCAGATCTTGGAACTCTCCCTCTCTGGTCCTGAAGGTCACTACTTTCAGAGAAAGTGGATCAACACTGCTGCATTATACTGATGTTAAAATTATTTGTGGTAAAACTAAATTATCGTAAGTATTATAATTGGTGTTTCAAATGTAACATTTAATGCCAGAATACAAACATTTTTCCACGGCTATGTTTCAGTCTACTCGCACACTCAAAATCAGCACTACTTGTCTTGATCTTCATGTCTGTGAAGTTTATCCTATGGTAGCTAAGTTAAAAAACACTGAATAAAAACCATATTGACTTCAGTTACTTGTAACCTTTCCAAAGACATCACTTGGATCAGATTTGCATCCTTTTATTTTGTTTGAACTAAGACAATAGCCACTCCTCATCACATAATATCACATAACATGAAAGAAAGATTTAGTTCTGATTCTGGTCACTGAAGCAAATTCACCCCTACCAGTGTTCCTGGTCAAATCTCATTCATTATCTCACCTAATCTACTTAATTTATTGTCTAGCTCCCATGATAAGAAGTGCATTATTAGAATACCCTGGAAAACTATTAATCCACTTATTGTCAACTTGAGATAATCTTTGCTCACATTCAATTTATCCTGAGAAATCAGGTCTTAAAAGCAGATATTTAATGGTCTACTCTGTGTGTTGTGGTTTGGGGTCTTTGCTTTGGTGAAATATTCTCAAAAAGTCTTGCAGCATTGCTCTTTAGGATAATCATAAGAGTAGGTTAATGTACTTATTAACTTTTTCAATGAATCCTCAGTCTTATTTTGTTAAGGCTTGTGTCCCTTTAGATAAAAGAGAAGTGGACTACATGGAAACTCTCAGGAATGTTTATGTGAGAACGCATACAATTACTGACTAGATGATCAAATCATGAAATTGTGGAAGTCACAAGACCTGGGCTTTAACATGAGTTTTAAAAAAGTAATGCCTGTCACAAAAATAAACATAGTTTTGCTTAACAATGTGCTCAAAAAATTCCTAAAATACTCTGACTCTAGCAGAGACAAAATACTCTCTGTTGCATGATTACAGATTTATTTATCCTTGAAGATGGATTTAACCATATGAGGTGCTCCTTCTTTGTCTGTCCAAAAGTCTCCAGTTATTAAAGAACTTGCATATGAAAATCTGCAGTTGTCAGTCTTTATGTACCTAGGAAATCCACCATTTATACTGACATAGCTAATGTGAATCTTTATGACCACAGATTGACTAGATGGGGAAATTATGCATATAATTTTGTTTGCATTGTTCACAGGTGTGCTTTATATGAATTTATTTCATTTTATTTTCTTTCATGTTGCTTGTAAAACCAGGTTTTGGTTGTTCCTTCCCCTTCCCTCCACTCCCCTGAAATGTTGCTTAGCGTTATTTTATTTTGTTGTATAAGAAAGGCCACGTATTTTACAGAGAAATGTGTGCAGAGCACATTCACCTATGACAAAATAATAATTCCTTATTTATCTCACATATTGCCATTAGGTTCCTTTGAGAGAATCCTTTCAACATTTGCAGGGATTTGAAATCGAAGAACAGCAAGGAAAAGATCTAGTTGAAAGCGTTGCCACGAATCAAATTTATTTCTCTTTTCATTTGACCTTTCTCATTATTAACCAGCCACACTGAGCAGTTTTATTTGTTAGAAGTTGGTTTTTTAGGTGGTGACAAAGAGAAGGTTACACTAAAACAGCTTCTGCAAGCCTTGATTCTCTTTTACGAGCGCTCCCCTTTATAATATTGTGGGTGTATGTCAGCCCCTCCACAGCAAACTGTGTAAAGAAACAACATGGATCTTGCAATTTTATCAGGGCAATGCGAGTGGGTTTCAGCAAGGTTGGTTCCAACTCATCTGTGATAAATGAGAAGATAAGGCAATCAGTGCACACCACGACAGCTAGTTAGGCACACTTCAGAGCTACTCAGGTGTGCTCACGGCACTTACCAGCCTTTCATGGGGGTGTCTGCACATAAATACGTCCTTCATGGTGGCCGCTAGAAATGCAGGAGTTGCTTTTCCAAGGCTTAACCCAGGTCAGATATAAATAATAGATATTAAGGGTTAGTTCTGGTGCCGAGGCTGTGTTAGAGGCTGTGTATTTCAGTTGGGTCAAAAAAATGTGTTTTCTTTTGGTTGGTGGGGGTTTTATTCCTTTTTTCTTCTTTTCTTTGCACAGCTCCTCTGCTTGAGAGATGCCTGCAAAATGTCATCACACCCTTGTGTGGACCTGTTTGGGTCTTTAAGAGAGAAGGCTTCAGCCTCTCAGGAGCAAAGATTTACATCCAAGGAGTTCTCTTGGCCCTGCACCAACGATTAAAGTCTGCAAAGTGTTGCAAACAGGTGAGTTGTCCCACTCTTTAAAAGTCTGCTTGTCTGTTTTTATTTTCAAATGTACTGCTTGTGTAAAACCAGCTGTGGCACATACTGGAGAAGCTGCAGTGCCTGCTAGGAGAAGGAAATGCTTGCCCTGTAATTGCAGAGCCCACAATAGCGGAGTTAATTGTGTCTATGGTGGGGTGGCATGTCATGTGTTGCATTTATGCTGAGCTGGGATGCTCCTTGTGTGGAAATTCTCTAAAGCCATCAGTTCTCACTGCTGTTCTGCACAGGCAGCTTTTAGTTGTCTCATAAGTCTTCCTACAGGACTAACTTAAATAATGAGACCGTTGAAACATGTTATAAACAAATAAATAAAAGTATTCTAAGTACAGTTGGCATGGCATCATGAAAAATTAAATAAATGTATCATATTTTAAAACATCGTTATTTTAATTTCTTTACGTGTGCTGTCAAACAAACGTACCAGATGTGCATTTCCAATTTGAAAAAGCAGTGGAAAACAGATACTCACTATCCTGTCTGACAGTTTGGGAGCAATGAGGTGGATTTTTTATTACTCGAATTTTAGGAAACATAAGTGAGAAAACACTGATCTTGCTGAGCACAGCAAGATAATTTCATTTATATGTTTAGGAACGTACATATTTGTAAGGATTGGGGGAGTACTTAATGAAAATAGGAAACAGACTGGTTTTGAAGGCCAAGTATTACCTAGAAATGAAGAGATTTCAAAGTGCTGCTGGCCCCAGAATTGAGGATGAGTGCAGCAGGGAGGAAGGGGAGGAGAGGAGCAGGCAGATTGTCACTCCCTCTGTTTATACAGCACCTCCTGCTGCCAGATCCACACAGAAAAATGAGAAATTACTTGGGAGACACTGCTCCTCTCCAGAACTAGTAGTGGTCAGGTAGAAGAAATTAAACAAAAAAAAACCAAAACAAAACAAAAAAAAACAAAAACAAAAACAAAAAAAAAAAAAACCAACCAAAAAACCCCAAAAAACCAAAACAAAAACAAAACAAAAAAAAAAACAACCAACCCTAAAACAAGAGAGCATGTGAAAGAGAAACAAGCAGAAAGGAAAACGAAAAAAAAGCTTGGTTCAGAACACTTCTGAGGCAGTATCGTGATAGATTAAAAAAGTGGGAAATATCTTTCCACATTTTGTTGATAATTCTACCCTTTTAAGACAATGTTGCCTGTCACAGAAGCCACTGAACTGAAATCTACTACTTTCCAGTGCCTTAAAAAATAATATTAACTCTTCAATAAATACAAATATATATAATGTATACAAGTATTTAGCAAATATAATGGCAATTAGTTGGACAAAACAGACAATAGTTTCTAAATTGAAATTCACATGAAAGTCATTTATTGACTACTTTTCACTCTTTTCTGTAAAGAATATATGAAGACATTTCAGTAAATTATCTCATGCTAATCATTCCTCTGGTGATTATCCATCAGTGTTCAGTAGGAAATTTTAAATGACAAGAAAAATACAACAATTTTAGTAGATTTGAAATCTCTCCTAAAGACAAATGATTCTTTATAATGAAAGCCTTGCATGTAGATATATGCTTATATAATCAGCTTGGCCATTTGTAAATTTTAAGTGTCCAAATTACGAGGATAAATGTCAGTACAGCTATGACAGTCTACAGAAAACTCAGGATTTAAGTATTTTAATAAACATTTCAAACTGAATTAAGTGCTTAAATGAAAATTTTATGGCACAAGGATGTTAAATGTTTTGTGCAGTTAATGTGCCAAAATCTTGTGTTGAGTTATATTACTTTAAAGATAAGATACAACATATAATTCAGTGTAAAGTGTCTCTGTTAATTTTTTCAGCCATTTTCTAACTGAAGTTGTGTTAGTACTGAGCATAAATGAAGCCATTATAGCAACTGAGGGTTATTTCAGCTGTAGGTGTAGCAATTCTTCTCACTGTATTGTTTGTCAACCTCGTCTGAATAACTGAGCCAAGTTTGTTTTGTAAAGAGCACGTTGTGATGTGATACAGATCCAAGGTTAGAGGTACATTAACAACAAACCAAGACATTCAGGGGAAATACTCTCACTTTGTCCTGTTGTGCTGAGGCCTGGCAGGGCAGTGCTGTGCTGACTGCACACAGAATTCACACCAGTATAACATCCAGCCACTGCCTGACAGCATTAAATAGATTTGCCCCATTTCCATTTGTCCCTGTGCTCTTTTGGCACCTGACTTGTTTGTATTTTACTTTGTCTTTTCATGTAAATCAAAGGGGAAAGCAAAGTTTGAGGAAGCTATATTTGTTTCAGTATTACTCTGCTAAGTCACCTTGCATGCTGAAATCAAGTAGCACGTGCAACTAATAATATGCTAATACACATAATTCTATAACACCATGCTAATACATGGACTTCTGTTAAATCCATCTGGACTTCAGTTGAAAATGAATTTCTTGAGTTTTAAAAAGTGTTGTCTTTTTATCACTGCTGCTCCTTGCCCCAGAGAAGGGCATGGTGAGGAGTTCCTGCCCCTTTGCTGGAGTGTTTGTAGCCTTTCACAAGGGACAGGAAGTATTCTTCAAAGTATTCCCTGAAATGAATATAGGCAAAGTAAGCCAGGTAAAACTGAGGGAATACCTGGGTGCTGGGAACTGGTTTTACTTTTTCTTTAAATCAACGAGGAAGTAAAAAAATATGTATAAACACTATACTACAAAAATCCTCTATCTTTTACTTTCTAATTTCAACTGCATGTGTGTATAATGAGTTATAAGCTTTCCTAAAATCTCAGTAAAGCTTATGTTGACATTTTAATGCCATGAGTTCTGGGATGGTAAGATGCAGCTTTCTAATACCAAAAAAAAAAAGAAAAAATTAAACACAAGTTCTGTTAGAATTCTTCTATTAATATTTCAGAGGTCAGCCTTTTGCCTTGCTGTTTTAAACATGCTGTGTAAGCATCTCTTGGAATTTCTGGGATCCCCAACTATATCTGGTGGTTAAAATCAGTTANAATTTTATGCATATTATAATTTATATAATATGTTAATTTATTACATTATTATTTTATATTATATAATCAGTTAATTTTATATATAATGTATGCAGTTGGAGGAAAGCATGTAAGATTTTTAAATTTTTTTTTTTTGTCGAGCCTCCATAATTTGTACTAAAAATAGTTTCAGGGAAAAAAACCCCAAACCCTTGTCTAAATAAATGGAAGTGAGCTGTGCCGTGTAACAATGGGAGCAGCAGAGCTGGGGATGCAGTTAACACTGGGAGGGATGGGGGATGTCCAGCTCATTAGCATTCCCCATCAGTAGTGGGGCTGTTGGTGGGGGTGTCGGGGGAGGAATGCCATTGTGCCGGGTCCCAGTGTTTGGGGACAAACACTGCTGTGGAGGGAACGTGTGAAAAGGCCACAGTGCTGACAGTGAATGAGGAAGGCTGTGCTTTCTGAGTGCTTCAAGCAGGGAAGCTGTCATTCACCGGCCTAGCACGGCCAAACAGAGGCCAAAAGAGAGGCCTCAAGTACCTTTTAAAATGATATTAATGATTTTTAAACGTTTTCTTCTTTTGGAATTGCGCTGCCGGTCTGGCCTGTGCTAAATAATATCAATTGTCACGTGGGCAGGTAAATAAAAAAGATCTCCTCGCCACAGTGAAAATTTACTACGGAAAATGTAGGTGTATGAGGATTTGAGAATCCCCAGTTTCTGACAGTATTTAGATGTTTTTGAGCACGAGTTACTCACAAGGGTTTAGCAAAATTTGAACGTGGTAGTTAACAAACACAGCTGGTCCTGAGGTTTTACTCTGTGGGCTTTTATTTTTACTGGAAGGGTGTTATCTGTAGGGAAGAGGGGACTGAGCTGGGATGAGAAGTGACAGGAAACTGTGCTGAATGTTCATTAGCTTGATCTAGCAGAACTTACAGTAATAGTAATTAATCATTTGAACCACGGCAAATTACATTACATTAAAGTAATGGAGCTAGTATGCAAAATACCCGCAAGAAAACAAAAGGGAATAAAATTATTGACTGATTCTATTATTTGCCAGTTTGGCCATGGGAAAACAAGCTTAAATGCACTGTTTCAAACTGAATATCCAGCACTTTTTCTAAGCCATGGGAATAAACATCATAATTCAGGAGGCTTTCCTTGTTTTGCTATGCAGATCTGCAAAAATATTACTGATTTTAAGAAATTGAAATTCTGCCAACACCAGAACAAAGGAATAAAGAAAGTCTATATTCTATTTTCTTGTGTTGTTCTTTTCAAACTGCTGACTCAAGTTCTGGAGGTTGAATACCTCTGTGAGACACAAACAAAAGCTTTGTTCCATAACTTTTCTTTTTTGTACTTTAGTAATGATAAGTATGTTTCTTATATTCAGTTGGTTTTCACAAATTGCAGTAATTACATTGTTCAATAAGAATTTTAATGGCTTATTTCTTTCCTTTTTCCCTCACATGAATAAAATACAAACTCGCTTGTAGGTATAATAATTTTTCAGGGGGTTTGCCCGGCAGAAACTGCTAAAATGATACACTTTAAAAAGTATTTTTAAATGGTATATTTTTCCTATAATTTCTATACCCATGCTTGTTCACAGAGTTATCAGAAATGTGTACCAAGTGAACCCTATTTATAATGCTGTTTACAGAAAATCAGATGATATTGTGGTGAACTCAGCATAATAGTTATTAGATATTATCTGAAGGAAGCAAGAACTTCATCAAAATTCTTAACTTGATTTTGGATTCAACACAGTTTTGTATTTGTGTTTTTATGGGTAATGAAAGAATATATTCTTAAAATAACTTGAGTATCACAGCCTCTGTTCAGTAACATCCCCCCTCCTTTTTTGTAGACTTAAATTATTTGCTTGCTCTTCCTGGAAGCTTCTGTTTTTCTAATTTTATGACATTGACTCATGCTCTTGAAGAGGGGTTAAGTATCTTTATTCCCTTCTTTATAGGTCACAGAAAAATAGATTATTTTTTGTCTGTTTGACCTGTGTGGAGGCCACTCAAGAAATAATCCCGTGTTAAAGTGAACTCTGTGTAGAGCAAGATTCTGTATGAAAACTGTAGTATTTCACCCTGGCTTCTTATTAAAATAATATAAAAATAGTGTTTTGGTAATTTTAAAATTGAAATAGAAAACTGCCCTCTCGATAGTTCATCTAAGTGATTCTTAGAAGGTTGGACTGTTTATAGTATTTGAGTGAGGCTTGAAATTTTTCCCACAGCTGAGCTGCATTCTAGTCACCAGAAGTATTTTAAGAACCTTAAACTTGTGTCTTTTTCTAAGTGTCATGCCTTGAGCAGGCCTAACATCAGTTAAATGAAGTGAAAATTGCATTCTTGTCTTGATAGAGATGAAAATGGATTTCTGGTCATGAAATAGATGTAGTTGTCACTTTTTTAAAAAGGTGTCAGCAGTTTGCTTCAGCAAGTAAGGTGCCAATTCAGTATGACAGTAAACTTGTGATCTGAGCAATCAATAAAATGCTTCAATAACTTCTGCTTCATTACACTTATAATAAGAGGCTATAGATCTGTGGCACATAAAATGTTGATAAAGAGGATATGTAGGGACTCAGTGTGACATTTTGTTTTAGTAATACAGTAAGTGCAATGTTGCCATCTAGAGTTTGTGCATAGGTAATTATTCTGAATCAAAAGCCCCAGTGAAAAAATAAACATTGATGTTTCCAAGCCCTGTTTGTTTCCATCACTTAGTGGCATGTGTTATCTATATGGAATAGTTCATTTGCCTTGCCAAAGAAAAATTGTGTAGGGCAGGAAAAGACAATTTCAATTTTTTTAGTGCTTTTTCATTAAGTATTGTGTAAGGACATGATTATCCCCCCATCCCAACCTGAGGTTTAAATGCATCTAAGAAACAATTATCACTTAAATAGATGAAGTTGTTGCCAGCTACTAACAAAAATCATTGCAATGATTTGACACCTGTAAAAGGGGATGAGGGAAGCTTTGTAGTCACAGGGAGTTACTGTTGTGATGTTCCACGTTCTGACCAAGGGTTCCTGCAGTTGATTTATGTATTATGAGACCATAAATGGCTCCTGCTGACTTTCCATAAACATAAACAGGGGAATTGTCTCTGGGCTATTTATCTTGTGAGAAAATTATTTAGATACGGTAAATAGAGGGGGCTTTATCCTTTTAATATGGATGGCACCTGATTGATAGAACCTATAAAGAGTCATATTGCATTTTGAATAAATAAAACTTAATTTAGATCTGGAGAGGATTTTGCTTCCCAGGGAAATTATTGGAAGCCTTAAATTCTTCTGAAAAGTATCTTTAAAAGATGTAAAACCAACAGTTCTGTCTTGCAGCATGAAGTATGGGCTTATCTAGTTCAGTGATCTAAGTGTTTTATTTCAGTAAAAAGAAGTGGTTGAGGTTATTGAAGACTGGGAAATTAAAAACATATTTGTCTAGACAGTTCTAATGTGAGTAGCTGCACAGATATAGCATGTTTGTTAAGAGACTGACTAAATAAATTCTTTTCCTTTTTATAAGCAGCAAGAATGATGCTGCCTCTGGTTTTCCTTGTATTTGGTATGTAATTTATAAACAAGTTGTCTTCTGAGCATCAGAGCCCTTATTGTAAGTATGGTGGCTACTCGTGCCATTTCCTGATGAGGTAGTCTGCTAACTCTGTCCTGTGCAATATCATCAGCATTTCATCGTTGATTTCTTCTGCACAGATCATAAATACAGGAGAGTAAATGGTAGAAATCTGTCTGAAATTGTGCTGAGCAGCTAAACGAATACTCTAAGAATGTAATTTCTGGGTTTTTTTTCACCATGAACTGGCATTGTTTGTTCTTTCTCCCTTTGAACATGAATGTTTGCTAGAGACCTATGGTTCATGCTAAAAAATTATGTATTTGTCAAAAGACCACAGATGGGGGATGATATTCTTCTGCCAAT
Source organism: Chloropsis cyanopogon (assembly GCA_013400585.1). NCBI lineage: Eukaryota > Metazoa > Chordata > Aves > Passeriformes > Irenidae > Chloropsis > Chloropsis cyanopogon. The sequence goes on along the minus strand of WEZZ01034009.1, from coordinate 159,979 downwards.
TGGAAATTAAGCGATTGTTTGGGTCTAATGAAATTTTAATTATAGCAGGGTCCAACATCTTTGTCCACTGTATTTACCACTCACTTTTGATTAAGCCTCACTGGCCACAAACCTGTTCACCTTTAGAATAAGTTATGTGCTGAGGAGCCTCCTGTAAAATCAGGTGAATCCAAATAGGACAGAGATTCTTTGGTGATGACAGGGAGGGAAAAGGAAAAGGAATTTGTTACTTTCCATTTTATTATCAGTTTTGTCATTGGATTGCCACAAAACACCTGTGCAACTAATGTGTCTCTGCACTGAAGTATGAATTCCACCTTTTTTTAGCATTTAGCACTCACACACAGGGAAGTCTTGACACTTAGTTCAAACTAACTGTCTTTGGTGGCACAAAAAATAATTCTGATTAGCTGGAGCCGGGTTCTAACAACGTGTTAGACAGAGGATTATATTCCTGTAGTTTATCTGCCTGAGGTAGATATTGGCACACTGAGATTATTTCAGTTAATCCCAGGCTATTTATCCTTCTTTGGGGATTGTGCAAGGTCAAATTACATCACATTTGCCCTGGACTGAGAGTGAATAAATGTACTCTCAATCACTTCAGCTGACAAAGTTGTTAAACAGAGTAAATGGAGTGTGTGCCTGTGTCTGGGAGCACTAAAAGATTTTCCTGGTATAAGTAGGTTTCTAATAAATTTCTGAGCTTTCAATATTATTCTCAGCTAAGAAATATGAAGTATATCGGTTACACAACGAGGTCTTAGCTTATATTTTTCATAAATAATCTGTAAATAATCCACACAGTACTGCGCAGATAGCATTGAATCAAGATTAGTTTCAGATGTCTCCTCTTCAAGTTATGTAAGAAAACAGCTGAATGCCCACCCATGTGAAGTGGGATTACTCTTGCAGTAGAGTCCTGGCTGCTACCAACATGCAGCACTGACATTTTTTTCCTTCTTGAGATGTAAATGAAATGCTGCACAATTACTAGGTCTACTCTCTGAGATAGCTCTTCCACTAAGAGACTATTAATAAGTTGTTAAAATAAAAAGGAGAAACTCAGTATAGAACTTTGACTATTCTGAAAATAAATTGTTGCATTTAGCAACTTTGAAAGTAATTACGGAATTCTACTGCTAAAGTCAATGGAAGTAGATTTGACAGATTTCCTCTAAATTACTCCACCACCCACAGGTATTATTGCCAAGATTCTTTTGAAATGAGAATAAATTTTATGGAGTTCCAACAGCAGAGTGAAAGGGTGTGTTTGATAGATTCCCTGAGCTGTTTCAACACCCACAGGTATTTGTAAGAAAACAATCATGCAGAGCCTTGAGCTGGTTAGAGAGGGCACAGCATTCCATCTTCACCTGACATCCAGCTGTTCTCTGCACAGCCTGTGCCCCCGGCCTGCCACCCACTCCTCCCCAAACAATGCTCACCAAGAGAGCTTGGTGTGAATGGACAAGAATATGAGTGGTTTTTAAAGGGATCCAAACAATCTAGAAAACTCATTGTTTGTGGGAGACCAAAAGGATTGAGGTGGGAGAAGAAAAACTGTCTTTAGGATTGATTAGTGCTCCTCACATTCTTTCCTAATTAATCAATGTTATTCTCTAATTGTTAGACCCTCTCAAAGGTAATTATTTACTGGCTTAAAAGCTGACCGTAAAGAAAAAAATACCCAAAAAGATGAAAATGCAAGTTTTATTTGTTTTATTCTCTTTTTAGTTTGACTTGTTTCAGGCTTGCAGAGACTGGTTTGTCTTATTTTAAACAACCAAGTCCTGAAATACTCAGCATGGGTTCTTCAAATTGCATAAACTTTACCTAAGGGGGTTTAACAGGAGGACCATAAGTCCATAAAAATGAAACATTTTGATGTTGAACGTTTCTCTAAGATGCTTTTTTCATGTTATGGTTTTATTTCCATATACTTTCTAAAATATTTATTCCAGTATTGCCTAAAAGAGCCAAAAAGACCAGGCCTGTTTATTGTGCATGCACTGGACTTATTACATGTCACACAAATGTGGAATCCTGTGCCTTATAGTGTAATTTTATTGAAATTTAACAGCCTACTATGATATATTTTAAAATTTGACTATTTTTCCAAAGCCTTTAAACTTGTTTGTACTCTTCTTCTTTTTTAATAGTCTGCTGTGTTTATTATTTTCCTTGATTAATGACTTAAATTCAGTATTAACAACATAAAAAATGCAATTTAAAAATTAAACTAATTCATTTTTACTTTGAATATATTAGGGATGTAAATCAAAACTATCTTCTCAGTTTTTGGTGTCTTGCAGTATTCAAGGACAATAAAATAAATTACCTCTAAACTTTCTTCTCTAGCAAAAAACGCTAAATCCATCCTTCTCTTTCTTGCTGAATGATTCTCCTTATGCTAAGGAGTAGAGCAACCACCTTACTTAGTACAACTGCAAATAGTGAAGTGCTGCTCTGCCAGACTGTGCTGACTGAAACAAATGTTTTCAGAGCATGAGAGATTCCTCTTGCCCCATCCCAGTTGTGCTCATATCTGATTTGTGAGCTGCAGTCTTTGATTTATGAGCTGCTCTTTGTCCAGAGCTAGTGATAAACATCTGTGTCCTGTCACTATCTGGGTGTAGTCACCAACCTGGATTTCTTTTTTAGCTTAATTTTCTCTGCGGAGTCTCTTTACAGACATACACAGTGATTTCTAAAAATTTCTTTTCTACCATTATAGTAAAGAAACCAGTTGTCAATATTACTCATTGGGATTTTTTCCCCTGAACCATCTCAGCTGCTTCAACCAGCTGAGTCACCTGAGTTCCACCCTGTCTATCACCTATGCATCTGGTATGCAAAAAACTATTTCTCATAATTTATATGTAAGTGGGATGCTTTCCTAGTTTGTTTTCTGTGGTCTTCAAGACAGCAGTTGTTCAAAGCGAAAATAAAATTCCTTTGGGCTAACTAGCAGAATTTATGGGCATTACACATCCACAACTTCATAAATGAACTGCATGCCCGAGTTGGCCTCCTAGTCAAAGTTGCAAACTTTGTTGCAGAACTATCCACTGGAGAAGAAACAAACTGTTGTTAGCCCAGCCTGATGTGATCACCAAAGCATTTCAGAAAAAGGACTGAATTTCAACTTGCTTTGCCCATTTGGGGACCCAAATGTTCACCTCTTCCTAGGGCAGAATGGCTGAGCGTGTGCCTTTTCTCTGCTGTGACAAGGGGACATCTCCCCAGGATCACTTTTAGCAGAGTCCAGGTGTTGCCTGCCAGAAGGAAAGAGGAATTTTGTCACTTACTGGGATTCTGTCAGCCCTTGTTTGTCCAGGTAGCCCAAAATACAGATGTTCTGGAAGAAATCATGTGGATGTATTGGGTAAAATAAAAGCCATGTGAAATGGCATGTTCTACCCTGCTTCCCAGACTGGGCTGGTGGCAAAAGTTTAATGAGGGCATCTGTGTCCTAAAATGTGTGTGGCTGCATGTTTTTGCATTAAAGCTTACCTGCAATCCATGGCCACCACTGATCTTGACACCTTTAAAAATGTAGAAGGCAGAAATGGTATGGGAAGAAGTAAAAAGTGCTCCCCAGTTAGAAAAAAGAAAGAAGTATTTCATGAGCTGCTGCACCCATTCCTCAGTAACAGATAGAAGGCAAAATACTCTTGAAGACCTGATAAAACCATTAACTCTTTAACAACACTTGGTCTAAGGACTAATTTTTCAGGTTCTTTGAAAGGAGACATTTATCTCACTAAACTCTTAAAGTATTGGGACAATTCACAAAAAAACAATGTTAAAGCCTGCAGTAACATGGTTTTGCCCTGCCACAAATGAAAGTAGCACAGATTTTTCTGGAAAAAAGTTTTGTGTAGACAACCAAGTGTCTGTTGGATGCTTTGTGGTTGATCACTTATCTCCCAAGGTCCGGAAAATTCAACTCCAGAGTCTGTAAAAAAGGAAACAGGTGATCAGTGTTGATGGTAGCTGAGATAACTGTCAACAATCTTTTTTGATAATTGAGCCTTCAAGTATTCCAAATAACTGCCAGGAAATGAAAGCTGGGGTAGCTATTGTACTTACCTGCCAGAGGCCCTTATTAAAAGCCCAAATTGAATTAAGGCTTTAAAAAAGTAGAACAACCGGAAGCCATATCATACAACAATTATACTTACCTAGATCAAACTTCACCTAAAAAAATAATTGGGGTTTCTTCTCCCTGTTTTGCTACAATAAAACAGTCTGAGAACTTCACTGCTCCAGTGATTAGAAGCTTCCTTCTAATTTTCATTTAAAAATTTTTCATGTCTCTTTAGTATCAATTCATTCCTTTTTAAATGGCATTTACCTGAAAAAGCTCTTTACTATTTACCTCCTCTACATATATTTTTAAAGAGCAGTCATATCTCTTTTCAGCCTTTCTTTTTATTCATTGACTAACCAAATCTCTTTTGGGAGATGCTTTTCATTGTTTAACCACAGCAATATCCCTTAGTGCAGCTGGTTTTGTTCTTGCTAGAACATAAGAAAAAGGTCCACATTATTTCAAGCTATTTAGTGGCTTGCTAGGGTGCTGTCTAGTTCCATGGATATTTTTTAATCCTTTTTTAAGCAGGATTTAATTTCACTATTTTCTATTCATACAATGACCTCTCTACCATTAAAATGTGTCAAAAATATTTGTTGTTGTAAAAATTATCCAAATGTAAAATGAATGTTTTATTGCCCTCGGTATATTAAGTGTTTGAGTTTTGCTTCCTAGGTCATACTGTGCTATTTTTCATCATTAACTTACAGTGCTGCCTAACTAGGCTTATTCTCTATTTTCTAAAAAAATTCATTCCTTTCAATACTTGTATTCCAGGCAAAATCTTCCGGTGTGTTTCTTTACCTGAGTGATACAGGGTTTCATTCTTGTTAAGACAGCAGGGGATTTTTGTTAGATTTTTTCCATTGCTATCATCCATTCTGGGATTTTTACAGATCTCACCCACTTTTTTCTAGTCACACAAGGTTTCAGTAGTTCTTAAAATAACTACTAAACCTTTCCAATTAATATCTGCTAGAATTTTATCTATTCCTTGGATTGCTAAAATTAAAGGTGAAAATAACAAAAGCCTCTTTTCCCATTGTCATATTCTTAGTGGCCATTTTAGATGCTAAAATGTGAGCAGATAGTAAAGGATAGGAATATTTTTGATGAATGAGCTCGGGAAGACTGAAGACAATGGGACTCTCCTTTGAAACTCTGGATAAGCTATTTCTTAATACTGTAAATATTATCCATAAAGACGTTTATGAAATGTCATAAATAGATTAAGTGTGAGAGTAGTTAGAAAAATCTGTTTGATAAAATGGTCAAGCTTTCATGTCTAGGTATGTCAAAAGCTTAGAATAAAATTTTGTTTAATTGTTCTTCATTCCTTATTTCCTGATTCCTTGTCAACTTTGCCGAACATGTTCTCTCCTGAAATTGCTTACAAAAATTATCTTCTTCTGTTCTAAATTTTTTTGGTTTTACTTTGTGGCACACTTTATCCTATTTCACTTCCAAATGTGGATGTATCATAACTACATAGGTACAACAGGGTACTCCAGTTACAATGAAGGGCATGACAATGTTCTGTTTTGCTAAAATTTCAGCTGATAGGAAATTAGGTGTGCAAGCAGTCATGCTGAACAGAAGAAGTAATTCTTGTAGCTGCTTACTGGGGGTAGACTTGTTTTCATAAAGTGCTTTTATTTTCATGGTGGTTGATGCCTTGTGAAGGCTGACCTAGAACAGAGACTAGGCAGAGCTAAAGAATAAAGCAGGGATTTATTAAAAGGCCTCAATGGATGCACCTTGGGCAGCACAAGAGCCCAGCCAGGGCTGCACCCAAGATGAACCAAAATGGGCACAAAATGCACAACCAGGCACGGGGTCTGTCACTTTTATAAGTTCTGCTCCATTTGCATATAGGAGTCAATTTTCCAATTTCAGCTTTAGCCCATGCAGTCCCATCCTTCTTGTTTTTCTCTCTTCAGTCCATGTTGTTTGTGCTCTTGGGCCTGAGATTTGGATCATTTGTCCTTGGTGCCCAGCTAGAGAAGGAATTGTTTCATCTCCCTACTCTGTGAAGAGAACTTGGTATCCCCTAATATGAATCTCAGAAGTACACACTATAGCAGCCCAGAATCTGAAAAATATAAAAGCTAAAACCTGAGGCATCATGGTAGTTACAGATATCTGTTCCCCCAGCTTTTCTCCCTTTTTTTTTCCCACATAGAGATGGAAGAACTAAACAGTTCTGCCTCCTCATAAGGTGTTGATTTGTTAACCCTGTAAAAAGTATTGATTATTGATTCTAGCTATGATGTTCCACTACAAATGGTAAGGGAGATTCTCAGGCCTAATGCTCTTGTTAGGAAGACATTAGAGTTTCCGACTCCCTTTTCTTGGCTGACTTTGGTGTAAGAAATTTTGTCGTGTGATCAAGGTCTCTCTATTAGCCTTCCGCTCCTTGGTTCCCTTGGGCACATTGCTTCTCCTGGACTGCAGTCACCACCCCAGCCAGGGGGAGGGCTTGGACAATTTGCTGCAGCTTAGATGCCCTGAAAACATCTAGTGAAGGAAGCTTGTAAAATCTGAGTGTTGAAGTTTTAACTCTTTCAGATTTACTAAACCATTTGCCCAACATTTATTACTATGTTTAGTATCATGTTTTGTCTCCCCTCCCCTTCTTCCTCTGTCTTTTCTTTAGATTAAGATTACATTTTTTCTTATGTCATGTAAATGAAAATTTAGTTTTGAAGATTACTGCAAATGTCACTGAACAATGGACATTACATGCAGGAAAACAACCTGATGTCAGGAAATATAACAATCAAGGGACTGTTTTTCAATGGCAATAGTATTTACATTATTCCTAAATGATGTAAGTTTTTATTTGCAGGAAAATTGCCATCTTTTAAGGAAAGGTGTAAATAAAGATGTTCCCAGCCTTAATTTACTTTTGCAAAGCATGTTCACAATTTATATAAAATACAGATTTTTAGGAAAGGATCACTTCTATTGATCTTACAGAGATTGCTGTGCTTAGTTTGAACACTATGTGCAGTATTCTTCTAAGGAATGAAATTTGCTTAAAAGCTGCTTTTCACATACAATTTTAAGAATCAAATTCACATTTGGCTTGGTCTGAATGGAATATACTTTAATTTTACAGTATGTTCTGTCTGCCTGGGGGGGGGCTGGAGAACTTTTGAGGGTCCACATTTTTTATTGGTATTGTTTAATTTGTCCTTAAATGAAACATCCCACTGCAAATAATAAAGACGCTTTCTCATATCAGGCTTCTGTTCAGCCCTGAACCCTGGACCAGTGTTGTGGCCCCTCTCTGGATGCCAGTCAGGGGATGCAGATATCCTGCAACATTCCCTCTTTTCCCAGGGCTGGCATCTGGCTGCTCTGTGGATTCCTGAGGCAGTTCTGTGAGCACTGATGCCTCCAGGTCCCCCATGCGATGGAGTTGCAGATGGAGCACTTGCAGAATGCACTCTCCTTTTTCCTGTTTTGATCATAATGGGGAGCCTGTTTGTACATGCTTTAAAAAAGCTATTTCCCCCTACTAAAAATTGAGTGACCTCAAATTTTTAGAGAAATTTTTGTGTCTTTTCTGTCAATGCTGTAATGGATTATAGTGAGCCTTTCCAACCCCCTAGATCTCAGTTTTTAATTTGATGCCATACAAATGTGGTTTTAATGCTTGTTGATTAAAAGCAATTTCCCATGTTTAAATACTAGCTGAAAAAATATCAGTGGGGACTTTAAGGCCATTCCTGAACAAGACTAGGGATATCTCTACTCATTGATGTTAAAGAACTGAAAAGAAAATTATGCAGGATAAATAGCATAATTTCTGAAGTAAAAAACTTATGAAGTGCTGTTTCTGTACAAATGTCTCAAATATCCATGGTATAACATAGATTATTTCAAATTATCTAGCTGCTGATATTTATAACTTCTGTAATGTGAAATGATATAAGTTCACATTACATACAGCATGTACTGAAATCTGGAAGATTTGGGTTGAAGTATAGGTTATGGTTAGCTTTGGTTTGCAGAGGGCCATTTCTGAGCCTTACTAATTAAAAATAGCAAAATGTTCTAGCTTTGGTCTTAGAAAAACCTTTACAGAATAGATGTATTTCTAGATAAGTGCAGGTGTAGCTAATTCTTTACTAAAATGGCAAACCTTTCCTAGGCACATCCTCACAGCATTTTATCCTACTATTTAAGAACTATTAATTCTCTGTCTTCATAGCAGTCTCAAATTAATATTTGCATAAAATTCTTTAGATCATTTCATTATTTTGTTTAATAGAGTTTTCCTCTTAAGATTACAGCCTTTTCCATTAAATTGCAAATTATGCAAACAAAGTACGCCTACTTGAGTTTGGCAATCCTGCCTTGCCAAATGACTATTGTTTCACTGTTCATTTCTTCAAAGGATTACTTTTTAAATTAGTGAACTAAAATGAAAAAAGTGCATGTTTCTCCTCTCTTGTTTGTAACCCACAATTTTCCTAAGGTCAATTTAAGGTATATTGTCTTTTAGAATGACATTAAATTAGACCTCAGTCATCTGCTTCCTGTCACTTTCTATTATTTTGTACTTGTTCATCAATCCTTGGGGGAAATCAAAGCCTGTGTGCCTCCCATTTGAATCTGCATAATTCTCAGTGATGGCTGGGTCAGGAGGTGTCTCCCCATGATATTTAAATTTCTACCATAACTGGAGCCATTAACTCTTCCATGACATGGTCATTCTCATAATCCTCTTAGTATTGTGTTATTCATTAAAGTATTTTCAATGTTAAATTTAATTCTAAGTTGTGATGTTTTGATGTTGATAAGAATGTCAGTGAGGTTTTATAATGCTTGTGTTGTCTTATTCATGTATGTACCTGTTCTCAGTCCATTCTAACTACAGTAGGCAGCAATTTTTGGAAAGATCCTTGAGTCTTTTTCTTCTGTTCTGAAAATAATCTGAATATTGATCTTGTTTCTTAACATGCAAGCTATTTTGCTCCCAGAAGTTAACTTAAGTGTACTTCAGTGCTACTTGTGAAATTCAGAGTGACCAAAGGTGGCTTTGGAGAGGGTGCCCATGGGGCAGCAGTGCAGGGATGGAAGGGGAAAGAATGGCCACCACACCACTGCTCACGGCCACCACAGCTCCAGCATGATGGAAAGGGGTAGAGGAATCAAATAACTTTTTGTAGGTGAGGAGATGAGAATGAGTTATTTTACTGGAAAATCTGACAAGAAGAGGCATGGAAAGGTAGAAGCAGCCTGTTATCCAGGAACATGGCATGGTAGTAGCTGATCCTTCCCTGAACGATCATTCCCAGTGAATTCCTGTCCTGCCTGAATTCTACAATCATTATCTTGGCTTCCACTCTGAGTGCCCAGAGAAAGGCTCTCCATAGCTTCAGCAAGTTCTCAGATCTATTATATGTATTGGTTGTACAAGATGCTGTGTCAAGTGCAAATCCTCATCTCGTTAATTCAAGAGAAATCTGTGTTAATTTTAAAGTGCTGTGCATTTGCACTCTTTGTGAATGCAGTAAGTGGTGCTGAGGTTTCAAAAGCTTTACTCCCTTCTGCCTCCAGGCAAAGTAAATCAGTAATGGGTGCCTGGCTAGAAATCCTTCAATCCATGATTCTGACTCATTCAAATCTGCTGAGAAAAAAGCAGATTTTTTCCAACCATCAGATGACCTCAGTGAGATATCTAAACATTGTACCATTTTCACCTTTGGCATGGCTCATACCTTGTTCAATGCATTGACAGACAGAATCTTTCAGGAAATTATCCAAACCCTGACCTCCCTGATGCACACAAAGACCTGGATTCTCCCGTGTGCCTGCTTTGCACTGTCAGGGAGATGGTTACAGCTCTCTGATTTTCCTCCTAGCCCCAGGCCCCTGCACTGCTGAAGCCTCTGCCAGCTGGCAGTGCTTCCCTAGGGAAAATTGCAGTGTGGCTGTAGAGCTCCCTGCACCCTCTGTCCTGCCCCAGTGAAAGCACACAAGGCTGGTGTCTCTCCCAAATTTGCCCTAAACCAGGAGAAATGGGCAGTGAATGACCAAACCTACAGGGCCCCTCACTGGGTGGTTACAGGAAAATCATCTTTCTTTGGGTTGTGTGGGTATAAAAGTGGAGATACCAGAGCAGAAAGAAGAAATATTTAGAAAGGTTTCTATTTTTGGCCACGCCGTGCTCAGTGAACAGCTCAAACACCAGTGATGATCACAAGTCTCATTTTGGGAGCACACCCTCCATGTACTTTTGGGATTGTCACACCACTTTTCTCCTGGATTTTTTTCTTAGCAGCTGGTACAGTGCTATATTTTGAATTTACTGGGAATAGCTTTGACAACACACTGATGTTGGAGCTGTTGCCAAGTTCCTGCAGCCTCTTGCAGAGAAGATAAAGGAAACCAAAGCTCCATCAGATGGTTTTACCCAAGGGGCTTGGACAAGATCACAGGCACCCCAGCCATTCCTGACCTTTCCATTTGAAAGGACCCCATGTAACAGCTCCAGATAATGTACCAAAGTGTAAAGGCTTTGTAGAGCTGGATGTGAAAGAAAAAAATGCTATTTTGACAACTCTGACCAGAGATGTTTCTTCCACTGTTTTGCTGCCTGACCCAGATGGAAGAATTTCCCAATTTTCAGTTCATGAGAGGCTCATGGGCCTGAGTCTTCTCTCTGTCAGTAGAAACTTGCAGCTACAGCTTCTCAGTATCTTTGGCTATGGCATTTCCAGATGCTTTGAAAGCACTTTCTGGTGTCAACTCTCTCCATTTTTTCAATAGACTGATTTGTAGATGTGTTGAAACTCTTCAAAGTCCATTGCTTTTTATGTGTATTCAGCAGTTCTAAGGCCCCGTTCTCCCGATATGCCCACTTTTGTTTGTTTGTTTGGGTTAGTTTTGTTTGAGGCTTATTTTAATAAATAAAGGGAGGGGGGTTTGTTGTTGTTTTTTTGGGTGTTTTGGTTTTTGTTTTGGTTTTGTTTTTTTTTTTTTTTTTTTTTTTGTTAGTTTATGGAGTTTTGTTTGTTTCTAACTCAAAAATGCCAGGAGAATTTATGCTAGTCCACCATTAAAACAAAAAATTCAGTCAAGAATACCTGAATATTCCAAAGTTAAAGTATCTCACTGTGGAGATGATTGTAAGCAAAGGTGGCCCAGAATACATTTCAACATTAAGCTTTCACTTTATAATCTGGAAAATTTGAGTGGGATTAATCAGTTTCTAATTACCAAAGCTTCCTTTTAGACCTTGGGCAAACCATGGTGCTCTTCCTGTGAAATGAGAACATCTCAGCTACATTGTGTGATCTGAAGAGAGGTAAGTACAATGGAAATGTTGAGATAAACCAGGATGCAGTGTGTAATATCTTAAGAGTATGAAATCTAGTGTAAGACAGTGGCTATTTTAATTAGTTTTGAGAGAAAAGCAAGATGAGATAGTACATGTGTATCTATAGAAGTTGCATGGTCCAGAATTACACTGGTGCAGAGGGCTCTATATTTTTCCCTTTAATTTGACAGACTTTTTTTTGATGTAATGTGAGAATAAGAGATATATTTTTTTTTTCCCAATCATCTATGTACCAAGTACAATCTATTTGCTTATTTGTGTTACTTTTTTTAGTGAGTACAAACTATTATCCCAATCTCTTTCCAAGAAAAGTTCCATAACAGAACTTCCTGGTGATGTTTAAAACTTTTCAAGACAAGAACACAAGAAAAGATTTGCAGAACAAAGGCATCAATTTTTTTATGGAATTAGGCCAAAATTTGATGAAGGAACCTTATATTTGCTAGATTTTTTCTATAGAATGTGCAAATGGCCCAAAGTAAAGACCTGTGACAGAAAATGCATCTATTTAAACTGCAAGTAGGGGAGATTAGAAATGAAAAATCTTTGTGGTGGGTAAGTCAGGTTTATCAATGGCTGTGAAAATTGATGGTCTGAATTCAGCCCCTGGATTTGGAATTCCCTGCCTATCAGAGAGTGGATGGCACCATTCTGCACCTGAACTCTGATTTCTTTAGGATTTTTTTTTCCCTAAACATCCCTTCACTGCTGGAAATAGGTGTGGGTGGACTTTTAGTTTGACGTGTTGTGTCTGTTCTAAATCCCTCGTCTGATCCTTCCCTGCCTTGCTCTTCTGTCATCACTGACCTCCACGTGTAAAACCCCAAATCTTTGCTTCCACATTCCTTCCATATGACTTCCATTAGAAACACGTAAATATGATAATGAGAATTATAAATGGTTAGAAAATGAACATTTTTTCCAGCTGAATGTTTTGCTATCTTTTCTAAATGTACTCCACCCCATTGTTTATTTGTTAATGTCCTGGTTTAAGGCAATTTTGGGAGAAAAAAAATTATTTATGAATAAAATTGAATTTTATTCATTAATTAATTTTATTCATTCATTCATTATTTATTAAAATTGAATTTATGAATGGAAATTTTATTTATGAATAAAATTGACAGAAGAGCCTAGAGTTGCCTTGTTTAAAGTATAAAGATCTAAACTGTACAGGAGGTGTAAGGTTTATTCCCTCAATATGGAGATTTGTTGTCATATATGATTCTGAGGTAAACTTTTTAAACTAAAAATTTCAAAGAATAATTTCAGTTAAAAATGAAATAAAGAGTGCATTCTAAAGAGAATGAATTATTAAGAATTACAGTTATTCTAGGCACTTTCTTGCTGGAGAATTCTACTTCATTTGAATTTAACCTTGAGATTATTTTTCAGTGCACAGGAATTTTTTGGTTTTTTTCTATTTGACAGAACAACACACACTAATTAAATGGTCATATAAAGAGAAGGTAACTTATTCTACACTATTCTATAAATAGTGTCAGAATTTTCAGGTCCCAAATATCCTTTGTAGAAATTTATTAAAACCTCTATTAAAAAAACTTTCCATCAACTGGAATGCAAATTGAAATGCTTGTTTTTGACATAATTATTTTGGTCATGTATTTTGGAAAGAATATATCCATGCCTTGAAAAATTCTGACCTTCACAGTGAGGATTTGTTTGTATTTGTGAGATAGCCTTTACTGGATGTTACCTTATGCAACATTCACCTTCTCCAGAAATCCACCTGTACTGAGAAGTGCAAAGTTTAGTTATTTTTAAAGAATTCAACTCCTATTCAGGTATTAAATAAAATAACTCAAAATGCAGTGGAAGTATTAAACCTCATAATTATTGTAGTTTCCAATATAATAGAGCTGAAGGTGGTTAAAGATTGAGTAAGAGAAGAAATGGGAACAAATTGAGATGTGTTTTTTCTTTAAAGCAAATAGACTTTTTATGTATTATAAGACACAGAGGTTTTTTTGGTGTTTTGGTTTTTTTTTTTTAACAAGTAAAAAGCATAAAAAAACTAAATGTGCCAGCTCTGACATTTCCTGTCTGATGACAACGATGAGATCCAGCCTGTTAGGGCTTAAAATGAATGTCTTGTCTAATTTGTGCTCTTCAAATTTATTTCTTTCCTCCCAACTGTCTCATTTTACCCCACCTGTCACACATCACACTTTCACACCCCTACCTTACTTTTTCAGATTTATAAGCTTTGCCTTTTGTTTTTCCCCATCTTAAATGTGATCCAGCCTTTTCTCTTTAACTATTCACTTTAGGTTTTTGCCTTTTTGTTTCTTAATTTCCTCATCTGTGTGCTATTTATTCTTTTACCTGTTAAATGAACGATAGAACTCTTAAGGAAAAACAGAACAGTAAATTTAAATAACATGAAATATAAATAATAAAAATATTAGTGCTTAAGGGCTTTGATATTTCCCCTAAAACAAAACAGTACTCACATGGTGTCGTTAATCAAATAATTTAAATAAAACTTCAATGGATTCTATAGATGTAAGATTACTGTTATAAACGTTTAAGATGTTTATTTGCATCTTGTTAGAAGTCTGGTGTTCTCCCTAAAATCTTTTCAATTCTGTGCAGCTGAACAGCAGTGGAGTTGGAATGAGCACTGATTAGGGGTGGGCAACTTGCAAGTCATTAACTTTTTTCACATATTGATTGCTAATATCTGAGATAAGTTGGCTTCTCAAATATTGGTTATATCTTACATATTTTGGATCATTTCATGCTCCTTAAAACAAGTGCTTCCAATGTTTAAATATTGGGCATGAGTGGCTAAATATCTCTAGGTAGTCTGTATTATTAATTTTATTAATTACCTTTGTTTATTAATAGCATTTTGTCTAGACTTGTGTCAAAATATCTTATGCCTTTGGGTGTCAAGAAATTTCATTAAAACCTCTAAACCACTGAAATAAAGATACAAATGCCAGAAATTTAACTTAATAAACAATGACATCAGTGTTTGATTTGAAATTGGGTTGACTTGTTTGCGGAGATGGTTAAACCATACAGTCTTAATTTTAGCTGGTTATAATTGACAATAATTGACAAGTGAATTTAATTCCTTTTTAACTTGTTGAATTCTTTTATAGCTCCTTTCATGTCTTTTTATTGCACACTGAGAAACACTTTTTGATTTACTTTGAGGAGGGCATGGCTTCTTTCCTGTTTTGATAATCCTGAATTTTATTTTTATGTTTTGTTTTTTTTAATATCATTCAACTTTTTCATTTAAGATTGCTAAATACACTCTGCAAAGCTGCCTGTCACACGTTAATGTCAGTGACTCTAAGCTATGTTTAAGTTATCCACTGGCATCTAGTAATTATCCAGAACCATGAAACACAAGGCAGTATTCTCTGATGTGTAAAATTTCAATTCTGTATGTATTTCTTCAGTCTTAAACACACCTAGACAAGAATGTCAGTTTAACTTTTGGTATTACATCTTTTAAAGTTTTTGGTTTGCTTTGTTTTTTTTTTTTTTCTCACAGGCCCTCTAAAGCTGAAAGCGTTGTAGTACAAACCAGGTTAAATATAGGTAAAATAAGTGAAATGGTGACCACACAATGCATGTCACACTCTAAACATGCTTATGGCTGCCTCAGCTGGAACTTCTTTCAAGATAAATTCTGATTTCTTTAATGCTGTCCACTGAAAAGCATCTTATTAAAGTTTTAAACAATATCAGAATTAATCATAATATTGTGATTAATTTTGCTGGTATGGGTTTTAAACAATGGAATCCCCAAGACAAATAATTTGTCCAAATCATTGATAATTTTAATCTGGTAACATGCTGAAGATGTACAATAGCAGTTCCACAAATGAGCATAACAGGAAGCTCTTGCTTCCTCCTAAATCTTGTTTTCTGCCCTCTGTTTTGAGACACTGCTTCATATGCAACGCCTGCATATAGGCACAATGTATTGGTATCAGGCACAAAGTATGTGAATTCTGATACCTTTTCATCAGTTGTACACCAAGAATTCTATTTTTTAAATGATATCCTGCCAGCTTTTTCACAATCCATTAATTCCTGGATCAACATCAGAAGGAATGTCAGAGCCGACTGAAATTCTTGTAAGACACAGATGTCAGGATCAAAAGTCAGAGACATTCTGGGAACAGCAGGGAAGCCTGCTTGTTAGACCTTAATCGTAACAATTAGTATCTGCCATGTGACATTCTCTATACCCTGCCTATATTTCTGTTAACTTCCAGGCATGCTGAAAAGAGAAACTATTTACTGAAGCTGGAGACAAAAGTACATGGGCTGTTA
This sequence comes from Chloropsis cyanopogon, assembly GCA_013400585.1. Taxonomy (NCBI): domain Eukaryota; kingdom Metazoa; phylum Chordata; class Aves; order Passeriformes; family Irenidae; genus Chloropsis; species Chloropsis cyanopogon. The sequence goes on along the minus strand of WEZZ01034009.1, from coordinate 144,206 downwards.
GACTTGTTTCCCTTTTTGCAAACTTTTCTCTGGTGTCTTACCCTAAGTGGTAAAAAAAGAAAAAAAAAAAAAAAATTGCATCAGCCTAACTTTATGCTGAAATAATTTTACACTAAAAATATGCAATTCTGTTCTGACTCTATTGTGTGAAGCAATTCCTTTAATGTATTTGATTAATGACTAACTAATCTTCTAAATAAGGGAATCTAATCTTCTAACTATCTTCTAACTAAACTAGGGGAAAGGCTGCTGGTACCTAGATTTAGCTACACTGTTTGCCTTGTAGAAAAATACACTCGCATTCTTATGGTTAACATTTTGCGTGATTTATAAGTTTGTTGTTGGTTTTAACCATCTTAGCTCTGAATATTTGGCTTTCAAAATAATAATATCAGATTTTTTTTTAAAAATTATCTCTTTCAGTGCTTTAGGAACTAGAGGACACTGAAATGGTCAGACTGCTTTCTGCTCCTTTGTTGCTTTATGGTTTTGGCATTCTGAATTGAAGCAGCCATTTCAGGCATGGGCAGGTTTGTGGGCCTGTATTTGTAATTCTTCAGTTGTAAAGAATTCTTCTTGGCTGTAGGCACATCACAAGTTATTTTTGTCTGGATTCTTTATCCTCTTCCTTTACCTTCCTTTAATTATTACATTGATAAAGCAGAAGATGTCAGGCATGCCAACTTCACTTCTCATTTTGCTGTAGTGGAGAAGAGCAAGAAAGAAAGGGGAGAAGGAAAGTATCCTGAAAATAAGAAAAGTCTTTAGAGCAGCTGAAAGTGTTAATTAATATCAATACTTTATATAATAAGTACAACATCATACACAGATATCATATATAAAAATATTATATATAAAATATACTAAATATAAAATATACTAAATATAACAAGTTGGTCTTAGAGAACATGACTAAATTAAGTAAGATACCCCATGACTCCTAATATTTCCTTTTGCATTAGAGAAAAATAGAGAAAAATGCACTGTGAGGGAACAACAGCATGGCTTAAGGAGCCTCACATCTGATCTAGAAATGTAAGAATAGATCTCACCCTCCTGACAGTCTGAAAGGACTTGATAGTTTTGGCTGGGGAATTCAAAATGTGCGAATACAAGATCTTGAAGAAGAATTTAATGACTAAAATCAAGCAGCAGAGGGAGGAGAATGAATATTAAGTAGTAAGGCTGACAATTTGTCAAGTAAGAGTGACTGTAGATTGGAGCAACATTTTCCAGTGCCCCATATCTCATGAAAGGAGAGGACAGGGTCCAAAATGAAAAGAATTTGGCATTTCAGGTAATTGTTGCAAAGAGTATGACTGTGAGGAATACCAGGAGAGAACGGATTATGCCAGTTCTAGGTTCTTTATAATGGGAGAATTAAAATATTTTCAGGAAAAAAAGTTGAAGTATAAATAGACAGACTTGTAAATTACAGAACTGTAACTTCAGCTTGGGGAGATTAGTTCAAAAACTGGTCTGAAGTTTAAACCTCAGAAATGAAGGAGGTGGTGACTGACCAGAAGAGAACAAAATAATGGGAGGGGAGGATATCCTTTTAATTTTTCAATTACAAAAATCAGATATGGAAAAAAAAATGAGGTAGAGAGCACAAACACAGCAGATAAATATGAGAAAGGGTTTGTCAAGGAGTTGTGGCTGGAAGAGAAGCAGTGAGATTGGTGTCCTCTTAGTTATCTGTAGAGGAAAACAGCAGCTTTGAACTGAGGACTTGGCCAAGCTACAAAAAGGAGCAAATGTGTAGTGGGGATGGTTTACACCTCATCAGCACAGAAACAAGACCTCCACTTTGTCCTGATGCCTTGTGCAGGCTGACCTAGAACAGAGATTAGGCAGAGCTAAAGAATAAAGTAGGGATTTATTAAAAGGCCTCAATGGATGCACCTTGGGCAGCACAAGAGCCCAGCCAGGGCTGCACCCAAGATGAACCAAAATGGGCACAAAATGCACGGCCAGGCACGGGGTCTGTCACTTTTATAAGTTCTGCTCCATTTGCATATTGGAGTTAATTGTCCAATTCCAGCTTTAGCCCATGCAGTCCCATCCTGCTTGTTTTTCTCTCTTCAGTCCATGTTGTTTATGCTCTTGGGCCTGAGATTTGGATCATTTGTCCTTGGTGCCCAGCTAGAGAAGGAATTGTTTTGTCTCCCTACTCTGTGAAGAGAACTTGCTATCCCTTAATATGAAGCCCAGACCCACACACTATAGCAGCCCAGAATCTGAAAAATATAAAAGCTAAAACCTGAGGCATCAGTCCCAGAAATTTTATCCAATCTGCCATAGGAACTCCTATGTTTGAATGTCTCCAAGGACAGAGCCCCCACAGCCTCAACCCTCACAATATCAAAGTGCTTTGTGATGTTCAGATGGCACCTCCTTGATCTCCTTTTGTGCCCATTGCCTCTGCTCTTATCCCTGGGTATCCCTGAAAAGAGCCTGACTGTCCTCTCAACCCCTTTGCTGTTCATGTACATTAATAAGCTACCCCTGAGCCTCCTCTTCCCTGGGATGACCAATTTCAGTTTCCTCGCCTTTCCTTGTCTCTAAATTTAAAATTTAGAAGTGCAAGTGTGCTATGGAGCTGCCTTCTTCATAGCAGGCAATGTATGCAAAAAAACAACTATTTTATTTGTCTGCACTTCAACTTAATCCTTGATATCTCATGGATTTTGGACACACATAAATAGTAATAACACTTTATTCTAACATGCAACATATTTTGCATGTTAATATCTGGGAGGAAAATAGCAGCCTACAGGAAAGCCATTAATCAGAAGCACTAAATGCCAAAGGTAAAAATTAATGAATTCACTAATGGCTTTTTCTTCTTTTATGCCCGCTGAAATCATTTAGCTGCTCCCAGTTATCTGCAGTTTCCTCTCTTTTCAGGAGTATTTACACAACATGCCCAATTTGAGCATTGAGAGCATTTAATGCTGAAATAGAAGCAGCAAACAAGTAATACTCCTGGGTGATTTGACCAGAAAAATAAAATCACTGTCTGAGAGAGAAAACCAAGTCTGCAAGGAGCTGGAAATGAGTGTTCTAACTGACCAGGTGGACCAGGTCTTCAAAACCTATGTGCATTACACTTGAGGAAGAGGGTTTGATCAATCACTCTTTGCTTTTGCCTGGTAAGAGAAATTATACAGCAACTGCTATAAAAATCTGTTTATTTTATATTTTTATTTGAGAGAGGAATTGTTTTCAAACTCTGCATATGCGTGTAGACAGAGGTTTGTTTTCATTTTATTTCAGTCCAATTTCATGTCATTCAAATATTTAACGACCATGAAGTGATAAAACCTAAGATTTCTTTTGCTTTGTTTTCATTTTAACACATAAAACACATAAAAAAAGATAAAAAATATCTTCTGAAAATAACTTGAAAATCTCAGATCTAATTAACTTACTTGTAGTTAGTTCTGTGCTATCTCAAAGCTCTGAACATGGACAAGCAGAAATGCCTTTAATTTAATGATGAGGAAACACAAAAGAGCTTCCAAAGAGCAATACAGAGCAGATTTTTGGATGCCCTTTTTGTTGGTAAATCAGGGCCAATGTGTTCTTAACTTCTTGACTGACTTTTAGAAATTTAAAGAGCTCTATCCATAACTTCCTAAAGAAGTTTAAAGAGGTTCATGCCTCTTTAAAGATGCTCCATATTGCAGCTTTTCTGGATTGTGTTTGCATATTTGTATGCACGTGCATATGTACTAATGAAAGTCCTTCCTCAGCATAACTCACGATATGCAGGTCACCATGAAGGACAAAATTAGGCTTTTTTTCTCTGAGAATGTCTTTTTTGCCCTCTTAGAGCTATATAAAAACAAGAGACACTAAAAGCAGTTAAGACTCAAAAGCAACTAAGGTGACTTGTGGATTTAAAGCAAATATTCAAGGTAGTCCTGATGTAAATTCTGTGCTGAGGAGAGCCAAGGCATAAAAACTTGTTTGATTTCTACTTTTTGAGAAGCATCCTGTTAAAAATGGAACCAGACAGAGAATGAATTATGGTACTGATGACAGATTTCAATGTCATTGATTGCTAGTATTTGTCTGGTTATGAGGAGCTTTGACTACTGAAACTGCCCTAAAGGTGGAAGTGTTCAGGCACAACGCATGAGAGAACAGCTGAGTTTTACTTTTATGAGCTCTAACAGCATGCAGAATTTCACATTCTTAAAACATTTCAAATTTGTTTACTTTTACCCCTAAGTCAGTGCTAAAACCACTTTTTACACTAAAACTGTAGAGGTGGCCAAATCTGAAGAAAATAATGACATATTCAACAGCTAAGATAAGAAAGAGATGATCATTGGGAGCCTTACTTATAATTCAGTTTTTCAAAGTAATTAAATGTATTGCTAAATGCTATTGGAATGATGAAGATGAAATGGGATATCCTTCAGGTACTGACTGTACTGTCAGTGACCTCTGACAAATATTCATTCCAGCCCTACCCGGTAATTCCCAGTTCCCCTACTTTTCTGGGAAGCTAAGTGGCGTCTGTTGAGAATGACATCATATTAATTAGCTCTACCTCAGATATTCTGGATAGAGTCTGGATTTTCTGAGGTGACTGTGACTTACTGGCTGCTCCCATCTCAGTGTTTAAGTGTCCAACCCCTGGCATTGTTGAGCCACTGTTATCATTTGAGCCTTATTTTTCTTTCTCTCTCCCGTTTCTCAAATGTTTAGTGCCACTCAGTTTCTGCTCTTCTTTCTTTCTGCTCTTCTTGTCTATTCCAATTTTGTCTAATAATTTCTGTCATAGTTTCCTTTGCTTATTCTAAATTCCTTAATCCTTTAACTCTCTTCTCCTTTTTTTCTACTACCAAATTTCTTTTATTTTCTTACTCCTTCCCTACCTATATCAGCTGTTATTCAGATTTCACAATTTGTGCATGGAATATTCAATTTTTTTTAGAGCATCCCATGTGTTTGGCCAATAAATCTGGCACTTACCTTATACTGCTTGTGACTCTAGCTTCGAAGTTGTCAATTCAATCTGTGGAGAATGGTCCTGAGTCTTTGTGCTGTGCTCATGAGGTTGTGAAAGAGATCTTGAAAATGGTTCTTATTAAAATAATAAAGAAAAAAAAACAAAACCCACAGCCAATGTTACTTTGGGATGAATAATGCTTGCAATGAGTGAATTGAGAGACCATGGTCCTGAAGTTATGGTATGGATCTTTTGCATGAGAAAGAAATACAGATTGTTAAGAAGTACAGCCAATCATGAGCAAGGGAACATATGGAAACCCTGGATATAAACAGATGGTCTAGAAGAATGTGCACTATAAGTAAAAACTAGGATTTAGTTTTTTATATCATTGCAAATTATCATATCTACAGCTTACATGGCTTTTCTTGCTACAGAAATTAGGCGAATCTTGATGCCCAAAATTAGTATTCAGAAGTTGGTAAGTATTTTCTCTGTATTCATTATTATTTTTTATTATTATAATCTTTATAATAATTCAAAGTTAAATACTATGTCTATAAGCATGTCAGACAGGGACTGACAAAAATTTTCACAACTGTCTTGTGCCACGAATAGTCTTTATTTGAAGATCCAAAAAACCTTCCATGTGACACTGCCTGGATCATTGGCTGGAAAAGTTTGTTTCGCTGTCCGAGACACCAGGTCCCACCTGGCTGTGATATGGTGTGTATGTACAGACAGCAGAGCAGTGCTACTGCAATTCTTCCTGCAGAGGAAGTGAATTATTTGCAGGTCATGTGATAAAAGAGAGAAAAGAGGGAGACTTGTGAAGGTTCACCCGAATTGCCCTGTAATAAAATACGAATTCCACCT
>WEZZ01034009.1:114439-133154 GCA_013400585.1 Chloropsis cyanopogon | reverse complement strand
TTTTTAATTCCAGTGATGGTATAATATATTCTAATAGAATCCATCGTCTCAAAACTGTGTACAAACATTCATGGATTCCTAGAAACATTAAATGTGTCTTCTGCTCCTCATTCAGACATAAAATCAGTCTGTGGCTTCCCATATTAACAGCTGCATCCATTATATTGCTTTCGTTATTTTGCAGGCAAATGTGATAGAAACCAGAAGGAATTTTTAGATTCAATTCATACAGTTTTGTAAACAAAAGGGAATATTGACAAAAGTATAAGTAAACATGTTTTATGTTCCCATTTATCTAACTTCACAGTCAGTTTTCCTCCTTGCAATAGGGTTTTTCCATCTTTACCTGAGGTTACTTCTTGATTTTTAAGTAATACTGGCTGGTGATGTCAGGCATTAATGGCCATCCCAGGTAATTTTCTAGCAGAATTTCACAGAGCCACTCATGAAAATGATGGATTGTGGTATTGCTGCATGCTTTAAAATACTATTTAAAATATATTTCCATGCAATGCCAAGAAATTAAATATAAAATAGACATTATTTGTTAATTATTTGATCACATAATATATGAAGTAGAATTTGTATCTAATGAAGAAGAGACTATTCCCAAATAATAATGATAATAGTAATAATATTAAAAAAATAAAGAAGAATAAAGGGAACTGTCCCTTTCTGGGAGTTTTGCTTTAAACAAGTATAAAATTAAAAGGCTGATAATAATAGTAGCCTAGGTTTCTTTGAAGTTTTTATTTGTGGATGCTGAAAGAAGTTACACAAAGACAAAGTTTAATGCATATTCAAATGATGATGAGCTAATCATCTGGATGTTAAAGGCACCAGGGAAAAGGAGTTCTAACATTGCTCTTAATTGTGATTGTCAGCTGAAACAGTGTGGAGATATTATCTGTGCTTATCCTGTGTTCAAGGAATTGTGTGACTCTGCTGATGGGATGGGGAAGGCAGCAAATTAGGAGCAGTTTCAGCATTTATGGAGGCACCTGGGCAAGCCCAGAGCCCATTGGGGTGGAATGACTGCAATGAGCTCTGGATCAGACCCCATTGTAACAGGTAATTACCCAACAGAGAACGCTCCCTATGGAGCACCTAGGCAGCTGTGCAGCTCCTCATTCCAGGAGGAATTCCCTCCTGGTGTCTGCAGGTGAGGGTGCTACATGCTGAGCTGCAAGGTTTGGGTTTCTGTCATCAGTTTTCCATGAGCAGAGCATTCTGAATAAATACTTTTGTAGTTATGGAAAAATAAAATGTGTCAAATCAACAAGTCGAGCCAGGACAAGAAAATTCTTTTAAAATTCTTTAAAAATTCTTTAAAATTTTTTTTAATACGAAATTTCTGCGTTAAAGTAGTAGATTACTTGTGGGAAATACAGAAATTAAACCTACTGATTTTTTTTGTCTTTTATCCCTCACCACCAACATAATTTTCTGAAGCATTATCTGGGTTTGAATTACTCAAGTGAAAATATTTGTATTTGTAAATTACATTCTCATGCAAAGCAAGCTAAAAGTGTTTGGCCATGAAATTGTCTCTGATCTGACTCAAGGACTTTTAGCTTCATTTAAATCTATTTCAGTCCTTTGCATGATTGTCATTCCCTGCCTTTGGTGTTCGATTTACCTGAGAAAGTCTTTAAGTGGGAAATACCAATTTCTTTATTGAGGCAAACACTTCTTTTTTCAGAGAAGGGTAATTCCAATTCAGCAACATTCAGTGGTTCACACCAGATTTTGATAATTATCCTGCTCAATCTGAAATCATGACCAAAGTCTGTAGTGTATTGCAGGTTACTCCAGTATTGAGGCAATAAAAACAGGCCATGCTCATTTAAAGTGCCTTTTGGAGAGCTGTGGTTTCAGAGGGAGCTGTCTTTGGTATTTGGCATCTTCCTCCTGGAATACAAGAAACAGTGGAAACAGAGGAGTAGGGGAGGCTAAAACTCAACAACATCAATTTGCTAATTGCTTACAAGAAATAAAAGAGGACCAGCTATTGAGTTTCACCTCCCAGGCTTTGTTTATCCCCACCATTTAGTTATTATTTCACTACCTGGCTGTGTTTTCGTTCTTTGTAGAGAATTCTCTGCAGTACAAATACGTTAGAGGTGGACCTTGTCCTAAGCAGTTAATTAATAAGTTGGCATTTTAATAAGGTAAGTAAAGCAGCCATGACAAATAATATTTATTAGTGTCCCTTTTCTTGGTGAAACAAGAGAGAGAAGGGATACTGATTCACTACTAATTGCTATGTGCTTCAACAATCAGATTCTCTCTGCCTGAGATGCATTTTTTAGTCTTTTCTTTACCTTCTTTGCATTTTTTTTCTTGTGATAGAGAAATAAATACTCTCAGATTGTTGTTCATGGGGGAATTCAAATCTGAATTTTTCTCTGTGATGAGAATTGATAGTATCAAGAAGCAGCACTTAGCATGTTTGTGTAACTGAAATGTTTTATCATTTTCCTTTCATTTTCATAAAGGAAGCTGTTCACATCAGGCAGGTTTCTTGTCTGCAATGTCTTTATTGACAATTAGTATATTTCCCATTCAAAGTAAATATATTTTTAAAAGTTCTGCCCCAAGTTTTGGGGTTTTTTCCTAAATATTTATATATGTATATTTCCTAAATATCTATGTATCTTGTATTATGGAGTTTATGTATTTTTTTTCTACTATTGCTTGGCCACTTCATTAAATACAGCTATTTCACTTAATAACACAAGATATTTCCTTGTGAAATATTTTATACATTGTTATACATTAGTTATTTTTAGTCAACGGTACAAATTCAGAAAGACTTTGCATGACTTCAGGAATATTAAAGTAGTATGCACTTACTAATTCTTTTTTAATTCAGCCAGCTTCTATATTTCCCTCCAGTTTACAGTATTCTTTTTTTGCCAAACCAGCACATTTGAAAATCTTCTAGGACATAAATGCTGGGTTATATTGTTGTCAGTCAGCCTCCACAGCTGTCAAAAAAGTACTTTTTAAATTCAGGAATTCTTTCTGAATTGTGATGTATTTGAGATTAAATGTTTGCCATTCATAAGCTCTTTCACCCAGCTACTGTGGGTTTCTCAGATTCACTTGATCTTCATTCAGTGTTGGGTCAAGATTTCTGCTGTTTTCTGCAAGTGCCTTGGGCTGCAGGGAGTTTATGTATTCAATATCCAGTAAATAAAAGTAAATATCCAGTAAATAAAATTGAAGGGGAAAAGGTATAGCTGGACTTTCTGGAAGATTCTTTCATTCCATGCTTCTGCAGGAAAACTCTCAGTTCAGAGCCCAAACTCAGTCTGGGCTGAGTTTCTGAGTGCTGAGTTGATGTGCCCTTGTCAGCCCTCCTGTGAAGAACACTGCTGAGGTATCAGTCCAGTCTCTGTGGTTTTACTCAGAAGAGTTGTAATGAGTCTGGGTTTTAACAAAGCTTTTAAATTCATCCTCAACTTCAGTAGCCGTTACTTTTATAAGATTCACTTTCTGTATCTTCTCTGAGTTCCTCAGAGATTATTTTCACCCAGGAGGTCACCTGCTGTCCCTTAAATTTAGAATTTCATTACTCTTCAAGAGACAGAAGGAACACCTAGAAATGTAGCTGATTCTGATGATAAAATCGACTAAAAATTACAATTTTCAAACCACAAGTGAGCTTTACAGTGTACTCCACCTGAATCTGTAGCCCCACAGAGGCTCCAAGGCAAGAGAGACATAACTGGAGAGCAGTGAACTCCCAAAATCCAGAATAAGTGTGGTGGCCTCAACGGAGCTGATCAGCTGCAAGCTGCAAATCTGTGTAATAGCTGGGATTTTACAGTGCAATCATGATTTTACACTCTGAAACCCTATTGATGAGCTTTTCCTGTTGGGCTTTCCCTATTGATCTGCCTTCTAAAATATATTGAATGTTCATAATGATGTTTTGGTGGGAAAATGCTGCTGCTTTTCTACACTACTTTATTACTTAAGAAATGCTCTGTAGTCTAAGAAGTGTTGGAAATATTTTGAAACAAGGATGAAGCTTATTTTCTGTGTGAACCTGTGCTAATTCCACAGGATGATCATGGCTTTATTCTCCACTTTTATTAGGCTCAACAGAAAAGAAATTTTGATTTCTGTATCAGTGTAAAGAATACATTGAGTTTTGGTTTTAAATTAAAATAGTTATTTAAAAATTAGTGAAGCTTGTAGTTTTTAAGAAGAGTCCAACCTAGACTCTGAATGTTCTTTAAAACACTGAATAGCCTAACAGATGTGAATGTAACTCCCCTGAGTTCCCCTGTGGAATGATAATATTGTTTGCAGGACCTCCAATTTTTATTGTTAAATATCAAAGACCAGAAATTATTTTAGCTGATGGGGCCGGCGGATAAGGGTTCTCACCCTAACCTTAGCTAGGTGAACAAAAATAACACCTAAATTCTTTTTTTCTCCCCCAACTCTGAATTGACATGATTCAGCAACTATGGGTTATTCCCTTTTTAAAAAAAGCATGAAATAGTACAAAGAGATGTGAAAGCTCACTTATGTGCTCTTGGGTTCCTAAACTGATTTCCTAAACTGATATTTAGTCAGAGAGCCTTAGGGCTAATTAGATTTAGAGTGCTATTTTATCTGTCCCAGATAAAATAAAGGCCTTGAGGATGTTATTTCCTCCAGCCTTTGGCCGTTTTATCTCTGTGAAATGCCAACAATATTCCCCAACACTCCCAGTGATCTCAGGAGCTGGGTGAAACGTGTGAATTCCCTGCCAGAAGCCCATGTACAAAAGCAGAGCGCGGGGCAGGGCTGTGTGGAGGTGATGATGTGGCTTTCCTGGGACAACCAGCAGCCACATCCCTGTTCCCATACATAAATGGCAGCCAGCAATAGCTAGAAACAAAAGGCCCCTCTCTCCCTCTCTGAATACAGTGACATTCATTCTCAGAGAAGCAGGGGCAGCTTTTTGAAAGCAGACTTCTTCAGTCCAACAATAACACACAATGAGTTATTGACTTGTTTATATATGGAGCTCTTTTCAGTAACTAACTCTGACTCCCCACAGTCTGGACAAATGATTGATTTCGTTGTTAGAAAAAGAGAAAGCTCTTGCACTAAACTCTGTAGTGCAAACTACTTTTTCCCCATTTGTTCCCCCACTGAATAGGACCTTATTAAAATGCACTTTCCAAAAAATACCTGCAGCTGGCCTTTATAAGCATGTTTTGTATATATAAATAAGTAATTTGTCCCACTCTTTTGTATGGTAACAAACCATTGGAGAATCTTGTCAACACAGATATGAAGGTTGAGTGTCAGAGAATTTTGGTTAAACAGTATTATTTATATTGATCTGCATAAAAAAGCATAGTTGTAAAGGTATTTACAGTAGCTGTTTGCTGTTTGGTTACAAATAATGACTTTTAAAAATTAATGGGCGTGATTTTTTTATTGAGAAATTTCCTTTTGGCACCAATTCTTAAAGTAATAAGTATAAACATGTTACTCTGATACTTTTATACCTATGTTCATCTAAACTAATATTTGAATAACTCTTAAATGAGCATTTACCTTTTCCATATTTTTGTAATATAGAATTTATGGGAGGGTTCATGTGCTCAATATGTTAATTCTCCATACCATGTATATACACCAAATTTTATTTTAAAGAAAATGCCCCTTATATTCTCTTTAATTATAATGGGTTATCTTTAATAAGCAAACAAGTCCTTTTTTTTTTTTTTTCCAAAAATTTAAAGACTAAGGCATATTACTTAAAGAAGATGCTGCAAATTCCCCATAGCTGCATTGCAGGAAGAATTTAATATTGCCAAGAAAGGATGCAGAGTTCTACTGAGCCCTGCAGTTTGTTGGTTACACATCACAGGCAGTTAGGGACTCACTAAAATGTTGCTGAAGGTGTTTTTCCAATGCAACTTGATAATAGAAATCTAATGGATTACTGGGGCTATTGCCACACTGATTCCCCGGGTTCTTTTACTCGTGAAGTTGTGTTAGCCATGGCACACAGAATGTAAAATGTGAGTATTTTGCTGCAACTTCACATCAGTTCTGTAGAAATAAGAAGTTAGAAGGAAGTAAGCTATCACAGCCCTCGTGGGCATGTGAATATTCTTTGTGTTCCTTAGACAGAAGGAAGTGTTGGTTTTTGGGTTGCATAGGTTTCCATGGTTCTACTTCTATAAAAAGAAAACTGGGAGAGTGCAAATTGTGGATTTCTAATATTTCTAATCTATTAGCCTTGAATCTTGATAATTTTTTTATTCTAACTCGGGTTTGTCTTGTCACACCTTGATTTTACTAATTTGCATTCTTTCTTACTTTTGCGTATGCATTTCTTTTATCTACATTCTTTTCACTCTTAATCTTTAATTTGCTTCCCCCAAAAAATATTTTTTCTTATCATATTTACTTCCTTTTTATTTCTTTAATGTATTTTTCCTGACATAGTTTGGCTCCATCTCGGAGTGTTAGCACAGACAGGTCACCAGTTTCCACCTAATTGCCCAGATAGAGCTGTTTAACAAAATTAATAATATTAACTTGATTTTATATTATTATTAAAGAGCCCTTAGGTTCTCTGAGTAAATATCAGTTTAGGAAATCACAATATGGTAATCAGATGTTCAATAAGCCTTGCTAGAACCCAGTTAGAACTATGAAAGATTTCTTTTAAAAAAACAGTTGCAAGGGGAGAAAATTAACTAAATTTCTCTTATCAATTTTCCTATGAACACCAGGTATTAGCATAATTTTTGAGAGAGGATGTATAAGCAAAGCAAAGAGTATTTTCTATAAAAATCCGCGTGTAGAGCAGAAGTTTGCTGCAGAAATGAATGCCTCTCTTGTTTTCTCTAACTTTTATGTATCTGGCTTGGGGGTGGAGACCAGGAGCTCAGAGAAGCATCATTTTCAGCTGGTTGGGGAGGCCTGGGGGAGGAAAAGGAAGAGCTATTCTTCTGTGTAGCTTCTGCAGCCTTTTGTGAGGACCCCGAGCTGCGCAGGGTTTTCTGTGATCTCAACGCATCCTCTCTTACAATTGAGAGGTGCCTGAAAGTCCCGGGGCAGAGCCTCAGCTGCACTGCTCTGCTGCCTGCTGGAGTTGGTGGCTTTTTACTCATTTAACTGAGTGATGTGCTGTGGGAATCAGGAAAACAGAAGCTTCCACAGACACTGGAGGGTTTGATTTGGAGCCTTAGAAGAAGCTTGGGTTGATGTAAAAATACAATACAAAGACATTAAGCAGAAAAATCACAAACTTATGTTTCTATAGTTGTAAGAATATGCCTTAAGTAAGTGAGAAACTGTATGGGTAAGATGGCGAAGGGTTTATAGTGTAGTAATGTAATTGTGTGGAGTAGGTTGGGAGTTTAGAAGTTACAACAGAAGCATATGTGTGCCTGTGAGTTAGAAGCCCATTGGACAAAAGTATCCACAGTGCAGTAGAAGTAACTAAAGGTGATAGGTTAGAAAAGCAAAATAAATTCTGTGGCAACTGTCCATTGGGTTGGAAAGTTCTGTATTTCCTTGTAACAAAGAACTTGTGACTGCCCCTGAGCTATGGCCGACTGCTTGCTCCTCTAAAATCTCACGGCCTTTGAGACTGGTGTTTATCTGGGCAATAAATCATTTTTAGCCTGAAAATAGTCCCACCCCTTCATTTCTAGTGGTGACAATGGTAACGTGCAAACCTGGAGTCAAGGCTTTGCCACCAATGGCTTCCAGAAAATCTGGGAACAGCAACTCTGTGGAACTTTCAGGCTTCTGTCTCTCCTGCAGCTTCAGGTGTTGTGCACAGGATCACACAAGAACAGTCAGATCCTGGTCTTTGGAAGATATTTATGCCAATTTGTTGGACAAGTTACACTCGTTGGGCTGGAGAAACAGGTATTTTCTATGAAATGCAGCCAACAGTTTAAATATTATTGAGTCAGTATAGTCCCATTCAGCAGTGCTACAAGAATAAAATTCAGCATATGCTGAAAAAACAGGGCATTAGATTTGTGTCTTACTTTTCCACTAAAGAGAAGTAAGGATGCAGGGTGTGATTTCAAAGATCTGTGACTGAAAGCAACTCTTTTGGCTTAAATTCTTGTTTCATTTTACTTTGAAGATGTTTTACTTTATTTTTACTTATGCATGAATGTGCAAGTCTTTGCACTCTGAAATCTTCAGGAGTGCCCTTAGAATTTGACATAGGAAAGTTCTTAGCTCCTTTGCAAGTGCCCAGGCATTTTCTCACATTTAGAATCAGAGTTTGAGCAATGTTTTCTGTCTAATGAGAGGCATGTCCCACACAGGTAACTTCGTCAGCCCTTAGCTCATGCCAGGAAGAAAGCTTTTCTCTGCCAAGAGGAATCATCTTTATCTTTTATATTTACTTAAAAGCTTGCCCATCTGCTGCCAGTTCTGCTGGGTTCCTTTTGAGCTGTAATTGCTGAAGGCCAGTGGGTGTACTGCTGTCAATCAAGCTGAGCACACACAGACCCCCTCTGCCTTTCCAGAGGTTTCATTTGGCACTTATTTCACTTATCACTCATTTTTTTTTAGCTGAATGCTCTGAATGGTTTAAAACTTTGGGACAGTAGATGAAATCCTGTTTTCACTGGAGTCAATAAATGATCCCTGTTCATTTATATTAGATGTTTGTGGTTCTCTTGCTCTGAGCAATACAGACAAAATTAAGCTGAAATGCTCAAGACCAATATAATGTTCTTTGTACTCTAGAGTTAGTGCAACAATTTCAGAAGGCATCTAATAGTCTGTACGAAGAAAGGCAGAGAAAATGTGGTAAGAAAGAAGTATTTATGTGCATTTTAATGGTCTATATCGGCAAATTTTTGCTTATGATGTTCTGTAAATTCTCTCTAAATGTGAGTTTTCTTGGGTGCCTACATGTACAGATACAACTAGCCCACATGCAGTTTTCCAAACTGATGCTACACTCAAAATCGTTGAAGCAAAAGGACAGACTATCTCTTCACTCCTTTGGAATTTGTGTTTTAAATTCTGCCTAGCTATATATTTGTGTGCATCTATTACCTTTTCTCCACAACTTTAATAAACATAGCTGATCCTGACTGACAGGTGTCTTGGGAAGGCAAAAACCTGCCACTGCTTAGAGAGGAAAATGCAGCTGTGAGGCCAGTCCCACCATAGGTAGGGCACAAATGCATTTAAACAGAAAAAGTGCATTTAGACCCCTCAAGGAGCTGGAAACTGGGAGTTTTAAACAACCCACACAAAACCATTGACTACTGTCAAAACTAGCACGGTCTTAATTGTCTTTTTAACCTCACCTCTACTGCATATGACTTAGGCATAGTTTCCACCACTTTAAATAACTTCCACTACTTTTCACCACTTGAAAAACTGTATATTTGGGATATATGAAGTTTTTATGTTATCCATTCTGAATAGTTGGTGGGGTTTTTTGGTTTTTTGGTGGTTTTTTTTTTGGTTTTTTTTTTTTTTTTCATTTTTGATTGTTGGTGGGGTTTTTTGTTTTTTTTGTTGTTTTTTTTTTTTTTTTTTTTTTTTTTTTTTTTTTTTTTATTTGTTTGTTTGTTTTTTGTTTTTGTTTTTCTTTTGTAATTACATTGCAAGCCAAGGAATTCTAATTACTTTAAAAGATATTCATTTTTATTTGATGTAAAAAAAGAGCAAATGCACTTAAAAATGCTTCTGTGAAAATGTATAAGAAAGTGCCATATGTGTTTATATGAAAATGCTTCTTATGGATTTTTAATTCATATGTCTGTAGCATTTTATTATTCATTCTTCAGTTGGAGCTTGCTTTTAGCTTTTAGGAGGAAAAATAATTTTATATTCTTTCAATGATAGCAGAAGAGTTGTGTTTAAAGCTAGAGGAAGTAAGTGAATTATATACAGCAATTTTGTTGACAAATCAGAAGAAAAAGAAGACCAAAAAGACTGTATTTGAAGGCCTAAAAAGTTATTTTTTGGCATTGAAACTCATTGTGATCTCCATGTGAAAATGGGACAATTTTCTACCACTCTCCTTCTTAATGACCCAGTAAAATAATTGCCAAAAATAATTTCAGGGTACACATTTCTGAATCTTCAGATTTCCATCTTTTTCTGTGGGGTATTATACTCCACAGATGCAAAAGGTAATTTCTCCGAGAGAGAGAGCAAGAGTGACAACTTCATATTCTCTGTGCCTTGCTTGGGAACACACACACAGAAGTCTCCTGGAGTATATCTATGTGATTCTATTTTGAATTGTTTATTTTGAACAAGATTCTTCTCAAGCTTTTTTTCCTTATCTGCTGCTTATCAGAAACAACCAAATACCTTGTAAAGTCAGTATCAATACTGTCGGTATCAATACTGTATATTTCCCTGGCTGGCAGGGAAAACTTCAGTTCTTATTAAAGTAAATGAATTCATGATGAATGATGACTCTTATGAATAATTTTTTTTGTAGAACAGTTATTCATATTCTGGAATGTCTCTGAAGATAAGCCTTTTCCCCCAATTTTGTTCTTTTTCTTTGTCTTCCTATTTCCATATTGAGTGGTTTAACTTTCTTCTCTTTTCTAGCTTTTTCTATGTAAAACTATATTGAAGGTTGACTTCCAGCTCCAGTTACCTCTATGAAAAAATCAAAAATTGAGTGGTGGCACTAGGATCCATGCTTAACAATCACAGATTGAATTCTGCTGATATCTAACACTGATAAAAAAAGAAGTAAAAGCACCAAGTTCCCAGTTCTGTGTAAGAACTTACTCATCTTGCCCCCAAAGGGAATTTTGGTAAGTGCAATTTCATTCTTCTTCCCTCACTGTGTCAGAATGGAAATAAATCTCATGACCCTTTTGCTTCAACAGATTTCTCCCTCATGGCTTCACTGCCTTTATTTTCATGATGAAAATGTATAGTAAAGATTGTGCCCTCTCCTTCCCTATCCCTGCCAGCCTACTTTCTGCCCATGTGTTTGGAAAAGGAAAAAAAGAAAACCAACCAATCAGTGACAGGGTGAGAAGCTTGAAATGAGGTAAAAAGTCAATATATTCCAATTTAGTTGCTCTAGATTTGTTCAGTGTCATCCAACCCCACGTAGAGGATGGATTCATCCCTCCCTTAGAGAGAACCTCCCTGACTGCAGTGTTTATTTCTCAGATAATCAAAAAGAGTTTGGATATAGGTCATACTTTTTATCAATTCTGAAACTTTCTAAAGAAAAGGGACGTTTTCTTCAAATTTTCTTTGTTTTTCTAATATATGATTCCTTTTGCTTGTAAACCAATTTTTAGAAGAGATTTTTCAACAGAGCAAAATATTTAGTATTCAGTTAAGAGTTTAAATAGCTTTTTGCTTTTGTTAGAACTGTGTTGCTGCTCTAATTACAAACATTAAACTCTGTTCTTTTCTTTTAGGGGAAAAATGTAGTTTACAATGTCAAGATTCAGCAAGCTAATAATAAGATTATTCAGGAAATATTATCATGAAAAGCTATTAAATCAAGCATTTTTCTTACAATATCTCATGCTGTGAAGTTGTCAGCAAATTCTACAACTGAAATATTAATACAAAATTGATGGCAGTTAAAAGTGAAGAATTATTTCAGAGTAGGTTTCTTGATGGCAAAAAGAAATAAGCCCTTCAGATATGATATTATTAATACATGCACCTTATCAGAATGCTACCTGTTAATGTATATGAACATTCCACTTCTTGGAATAATTAAAAATATTTTAAAATTATACAAATGATATTTCACTTTTCCACCAATAACTTATAATTGAGGTTAGCTTGTCTCAGTAATAATACTTCTCGTTATTGACTCATTTCTAACAAATCAAATTTTTCTTAAATAAAACAGACTCACTAAACATGACATGTAGACCTCAATCCTGATTTCTTATTACTCATAAATTATCTTCCTGAGGTCAGCATGAATTGCTTTTCCAGTTCCATGTACTTGGCAATTTTATCTCTTCCTGCTAAAAGGTGTGCACCAAAACAATAAGTTTTTAATGACCCATCACTTATTAGCAGAAATATGGAAGTAGAAGACAAATACTATTTATTATTACCATAACCAAAACATTGCCCTGAACCATCCTTGAAATGTTTAGAAGGCCATGAAAATAAAAACAGAGCAATGAATGTAGATGAAGAGAGAAATATGTATTGTGGCCAAAATATTAAAAATTGTTTTGGTTCTAGATTTTCCAATAAATATTATTTAGTTCATTTAAAGACACCAGATTTTCTCTTTGGAGCTTGTAGATTGATAACCCAAATACTGGAATCCATTTGATTTGTTATGATGTTGGGAATTACATGCAAAAGCCATTCAGGTCGTTCACTAAGTCGAGCAGGGTGTATTAACTCTCCTCCAAAAGACTTCTGGCAAACTAAAAACCATGGAGGTGGTGATAGGTACTGCAGCACCCAGTGCCCGAGCACCTCGTATGGGTTACACATCTCTTGGAATTCCTTTAGGAAGAATTCCATCACAGGAGGGGTGATTGGGCACTGGAAGGGACTGTCTTCAGCAGGGAGGTGGTGGGGTCACCATCCCTGGAGGTGTTCAAAGAAAGGCTGGATGTGGCACTCTGTTGGAACCCTGGTTACTGAGAATTCTAGACTTTCTGTGCTGACAGGCACTGACCCCAAGAGAACACTGCATCTGACCTGAGGCCATGGAGAAGGCGTCCAGAATTGATTGACAGAACAGGGATTACGGGTGTGTAGTTTGAATAGAAGTGTGTAATATCACATGGTGGAAAACTTAAGAGTTCAAGGTTTTAGAATACAGTAATATATATAAAGCAAGATGGAGGGTTTAGGGCAGTGGCTGGTCCTTCTTTTCACCTTCTTCTCCATGGGTTTGGGTGGGATTGTGTAATTGGATAACAAAGTCCACATTGCGGGCCACGGGTGGTTGGTTATTAGGTTAAAAGTAAAAATAATTTAGGTGTCATTTCTTAATTGGACAGTTTATCCTTAAAAGACCTTGTAGAGAGAGATATGAGGCCATTTTTAGTTTGTTGAAGTGCTGTAGAACTCACAGTTTGTGAGACTGTAACATAGATAAGAACTAACAAACATCTGAGTCCAAACAAGAAATACCGTCTAGCACATTTAATCCCGACCCTGGGACAAAAAAGAAGATAAAACTTGACAGCACTCAGTGCCATGGGCTGGGTGACAAGGTGGGTGTTGTGTCATGGGTTGGACTCAATGACCTCTGAGATCTTTCCCAACCCAGCTGATCTGGGACTCTGAGAGTTTGGACAGGTAGCTGCTCACCCTGGCACCCCTGAGCAGCTTTGACCTGTGGACAACCAGGAGTGACCAGCAGGAAGGGAGGAGCCCCTCTGAGCAGGGCAGTGGGAAGTCAGTGCTGGGTGCAGGGCACTTGAGGAGAGGAGACAAAGAACTCTGTAGATTGAATGTGAATCGAGCAAAAGCCGTTTGTGCTTCTAAACATTGTTTGTATTTACTTCTTCTCCTGGTCTATACAGTCATGCATTGGTTTATTGGTAGCTCTGCTTTTTCCACGAGGCAAGCACACATCTTTTTCTTATTCTAATTGGTAGATGCTGTAAGCATCATTTTACTCAGGGTGACACCCCTTTGTCTGTCACCAACTTTTCTGCTTCTTCTTTCTTCTTACAACATCAGCTTTTCTATCCACAGAGATGACCTCACTCTTTAGTTCCAGCAGGTTAGGCTGGTTCATTTAGTACATGTCCATTTTCCTGTAAATACGATCCTACAGGCACTCACAGCTCTCTGATTCTCTTTGGAATTACAACATCTGTTGCCCAGAGAATTTTGTCTTTTGAATAACTGCGTCAGTTGTCAATATTTCACATGTCCTTCAAGGTGGATATTAATTTCAATGTCACTTGACATTAGCCTTGATGGAATCTGAAATGCAAGGAACTCTCAGAGCTTTGGGCCTGTAGGCCAGGGCTTGGAATCCAACACAGGATTTGGTTTGGGACTTTGGAGGGCGTTTCCAGGCTTGGGTGCTGGAAGCAAGAATGTGGATTTAGGGTTTAAAGCAGAGACACGTTAAGTTAAGGAAAGTTTAGAGTTTTAGAGTTTAAGATACAGAAAAAATAAAAGTAGTCACAGAGGTAAACAAGGAGTTTAGAATGCAGTACTGTAGGTTTGTGTGTGATAACACGATTGGCTAAGAAAGCTTACACTGTAGCATGGGTCCATAAGATGAAATATTTAAGGATTGGGTCAAAACCAGAAATATCCTTGTTGGCAGTGTTTTATTAGTTAATAAATCCTTAAAAGGTCTTGTAACCAGGGGGCTTGTGGCCTTCTGAGCCATGCAGTGAAGATGTGAGCCCAACTCACCTTTCCTGCCTGTGCAGAATAACAATAAATCACATCATCTAAAACCAATCAGAGGTCCTGTATCTAACTCAGTCAAAACTCCTTCAAAAATCTGCATAAACCTGAATATAAATTTGGTAGTATTTCCATGTTAAATGATCAAGCTTTACCTTTAAATAGTCCCCATTTTTTGTAATTTTTCTAACTCAACAATTTCTTGTAAGTGTAAATCAAACAGAAGGTATTATATCACACTAGAGGGCATATTATTTTTCTTATCTATTCCAATAAAATGTAGATATTTTTTAATCAATCCCAGATTAGATTTTTATTCACTAACAACTTAGACACTTAAGCAATAACCAATTGTTAACATACTTGGTATTACTGGGACACATGATATTTTTCATATAAAAAAGGTTTTTCATTTTCAAAAGGTGCTGAATCTGAACATTTGAATCCATTGTAAATAATTAATTGTGTCACCATCACTTTTGATGGTGGCCTTACTTTTGATGATTTTTTTTTTCTGGTTTCTGATTACCTAATGACATAGTATTGTTTCTTTTTTACAAGTAAAGCAACAAAGGGCCATGAAATTCCATTTCTTTCTTCTCTTTAGCATTTCTCCTGTGACATTCTAGAAGCTGAGTGCTGCTGAGAGCTGTATTTTGAAACTATTTGGGCACATGAAGATGCAGATAGGTGCATGATGTGATTTTCAAAATCTGGACAGTTATTCCCCTCTACTGGGAGGGAAAATGCTGGAAACTGGTGGGAATGTCATCATGACTTCACTCATTAGTCATTAAGAAAAGTCTTCCCCATGATTCCCGATGGTGTTTGTTTTGCCTTGTTTAGAAAATAATTACAGCTGCTGAGCTCAGATCGTGCTATAAATCAATACTGCAGCTGTTGAAGCTTGGCTGATCTGTAGCAGCTGAGGATTTGTTTCACTAAGTGTAAACTCTTATTGCTGTTCGTACAATTGTGTGTCTCCTGCCCCTTGTTCAGGTTGCAATTGACAGGTTCAGTGCCAAGTGGCTCAGAACACTCTCTGATAACATGAGGGGGCTCTGGGTAAATGAGCATTAAAACTGACAGCTGACTTTGCAGAGCCAAACTAAACAGGAAAGGCATGAATGGATACTGGTAATAACAGATGGACTTCATGTACTGACATAACACAAATACCTGAAACTCCTGTTTGCTGTGGATTTACAACAGTAGCAGTAGACTTTGAATACCTTGCAGGATTGCCTTGAAATCAGAGTAGAATCATCATCATTAAAATCTGTGAAATTAGAAACGTGGTATTATAAATATTTATCAGTCCAGGTACAAGTGACACAGGCATCCCTCACCTTGGTGAACACGGATTACAGAAAGAAAATAAAATAGTCTTAGAGTAGCAAGAAATAGAATAGCAAGAAAAGCAGGCTGCTCTCCTCAGGTAGAGTTTTGCAAGGCTGCAAACTCCTCTCACATCCGTGTCCCCACCCTGTCACATGCCAGCAGAGGAGATGACCCTCGTATATTTTTAATGAGAAAAGAAGATTTTTCTTTGCATGTGCTGGGTTGGTTTGGTTGTTTTTTTTTTGCTATGCTGTGCTCTTTTACCATTCCCTCGCCCAGCTCCTGTACAAGTGTCACTTCCATGATGAGTTTTCCTGGAGAATGAGGAGTAAAATGTGTAGGCTCTCTGTGGCACAATGAAAGCATGCATTTTTTTCAACTTATGCGTACGTAAGCCTTCTTTTGTGAATAAGACTCATAGGGTCAGATAATGTTTAAAGGGAAAGGCTTTATGTCTCTCAGGCCTGCATGTTTCCACATGGATGCTTCTACACACACACAGATTGAATTATGAACAGACCTATTAATGCTGGGATCACAAAAGGTCAAGTTTTGTCTTCTTTTACCTCTATTCAGAATTGCTTTTGAAAGGGGGGAAAAAGGGATTTGCAGGAAAAAAAAAAGATTCATGATGAAGAATTTTACAGGTCTTTTTTTTCTGTCCTTTAGCAACATCTGGGAGTTGGAAAAAAAATTCTTACTATGTAAAATAGTCCAGGGGTATTGTATTACTAGATTTTAATATATCTCCTTTGGGTCACTTAGAGGGTTACCTAATGGAATGACCTGCTACATAAGGAACAACAACACCAAAAAGGAACTTTAGGAAAATATTCCTGATACTATAATGGACATGTTTAACTAACGAAAAACTGTCAAAGTATTCCAAGAAAAATCTTTAAAGGTTGGTCATTTTTTTGGTTTTTTTTTCAGGAAAATCTTACACTGAAGTTGAACTATTCCTTTAGACTATGCATTTGAAAAGTTATATTGAACTTTAATACCCACATCCACATAAAAGCAGCTGTTACAAAGTACTCTGCCAGATCTCAGAATAAGTAGTATTTGTATTATTTGCATATATATATTTTGCTACAAGAAAAATCAATTAATCTTATTGAAGAGTACCCACTGTATTTTCATGTTCAATATCCAACAGTGCAGAGTCCTGAAATAACTCTAACACCTAAAATATAAACTCTCCAATATTTTCTCCTATATGTTCCACAGGAAACATGTTTGAGAGAACTGAGGAAACAGGAGATGCTTTTCAGTTGGCAAAAAGTTAATGTTATACCCTAAAGCTCTGCAGTGCTTTTGGCACCATTTTGGGTATGTGTTTGTATGTGTGCATCAGTGCAAATACTTGCAAAAACAAGTATTTGAGTTCACCACCACTCCCTTTTTGTAATGCTAAAAATGTATTTCTATGTCTGCTTGTATTTGCAAAAAACAATACAGAGCATCCTGAAGAAGATAAATGCATAAGTGATGTAAAGATTTTGAGTGTGATTAAGGCTGGAAGTTAATCACAGAAGTCTAGAGAAACCTATTGAAATTAAGGAAATGGATATGATGATAACAAATTAAATACATTAATAGAAAACGTGATTCACATGGAAAGAATAATTGACATTATTTTTACAATTTAAGAATTATCAACTGAAAAATCAATAAAATCATATAGGAATCCCTATAGGCTGAAGTAAATGAGATTAATGGAAGGAAGTCAACTTTGACACTGTATAAAATTAGGGAAGTAAATGATAGCAAAATACTGTAATGCTGCTATATCAACACCATCATCTGAAACTTCATATTTTTTTCTAGAGGCTTAGGAAAGAAAGCCATAGTAAAAAAAAATGGCTTAAAGCTTTGTCTTCAAAAAGAGTACAGATATTTTATTTAAAGTAAAAATAACAAACAGTGGCTCAATTAAGATGAAAATAAAACATTAAAAAGACACTCATGCATAAAATAGATAAACAACAGGATTTCAACACAAGGCTAATTACATTGTTTTTCCTTCTGAGTGCTTCATGATATTCCAGAACTCACTTTTGCAAGTTATCCTTGAGTCCTGTTACTTTTGTTCTGTGGCAAGGGTCAGTGCCAGAGACAGCTGGGCTGGTTTGGGTTGATGACTATGTAGCAATGTTCATATTCTTTTTGATAAGCAGGAATCGCTACGTTTTGTGTTTTCTTGATTGATATATTTTACTTACAATGGAATAGAATAAGACATAATAATGTAGTAATGAAGAAGAAGAATCTGTTCCAGCAGTTGGAAAACATTTCCCTCCAATATGTGTTACTCTGTCCTTTAAAAAAAAGGTGGGGTTAATTAAAGTGAAAAATCTCATGCAGTTCAGGACTTCATGGCTGCCTTGCTGGTGTGAATATGGTTTTGTGAGGGAATATGTTTTGTGTGTTTTGTGTTTTCCCTCTGCAGCGAAATCACAGGACTGCCAACACAATACACAGCTATAACTCTTTACTGCCATGCCCAATCTATTCCAGTTATTTCTCCTAAACCATTAAAACTAATGGCATATGTAATCTAATTTTCTTTGAGTTAGATGCACAATTACTCATGAGAAATGAATTTAGGAACACACGCGGAGACAGCTGGAGGCATCAGTTCAAGCACTCTGTGGTCCCAGTATTTTGTGTTTCTAAATGTAAAGCTCGTATTTCCAAATAAGACATAAAGTTTTATGTTTCCATAGTAAAACAGAACTCCTCAGTTGTGTTCCAATGCTTAAATTATGTAACTGGGGTGTGACTGGTAAGAATGCAATTCTGAAACCTGAAAGCTCTGCAACCAAAAGTTTTGAGAGCATTTGGGCCTGTTTTTTTATAAGTACCTCTCTTTTGAGCAGCCCTTTCTGGAGGCCAATTCCATTAGCATTTCTTAGTGGTTTACAAAATGGAACTTAGGGATGGTGCTGATCACACAGTTAACATGATCAGCTGTATTTACAAGAAAGTAAATTCCAAACTGTAACTA
>WEZZ01034009.1:100701-113256 GCA_013400585.1 Chloropsis cyanopogon | reverse complement strand
CATCTATCCCCTTTGACCAGTGGATAGATGTGGGAGAGCTAAAATGAGTCAGGGTGAATTTTACAAAACAAGGTTTGCTCTGCAGTGCTTAAAACAATGCTAGATTTCTGCTATGGAGTTTGTCAGGCTCAAGTGAAGAGAACAGGAGCATTTGTCTGGGTTTAGGTCAGGTTTATGGACAGTGTGGAGGCAGTTTTGTAATGTGCTGTCTTCACTTTCAGCCTAGCCTGGCTTTGGCTCTTTCAGCAGTTTCATTGCCTAGTGAGAACTCCAAATCTTGTTTCTGTAACTCTTGCATAACAGCAGAGTTGATGTCTTATTTTGCTCTCTTCAATCTTCCACAGAGAGAATATCCAAGTTTTAGATATTAATTGTTTCCTATGGCAAATGATTGTACTGAATACTGGGCATTATTTATACACCTACAAAATTCCCTGTTATCCCTCAGGAAATCAACTTTTGCCTATCTATCTGTTCCAGGAAAGCCTAGTTCTAAAAGCAGAACTATTCCTTTTGGTATTAAGGCATTTTGCTGTATCACAAACTGTAGTTATTTCCAAATTTGCTTTGAAGAAAAAGCTTAATTTCTTGACTGGAGAAGACAACAAGTTTTATGCAGGTCAGAACGTGGCAGTGTTGTTTGACAGCTGTTTCTGGTAAAGTCTCTAGAAAGCAGGTCGTGAACCCTCAGCAAATGGAGATAACCTCCTTATTTCTGATCATAATGCTCTAGCTAAGCTGTAACAGGGAGTGAAATATTTATCATGTGAGGTCTTCCTCAGAGTTAAAATCAATCACAGGTGCTCAGTTTTGGCGTTTTCTTTCAGAAACTTTTTAGAGAGAATATGGAAATCTGTGACAGTGCCTATCAGAACAAGCCTTGGAACATCTGAGAAACGGGGAGTGCAGATGTTGCAAGTTAAATATCTAGTTATTTTGTTTGCATTATTTCTTCATGGGATTGCAGCACCTATGTAGCAACACAGTCTGGAAATTAGACCTGTACTGTCATATCTGGATACGTGTTGCAAACAAACACAATCCAAAATCCATATCTGAATATAGACATTCAGAATGAACCGTTGGCTGAAGCTAAAATATTTACCTATCAATACACACATAGGTTGTTAGAGTTTATGTTTTCCTGAATTAATCAGTAAGAAAATAAGCCTACAGTTATTTTTTCTCATTTTGAGATGACTCTTTTGAGTGTACCTATGTGTTACGCCTGGTTTGAGTGTCGAGTGAATATTCTTACAAAAATTTTAACACTCCGTCAAAAGTTTTTCTTTTTCTTTTTTTGTCAGGGGAAGACTTCTAATCTCAAAACTGTACAAGGAGATTACCTGCCAGCAGGTAACTTCAGCAGGCAGGAAACTTGTCTTTGCTTTTTTTGTTTCTGTGAACATTTAGTCTTCGTAAGACTTGAAGTGATCAGTAAGAAAAATCCACCATCAAGAAACATTTATGATTTTGTTTTGTTTTAGGATTGTAGTCTCTTGAGGTATTTATGATGGGGACATTGCAATATGCTAAAAAAAATTTCACACTATGAACAAGAAGCCCAGATTGAGTCAAATGTATTTTACACAAACAATAGCACTACATTTTTGGACTTATATATGGATCACAGGAGAACCTTGCTATTGCCATTAGTAGGAATGGGGCTTGAATAGGTTCTGTTTAAAATACCATGTGCATGCTCATGTTCAATCACTGTATTTCAATCATAATTTTTTTCTAAATTTATTAGAACTAGATCCAGTTATAAAAATGTCTTCTCAACATGGGTGTTTTCAAAAAGTTTTTTTCTTGAGATTTTTTTACATAGAAAATTAAGAAAACTTCCATAATAAGGATTATTCAGGTAGCTAACACCTCACAGGGTCAATTGTTTAATAATAAAAAAAGGTGGGTGGGTGGATGAGGAAATGTGAGCTCAGTTGCTAAATGAGATGTTTCTTTATTGGGTTTTGGGGCAAATTTGACCTCTGATTTATGGCTGCTCTTTATGCCATTGTTGTCTGGTCGACAGTTATTTCTTAGTATGTTACAAAAAAGGTAAAAAGTTTATTTCACTGTGCATTCCCCTCCCTCCCTCCAGCCCCCAGTAAATTCTTGTCTAACCACTTCCCCAACACAGACACATCTGGCTCTTCATCCCAAATCCCATTGAATGGAGCATTGTGCGTGTGCAGACTGACTCTAATTAGATCATACATGACCAAACCATCCCATCGGTGGAGCAGCCTTTGGTGTGGTCAGAAAAGGAAGAGCAGGGCTCCCAGAGCATTCTTGTCATAAGTGCTGTGCAGCACAGCCCCTGTAATCCTCCTGAGCCTGCTCTCACAGGTTGGAGTGTGCTCAAGTGCCAGTGCTTCTCTGGAATGCCAAGATATTAGCTCATGTCTGCAGGGAATAGGGATCCTGCTTTGGAGAATAGGGATCCTGCTTTGGAGAATAGGGATTCTGCTTTGGCTCTGATTTCCATACAAAGCATCTTCTTTTGCATGCCACTAAAGGATAGTTCTATATCTCTGTGATATTTATACTACTTCATACTACTCCCTGTGTAGTTACAGCTACACAGAGAGGTTTAGGTGAATTCCAAACTCCCAGAAATTGCAGAGTTCAGTACCAAACCTCATAGCTCTTCATGTAGCAAGGCCTGCACTGCTTATCTGTAATTCTTCATCAAGAAGTGGCATTGTGTCATAAATGTAATTATTGCACTGACTTTAAATTTTGATTAGCGTTTCCCAATCGCCTGATTCTTCTTATTGTTGGAAATGGAAAGATAGAAACTTCCACGGATACTGAAGGGTTTGATTTGCAGCCTTGGAAGAAGCTTGGGTTGATGTAAAAATAAAAGTACACAGACACGAAACAGAAAAATTATAAACTTATGTTTCTATAATTGTAAGTAAGAATATGCTTAAGTAAGTAAGAACCTGTACTGGGTAAGATGGTGAAGGGTTTTATAGTGTAGCAATTTAACTGTATAGAGTAAACAAAGAGTTCAGATGTTATAATAGAAGCATGTGTGTGTGTACATGTGATAGCAGCCCATTGGATAAAAGTATCCACAGTGCAGCAGAATTAAATAAAGGTGATAGGTTAGAAAAACAAAATAGACTTTGTGGCAACTTTCCATTGGATAAGAATATTACACACTGCCTTGTAACAAAGAAATTTGGGATTACCTTGAGCTATGGCTGACTTCTTGCTCCTCTAAAATCTCACAGCCTTTGAGGCTGATGTTTACCTGAGCAATAAATTGTTTTTAGCCCAACAGTAGTCCTATCCCTTCATTAAGGCGTTGATAATAATACTTATCAATTACAACAAAAAAGCTAAGCTTGGAACATACAGCTGAAAGAATCGAGACTTCCATTTCCAAATGGAGTTCACTTTTTCTGCTTTAATGCACACACAAATGTGTGTATACATTTGTGCATGGAATGCACTTATTTAAAACAACAAAGAAATGGTTTGCATCCCACTTTCATAGCTTCCAGTTCTGAAATACGTTGGAAGATTGTAAACTGCCCTTCAGGTTTGAATTTTCACGTCATCTATATAGTTATTTCTGAAGAATAAGCTTACTGTGTGTTCTGTGTGCCTGTTTTGGGTTGTGTGTTTCACCTTTTACAGAAAACTGTCCCTTAAACAAGTTTTACTTTAAATGAATTTGTTCTATAGGAAGGGATTTAAACACACAGGCGTGCTCTAGATCAGGGATATTTGAAGGACTGCATGAAGTTTTTAAATTTTCTTCTGAATCAAAAAGTACATTTAAAAGATCTAGATTTTTACTGTTCTTGTCCTATGTGATCATTGATATAGAAAATAGTCTGTCTCTTTTCTGAAAACATTAGGCTCTGTCTAGCAGTAGATGGATAAATTTTATCTAATTTTTCTTCTTCCTGGATGCTGTAATCTGAAGGGAAAACAGGGATGTAGAAAGAAAAATTAAACTGCTTAGAATGAATGTTTGTTTTCCCACTCTTAAAAGAATCCTTTTATTAACTTAAATCATGAAGGTTACAGAGCTCTCAGTGTGTGGATTGTTGTGGCAATTATACAGCCATATTTGACTCAAGTGCTTGCATGAAGCATTCCCCAAGTCCTCTGCACGGCTTTTTAAACAGTTTTATCTTCCCTCTGGAGATATTCCTTTGGGTCCTTTGGTCTGGGCTGCAGAAGATCCTGGATCAGGCTGGTCCTAAGGCTGAGCACACCTGCTTGTTTTTCAGCCAGAGCCATTTCAGGTTCTGAGATGTGCTGGTCTAAGGCATGGCTATGGCTGTCCTTTGTGAAGTAATACAAAATAAAATCACAGGGTGCACACAACTGAAATGGAGTTCCCATTTTGGTATGTTTGAAAGGATGAAAAAAACAAAAGGGTGCAAAGTGTGAGCATTGCATTTATGAAAGGCAGTGCTGTGCACAGTGATAATCCTTATCTATAGAACATCTAAAGGCGTCAGCATTTACATTTGAATATAAAATATTCAAATATATTATTTGAAGCTCAGCGCTCATACAGAGAAAGCTCCGAATTTGTGTTGGCCTTGCATTGCTTCAGTCATTCTGCTTAAAATATCATCATGAAGTTTTTTTATATGAAAAGGAAATAGTTGCTCTGAGCCTAAACTATGAGGTACAGAAGTTAAAATTTGTGAAATCTCTTCTGTGTTTAAGGAATGTTAAGCTCATGTAACTGAGATACTTTAGAATATCTACCTTATAAACAAGAAGCCTCTTAACACTTGGTTTTTATACAGTAGCATAGAACTTTGTAAGTGAACCAAATATTAAGAATATTTTAATGCCAATTTTTGCTTTCAATAACAACATCTATGGTGTTTTCAAACCCATCCTTACTTTCTTTTAAGCCAAAAAGTCTTGGAGAAATTCTAGGAGTTCTCAGACAGTGTCTCTGTCTATAAAAGACTCACCCAGAGGCTCCAGAGAGCGAAGGAGTGAATGCTGCTGGTCCTGCAGCACTCAGTGCAGTTTGGTAGGTTGTGTTCGGCTGGCTCACATGTGATCTGTGGGCAGAATATCTAATTTGTGGTTGGTGAACATCAGGTCTCTTGCTGCTCAGAGGAAAGGAATTCAGTCCCAAGACTGTAGGGCGAAATGGAGTATGGAAAGTGGGGATGGCTGAGATGTTTGCCTCAACATTGCTTCTCTAAATCTAAATTAAAAGGTAGATGCAGCCAAATGATTACTGAGAATTAATTGGCTAATTTGCATCTTTAACTTGCATATATTTTTGCATCTGTATGACGGTGATGAAGGCACAGCGGAAGTACTTCTCTATTAACAAAAAAGAACTGGCAAATTATTCTGAGAATCAATCCAGAACTATTATGAAAAGACTAAGTAAGTGATGACTTTAAATTCAAGGATTATCTCATTCAGAATGAAGTCATTTTAGGTTTTCACTCAGAACAAACAGGTTTTTACAGCTTTGGTTGTTGACCCTCAGGATCCCCACAGAGCTCAACATGCAGGGCCTGTCCCACATCAGAGGCACAGTGATGTCCCTTGCGCAAGGGGACACGAGCCAGGTAGAGCTGTGCTCAGACATCTGAGACCCAAGAAGCTTGGGTTGATGCAGGAGGATCCTCTGGTGTGCAGGAGAATCCTCTGATGTGCAGGAGAATCCTCCCAGGAGCGGTGACAATGGAACCAACCCTCGGTACAAGCTTGCACTGGCATTTCTCCTCTGCAGGCAGTTAAGGACCATAATGGGCTTAGCCCCTCTCAACACGCCTCTGAGTCAGACAGCAGCTGATTTATCTCCTGCCATGTTATCTCAGCTCATTCCTGACATAGCCAGCATATTTTGTGCTGAAAAAAAATCTCTTTATTCCATCCCTTGTCTGACCAGATGGTCATACGCTATCACTTCCTTAATTAATTGGAATTTTGTATTCAGAGATGAATGTACTCAGTTTTGAAAATGTTTCTATTTCATTTTGTGCCTCTTCCTGCAACAACTTTTACAGCAGTGACAAATTATTTACACATTCATGATAACAATAATGCTTTCTTCTTGTATGTGGTAGTTCTGACAGTACTTCCTATTCTGTAGCCAGTACTCATGCAGAGACATCTGTAAACTACAGTCAGTCAGATTTTGTCAGTTCAGGCACAAAGATCTGACCATCTTTGCAGCTTCTGTGTAAATTTCCATATTTTCTGTAAGTAGATGTCTTTCCTTAGTCATTGTTAGATCAGTAAAATCTGGCACTAGGGAAGCCTGGTAGAATCTACTCCATTCTGATCTATGCTCAGGTATGAATACTGGAAATGTAGAATTAATAGATACATTAAAGTATTAAAATTTGGATCAAATTTCTCTTGAAACACCATAATTCATAAGAGCTAGCTAGTGATCATTCTAGCTATATGTTAAAAATTCAGCTGCTTCGAAAAGAGTTGATAGAATCTGTCTCCGTTCCTGGAGCTCTTTACTGATAATCTCTTAAAGCTCCAATAAATTTTACTTTTCTTTTCTAGCAGTGTTTTTCATTTCTGGCAAACCACAAAATTTTGTCCAAAATGAATTTTGAAATTGCATTCAGGCTATATATGTTTGAGTATAAACTAGTTATGAATGCCATTTTTGTCAGTAGCTCTGTTTCGTGCTTCTTCAGAATCAGGTGTCTGTGGGAATATTAATTTTAGCCAGGCCAAAATACTTAGTGTTTGTCTAACAGACAAAGCCCAGGTGAACTGAAAAGTGACACGTGAGACCTCCTAAGTCAATTGCAATAAACAGCGTACGCTAAATGAGATCTGTTGGGAGGGGTAAAATAATCTAATAAACAAATACTTTGAGGCTTTTTGTTTCATTCTGCTTGTCCCTTTGCTTTGGTTTATGGAAAACACTTTACCCAGTCCAGGATCACATTGTTACAGTACTTTAGTGGAGTGGCTGATCAGTATTTTCAAAATTGTTTTGGTAAGCAATTGTTAAATGCCTGACTTCTGTAGTTTAATTTGATTTCTCTAAATTGAGATTACCACTGAGAGCTCCACCACTAGTGTCATATTTATGTCCACAGTTGACCAACCTAGTGGCACTCTGCAATGGCTGAGAGAACTGGGATTGTTCAGCCTGGAAAAAACACTCTGAGGGTAACAGAAGCCTTTCCAGGACCTGAAGGGAGCCTGGAGGAAAGCTGCAGAGGGACTTTTTACAGGGCGTGTAGTGGCAGGGGAATGGCTTCAAACTGAAAGAGGGCAGGTTTAGGTTAGATATTAGGAAGAAATTCCTTACTGTGTGGATGGTGAGGCCCTGGCACAGGTTGCCCAGAGATGTTATGGCTCCCCATCCCCGGAGTTGTCCAAAGCCAGGTTGGATGGAGCTCTGAGCAACCTGGTCTGGTGGAAGGCACCCCTGCCCTCAGCAGGGGAATTGGAACTGGATGATCTTTAAGGTCCCTTCCAGACCAAACTATTCCATGAGTCTACCATCCTATTGAAATAAGAATCACCTGTCCAAGGTGAAACAAGTCCATTTATGAACCATACCTTTTTATTTGTGGATAGGCTTCCAGGAATTTTACTGTGAAAATGTATATCTGCTAGATTCCATTAGTTTCATGCCAGGTTGTTTCTTTTTGTCAATGTTTCATCATTGCTTGGTTTCTGTTGCTGTCCTTCATTTTTGCAGTAGTTTCCCCTATGGTGTTTTACTAAGAATTTCACTGGGGAAATTTTTCAACTTTGCCAGCCTTAATATCAATTCTGTCCTATCAATACTGTAAAGGGTGGAAGTCTATTCTTGCAGGCCATTAGTATCAGACTTGTTTTAAGTAGATCTGCTCAAAATCATGTTGCATGACGCACAACACTGTGTGCTGGATTGTTGCCACTGTTGATTGTATCTGGGTTTGCTTGGGCTGGGGATGGTGATGTGAAGAGTCTGCACACTTAAGACAAACCTGTTTCACACTGAACAGAAAGCCAGAAACAGAGCTTTCAAATGCTTCTCACATCTCAGAGGGCAAAATCATTTGGAGATTTTGGACAGAGAACAGGACAACCACACCGCAGGTCCAAGATGTGAAACTGTTAAGGTGTGTTTAGGAGTAAAGATATCCTTCATATAAACACTTTCAGAGGCTTTAAGGGACTGTTCATCATCCTCAGATGCTCAATTCAGAGCCCAGTAAAGGTGGCTGTGCTCAGAATTTTGCCCAGAGATTCCTATATAAACCCCAATGTCTACTACAAGTACAACCCTGCCCTTGGAAAGATACCTGTCACTTTACAGCTTTTGTGTATTAAAGTATCCATCATATTAGCACGTACTCATTTCAGAAAAAGCAAACTTGCTGCTTTGCTTTTCAAATTATGCCTGATTTGTTCTACTTTTATCTGCTAGATTAAACATTCCTTTTTATGGGGAACCAGTGCTCCACTCAGAGTCAGAGCAGCTCATGCTTTTGTAGGTGAATGATCCCACATTTTACAGGAGGAGTCTCTGGGGACAGACCCCTTGTTTCTCTTGTTGAAACAACAGGGATCGCTACCTATCAGCCTTTCTGTTCCTGGGATCTGTGAGTTTATTAAGGTTCAAAGGAAAGATTATTTATTTATTTTCTCCACACATAAAAGACACATAAAACAAGTTGTAAAAATAAAGCAGGACCTCTATGATCTTATTTACACTTTGATCTTTTCTTGATGGCTTCTTGAAGTTCATGTCAGCTTCTTTACTATTCCACGTGTAACACGCACAGTCGTCCCCTGCATGTTTCCTTGCTGGTGTGTTTGCTTTTATCAACATACCCTTGATTTCCCCTCACGGTTTGCTCCAACTCTTCTTGCTTTTGGTAACATTTTAATGCTTGCCATCTCCAGTCCTACACTCACTGTGGAAAAAGTTAGCTTTGTCTGGCAGGGAGACAAGGAGGCATTTGGCAATCCCATACCTCCTCCCACGGGGGAGTTGCTTCTCCCCTTTGATTTCTCCCTTCTCTCTGCCTGTTTTCCATTCCTTTGTTCAGAGTACAATAAAGAATTGGATATGCCTCTGGAGGTTTTAGTGGCCTGCTTGGCATTCAGGTCCTCTTCAGCTCAGGTCTCAACTCCAGTCCAAAGCAGGTGAGGGTTGGAGCCCTCTGCCCATAAATGATGCCTGATAAAGCTTTGTGTCCTCCCACTCCGTGGTTCCAAACCTCCAGAGAGGTTGGCTTGTTGGACTCTGAAATGCAGGGAACTCTCAGGACTTTGGGCCTGTAAGCCAAAGCTTAGAATTAAACACGGGATTTGATCTGAGACCTTAGAAAAAGCTTCTAAACTTAGGTGCTAGAATGTGGATTTATAGTTAAAGCAGAGATACATTAAGGGAAGTTGAGAGTTTTAGAGTTCAAGGTATAGAAAAAATAAAAGTGGTTACAAGGTAAACAAGAAGTTTAGAATGCAGTACTGTAGGTTTGTGTGTGGTAACACGATTGGCTAAGAAAGCTTACACTGTAGCATGGGTCCATAAGTTGAAATATTTAAGGATTGGGTCAAAACCAGAAATATCCTTGTTGGCAGTGTTTTATTAGTTAATAAATCCTTAAAAGATCTCGTCACTAGGGGCCTTGTGGCCTTCTGAGCCATGCAGTGAAGATGTGAGCCCAACTCACCTTTCCTGCCTGTGTAGAAGGTAAGAAAAATAAACCACATCATCAAAAACAGCTCAGAGGTCCCATCTCTAATTAATTCAAAATTCCCCACAAGTGAATTATTGCATTGGCTGAGAGCTCTGCCTCTGTTACTGATTAAATATCATGTCCATGATTTCTGTAGTCCCAGTCTTTTGGCTGCTACTGGAGATGTGGTTCCTGCCATTCCAAATGTTGCAGGTTGTTTCTTTGTCTAGCTCGGGGATTTCCTGTACTATATGTAGATTTCTTTCCTGCTTTTTTCCTGAATTTATTTTATCACAAATAAAACTAATTGTTTTTCCACTAAGCGTTGGACCTCTGAGAATTAATCCATCAGTCTTGAAGGGGTACTTCTATGCTTTTCCTATCTGTGTCATATATCCCATTATTCCAATGCTTTCATTATCATCACAATAGTGTAAATATTTTTGCACAGAAATTATTTTTGCACTGAAATTTATGCTACAATTCTCCTTATTTAAGAGACCATGGTTGGGTTTTAGTTCCTGCTAATAGCAACGAAGTTCCTGCTATAAACTAGGAAGCTGTCTGAGCTGTTTATTCTCAATTAAGAGAAAGAATGATGCAAAAGGCCTTGTTTATCATAAAACCAGTGGGAATAGCCTCAGGCTGGTGTTTATCTCAACCTATAGATTACAGAAAAAGCCTAAACCCCTACTTTAGACTGGATGACTTCTAAAATCTCATTTCTTCTATATGAAACCAGAACCCATCTTAAATTGGTAGCTGAAGTAGATGTTGTGGTTACTGAAATTTAAATTGGCATGCCTCCATTATCTAACTGGATGGAGGAAAATGCACTATCCTTTTTTTTTTTTTACTTTGTCTTCTACATATATATTTAACTTAATGATTGAACTAAACTTAGAAATATGTTTATAGAAAACCTCAGATTTCAAACAATAAAATGCATTTTTTCATACTGCCACAGACTGAAAAAACAAGGAAGATTAAGTGAACAATAAATGAAACTTCAACTATTAGGGCATTGTCTTTATCCTTCCACAATCAATCATTATGTACTTCACATATAGATTTGAATGTAATATTAATTAATATTAATCCATAGGCATTGGAGTACCAAGACAATTGGCATAACAATGTGGAAAACTGTCTGGTGTCTAGTTAATCCCCAATATTTAATAGCCAATATTTCCCATCAGCATGTGGGTGGATTATTTAAAAATACAGAAGACTAAATGTGTATGTACATGTACCCCCCATTCTTGAACTCAAATGAGAATTGATATTTTATATATATATATATATAAATTGTGTATATTTTTCTACCCCAAAAGCCTTCCCACATGTGCCTCTGCTAAGTATGATAGGAGAAAATTTAATTAAGCGGTAAAATGAGGTGTGGGTAGATAAGATGGACATGATTACATACATATATTTCTTTTAGTGACAAATAAGTGTAAGTAGTCCCTGTCTTTAACACCTCATCCACATATTATTGCCCCTTTCTCTCAAAGTATTTTAATTAAAAAACCCCAAAGCATCAGTTTTCCAGCCTGATTCATTGCATGTCTAAAAAAACAGTTATGAAGGTGAAGATGTGAAGAACATACTGGAACTCAATATGTGGGTATGTAGAACAGAAAGGGAGATGAGTTATAAGTAACCGCTGTTAAATTATAAGTAACCACTGTTCAAGAGAGTGTAGTAGTTGCAAAGAAATTGCCTTTTACCCAGAAGAGAGTGGCAAAAGAAAGAGGATTTACGATCCAAAGAATTATTCTAGAGGATTTAAGATACTCATAGAATCACAAAGTGTTTTGGGTTAGAAGGGATCTTAAAACTGATCTCGTTGCAGGGCCAGGGACACTCTCCACTACCCCAAATTGCTCAGAGCCCCATCCAGCCCTTGAACCCTTCCAAGGATGGGGCAACCAGCGCCAGGGCCTCACCACCCTCACGGGGAACAACTCCTTCCTAATATCTAACCTGAACCTCCCCTCTCGAGGTTCAAAGCCATTCCCCCTTGTCAAAAGTCCCTCTCAGGACTGGAAGGCGCTGCAAGGTCTCCCTGGAGCCCTCTCTTGTCCAGCACAACCCCAACACTTCCAGCCTGTCTCCCGCCCTCCGAGGCTCCGTGGCCTCCCCTGGCCTCGCTCCCGCAGCTCCGTATGCGGGCACCGGGGGACACCGCCGGCTGGGGTGTGACAAGGGCAGGGCGGAGGGGCTGTCCCGGCTAGCGCTGGGTGGGTGCTGGCGCTTCAGGCAGGGCGGGATCTGCCCGGGAAACACGGTGTGGGATAGCGGCGGCACGGAGACTGTCCCTGTCCCGGGGCTGGGCTGCGTGAGAGGCTCGGCGGGGCTGTGGAACGGGCCTGGAGCTGTGGAGCGGGGCTGTGGAGCCGGGCCTGGTAGCTATGGAGCGGGGCTGTGGAGCCGGGCCTGGCGCCGTGGAGCGGNCGCTGTGGAGCCGGGACTGGCGCGGTTGCCGCCCGTAGCTGGAGCGGGAGCGGAGCGGTCCTGGCGCGCCCCCTGCCGGGCCCACCCGCACCTCACGGGCTGCTCCCGGCCCGCTCCCTGCCCGCGATTCCCGGGAATCCAAGGAATCCAGGGCCCGTTTGTCCCGCCGGGAAGCAGCGCGGGTTTATCACGGAAGTTAAAATATCGCTTTGTTAGTTCATTTTTTATTATTATCATCACTGTTGGATTCGACGCTTAACGAGGCCAGGCCTCGCCCTTCCCGCTCAGCTTCCTGGAAGTAAAAGGGCAGGAGTTAAAGGTCCTCTTTAATCGAAGAGTGAGAAAAGAAAAGAAAAAAAAAATTAATTTTTTTTTTTTTTTTTTTGTGGTAGAGACTCCAGGTAGGAGCTAAGCGTGTCTGTGGCTGTCAGCA
>WEZZ01034009.1:68235-99674 GCA_013400585.1 Chloropsis cyanopogon | reverse complement strand
GCCCGCGATTCCCGGGAATCCAAGGAATCCAGGGCCCGTTTGTCCCGCCGGGAAGCAGCGCGGGTTTATCACGGAAGTTAAAATATCGCTTTGTTAGTTCATTTTTTATTATTATCATCACTGTTGGATTCGACGCTTAACGAGGCCAGGCCTCGCCCTTCCCGCTCAGCTTCCTGGAAGTAAAAGAGCAGGAATTAAAGGTCCTCTTTAATCGAAGAGTGAGAAAAGAAAAAAAAAATAAAAATCTTTTTCTTTTTTTGTGGTAGAGACTCCAGGTAGGAGCTAAGCGTGTCTGTGGCTGTCAGCAGCATCCTCGTTGTCAAACTAATGCGAGGGGAAGTTTGATAACCCCCAGGTAAAAGCCCTTTGATTTTGATTTTAAATTCCAATAAAATTTTAGAGGTCTTGTTTGAGGCAGGATTGTTTGCGGGATATGACATCTCTGTCTCTACTTTCTGTCTTAATGCCTTGTCATAGTTCTTGATGTCTGCCTGTCAGCACAGCGAGAGGGATTTTTTCATGTCTGAATAGTCACCTTAATGATAGCAGATGGAAACGCCACGGGGGGCCCGAGCCCATCACACTGTCATTGTCACAGGCTGCCCTGACCTGCTTCCACTCCTCTATTTTTTTGTCCCTTTTTAAAGGAGAAATGGATGGTAATTGAAAAGGATCTTAAGCAAGACTTAGGAAGCTGCAGACAACGCGATTCCCCACTCTCTCTCTCTGTTTTCACAAATAAAGTCTTAACCTCTTAAGCACCAATAAGAGTGGAAAGCAAGCTAAATTAGTAAAGCTTTATAAAGATTGGCCTACCAAAGCTTTTTCCTTTCCCTCCTCAGGTTACATCCAAGCTGTGTTACATCCTTATCATGGTTTATTTCCTTCAATGTATCTTTTATTTCCATGGATTTATCAATTTCCTAAAGACAAATATATAGGCACTATCAATTCTTTGCAGTGCTATGCATCTTGGTTGTGCATATTGACAAGAAACTTCTGGGCTCGTATCTAAAACTAGTTGTGAAGATTCATAAATTCTCTGTTGTTGGCTTTAATATTTTAGGATTATTCTTTATTAGGATTCTATAATCTGATTTGCAAAATCTGTGTTAAGTTACAATCAGTGAGAAATCAGATTTTGGTTTTAGTAATATTTTTTAGCTGAAAAAAGCCATAAAATCATTACAACTTTAGAAAGTGATATGTCATTGGAATAGTAAAAGAAAATTTTAGTTATGTACAAACTTCTGTCTAATATCACATGATGCTAAAAT
Source organism: Chloropsis cyanopogon (assembly GCA_013400585.1). Taxonomy (NCBI): domain Eukaryota; kingdom Metazoa; phylum Chordata; class Aves; order Passeriformes; family Irenidae; genus Chloropsis; species Chloropsis cyanopogon. Next base: position 98,397 of record WEZZ01034009.1, on the reverse strand, counting down.
ACTCTTCATATCTCTAGAGGAAAAATTGCAAGCTCTCAATTTTACTGGATCACAAATAAACTTCAGAAAGTTGGGACTGTGATGTTTTACAGTGAAGCGACCAGTTCTGAGGTGTGAAGAAAACTTTGTTCATGGATTTGAGTGTCCCTTCTGCCATACAGAAATAACATTCCTTTTTGGTTTTTTCTTCAGTTTTAAATGTTAAATTCTTTTAGGCCAAATACCTTTTTAAATGTGTGTTTTACCAGCCCCAGAACTATTGAATCAAATTATTTAATTTTTTGGCTGCTTTCTTGAGTTGAAATGGAATCATGCACTAATTACCTTCATTGTTACTCAGAAGCTGAATGAAAGTGAGGAAAAGCATCAAAGCTAAGTCAAATTTCCTAAAATCTTGGATGAAAGCAAGTTTGGGATACAGGAGAAGCAATTAAATAATTTTGTAGGGTGTTCCATTTAAATGAAAATGACAGTCTGTGAGGGGTGAGAGGCACTTGCTGGCTTGTTTTGGTTTTGTGGGGTTTTTTTGTTTGTTAATTTTTAGTGCTACAGTGAAATGCCTGCGTCTGCTGAAATTAAATGTGTTAAGCTCCTTAGAACCTGTCTGAATCCTTAGACAATGAGTTACCTTTAAAAACCTGGCTGTGATCTGGATATTTGACCACACCAATGATCAAGCTAATTGATTTTTTTATTATTATTATTATTTTAATGCCAGTCCTAAATCTATATTCAGTAATGCTCTGGGTTAATTTGGAATAAATTAGAATTGGAAAGTAAGCTAAAAATTATTCAGTGGAAAATCTTCCAGTCATTGTTCAGAAAAGATTCTAACTGAAACATAGAATTTTCTTTTTACTTCGTACTTGATACATCAGGAAAGGATTGCTCTGGCTATTCTCTTATCCATACTCAAATGACCTGTGTGAAACCAATAAAATATATTAGTTCATAATTCAATGGAAAATCAGAAGTGGACTATTACATGATTTATGGTGAGTACTTATAGTATTCTAATTTCAAAAGCATTTTTTCTGTCTCTCTCTTCTCCCATCAATTTATGATTGGTTTACTCAGAAGGAAATTCATGTATTGAGCAAATAACTTGTTCTACTGAATTTATATTTTACACATTTTGCTGTGTTTCTTTTAGTGTGTTATGAAATTATATTTCAGTCCAATGAATCTTACTATAAAGTCAAACTGACAACTAATACTGGCTAATTTCACCACAGTTAATTAAAAGTGGGTTTGTTTAGTTTTTAAGTTAGGCTGCTTTCTCAATAACCCTGCAGTAAAAATCAAACATACCACATAATCACAAAGAAAAAAAGAGGATTTAAAAACAAAAAGCCTCCTCACCCAAAAACCTGAAGAAGCTTCCAAAACATTTACTTTCTGATTATTTGCCTGAAATACCCAAATCCACAACAGGAAAATAAATGCCAGTGTGGTGGAAATAATTTAGGCACAAAATACAATAAAATGTACAGTGGAAAATGTTGAAGGAAAAGGCATAGAATACGATTTATTAAAAATTTATCTGAATAATACTTTTCATAGCTCTGACTTGTATGTGAAACAAATCAATGAATTTTAAGACAAGTCTCTTAAAATACCCTTTAATTAAAAGAGAACACACTGTTCCTACTTTTCTAACAGATTCAATATTTTCAGATAAATAACTTTGTAATAGGTCACTGAGCACTAATAGTCTTCAGTGTAAATTTCTTCATTGTATTCAGGTGAGTAATGTTAGAATATTCCTAATTTCCTAAAGACATTTGTAATGTTTATAAAACATAACTAGGAGCAGTATCGTATAGTTCAAATGTGTCTCTTTACAAACAATTTTATTTCTGACAGTATAAATCTGGCACAAAAATCAATCCCATGGAATTATTCCCCACAACCTGCAGGTTAGAGAAGGCAGAAATCTGGCTGCTGGGAGGGTGTCTGAGTGGGAAGCACCTGAGCTAATCCCAGACAAGTGGCAGGTTGTGAGTTCTCTGCCCACCACATAAAAATGTAATCCAGGTGTTGGTATTTCCTCTCTTAATTCACTCTGCACAGCACTCACTGCCATGTGGGCTGGCTCTGTGTGGATAATCTCATTACTGGCTTTGCAGCTGTTTGATTTTACTCAAAGGTCAGCTTTGATGTGATTTCTATATCCAGGTCTCCCTTAAATCATGTTCTGAGGATGACCTTTGGCAGAGCAACTGCGCCTGGAAATGGTGATGTTACAGTTTATTTATACAACTTTTCTGAGCCCTAATTTTTATTTGCTGATTGGATGTGACAAGTGCATTAATTCCTACTTTGTCAAAGTTCTCTGATATAATAGAGTAATTGGGCTTAGAAGAACAGAGGGGGAAAGAGACTTAAAAGAAACAATTCAAACACTGAAAAGCTAATCTTGAGAATGAATTTCCCTATCGGAGATAATTGCTGACTGGTAAGAGTGTAGCACAATGCAACTAATTTTTATACCTGTTGAAACAGTGAAAACCTGGTGAAAAACTAAACTTGTGACAGAGCGTGTCCTACAATAAATAGGAATACAGTCTCCATTCCTGGTTACAACAGTTTAACAGGTTATTTCAATTCAGTGCTTACAGGAAATTGAGAAACAAAATGACACTTGTTTTGACATTTGCTAAAAGGTATCTTAAGCAAAAATTACCAATAGCATAAACCTGAGGCTACATGAGTTTATGAATGCCTTATGATGTCTTATGTGCACTTTTGTCCCTGTTACAACCTCACTCCTGTGAGTGCTTGGGCATCCAGGTTCTGAGCAGCCAGCTCTGGGCATTTGATCAGCTTCACTCATTTTCAGGATAATGCTTTTGTGGTCACAACAAGCAGCCATAAGTATATGTGAGTTTGCAGAATAGAATCTGTATTAAATACTATTATATGTACATTTTGAATCTTAAGTACTAGCCAAGAAAGACAGTTATCTACAACAGTAATAACCCAAATTTCTCTTTAAGTCTTTCATTGCTATTGCTCACCGGCTGGCATTTTAAAGAGCAGTTGAGATTTGCACAAGCAGATTTGTTTTTTATACAATTATTTAACCTCCTATTTGTGTGTTTCTTGGGTACAAATTAAGCTCATGACAAATAAACAGGCTATTTATCCCTAAGAACAGGTACTGAACTAGAATTGATGACCATAGTAGTTATCTACTGGGAGTTATCTGGGCTACTTCTATATTTAACTGAGGTGAGCACAGATTTGTAAACAGCTATCAATTTCATCCTAAAGTCAATTTCTGGACAGGTTTCCTGCAATGCACTCCGTTGGTGTTTGTTTCTCATCAGCAGCTGGAGAGCTGGCTTGGCCCAGAGGTTGCTGTCTCACGTGATGTGAGGTGAGCCTCCCTTCCATGGCTGTTCCTGAGCACAGTGGAGAAGCCAGCTGACTTGTCTTGCAGGAGTGTTCCCAGTTTTGGTTAGAGGATCTCTACCCAGCAGTTTGCCACCATGGCCACAGCAACGCAATCCCTTTTGGAGAAATTCCCAATCTGATTCCATAACTGTACAACTCGGTAGGCAGCACTGGGACTGCTGGGTCCCCTTCTCAGCAGGGCACAAGTGATGCCTCAGGTTTTTGGTCTTATATTTTTTAGATTCTCTACTGCTTTAGTGCGTACACTGCGTTAGTCTGAGCTTCATATTAGGGGACAGCAAGCTCTCTTCACAGAGTAGGGAGACAAAACAATTCCTTCTCTAGCTGGGCACCAAGGACAAATGATCCAAATCTCAGGCCCAAGAGCAGAAACAACGTGGACTGAAGAGAGAAAAACAAGAAGGATGGGACTGCATGGGCTAAAGCTGTAATTGGACAATTAACTCCAGTATGCAAATGGAGCAGAACTCATAAAAGTGACAGACCCCGTGCCCGGTCGTGCATTTTGTGCCCATTTTGGTTCATCTTGGGTGCAGCCCTGGCTGGGCTCTTGTGCTGCCCAAGGTGCATCCATTGAGGCCTTTTAATAAATCCCTACTTTATTCTTTAGCTCTGTCGAGTCTCTGTTCTAGGTCAGCCTTCATAAGGCATCACAAGGAGAGTGCAAGCAGAAGATGAAGGGATTAGTACCTCCATTACTTGAAGACTTGAGTTGTACCTATTTTCATTTTGAAAACAGAATAGTGATTTGCTTAGGAATTTTTTCAAAATAGTCAACTCAAACACTGCTTAATGTGCAGTGGTTTTATATTTTGTCATCTCACAGTGATCTAATATATCTCAGAGCCTTTTTATGATCTGGAACATTTGAATATTCCAAGTTCAAATATGTCATACAATGAAAGGAATAGCTAACACAAACTTAAAAACAGAAATTGTGCTTGTATGTTCTATTAGAAAACAGGAGGAAAGGATCCAACAGTTATGCATCTGGAATGAACACTGTATCATACATTGTGATTCAGTGTCTTCTAAAGGGACCCTTTGAAGCTAAATTTAGGATAAAGGTGCCAGATACAGTATATTTTAATCCTCAGAAGCTTCAAGTTCAGTGAGGTACAGAAATCACTAAGAGGATTACACTAAGAGGGGAATCAGCTCCGATGTGTGTTCTGGATGTGTATGCTTTCAAAACATCTTCAGATTTAGGTATTAGAGCTGAGCCCCTGGCTGTTACTTTTAATCTTTTATTGCCAAATAAAACCTATTGAGCAGAGGAGAATTCAGGATGTATAATCCTTGTGTATAAACCTGGGATTGTAGCTAACCTTGACAATTACAGCTTGTTGTCCTTTTATCTCTGAGGAAGATCTCTAAACCAGCAAGTTGGGATAGACAATCATCAGCTGATATAATCTCTCAGAATTTTATCAGACGTTTTGGGGTTTTTTTAGAGGCCTGGGGGGAGAGTTGTTTTTGGGGTCTGGGTTTTGTGGAGTTCAGCAGTCTATTTCTGCTAAGATTTAGAAGCATTGTTGTGTACACTTCTGTGTTCTTGATCTGTTGCAGAATGTGAAACAATTTAAATTCCTCCCTAAAGATTACTAATTCCTTTCATTCATACCAGGAAATTTTCAATGTTTTGCATAATTCAAGTCTGATTTTCCATCATGCTGTTACATTTTATTTATAACCATTCAATAGTCAAGGCATTCTGCATAGGAGAAAGCATAATAGAGGAAAATAATTGATACCCATTTATGAGTTAAACACATTAAGTAGAGCTGTACTTATTTACTATGAATACTTTGTCAAACTATTTTTATTAGAATGAATTTTTGTTAATATAAAAAAAATATGAAAAAACCTTTACTGCCTACAGTTTTGATTTCACTGCACTGGTGTTCTTTTTGAAGCCTTTCTCCCTGATATTTTGTAATAGTAAAAGGTTTTGCTTTGCTAAATAGTGAACAAACCCTTTTTATTCTCTAATTGATTTTTTTCCCTGTAGGCTTTTATTAGATGCCTTATACTCTTTTCTAAGTTTTACAAATTGATTTAAGAGAATTTGATGTTTATCTTATGAATGCTTAGGGAAAACTCAGAAGTGTCATAATGGCACCCTGTCTGTGATGTGTGATACAATAGTTTTGCATGGCACAATAAAACAATCTGTGTAATTTTTCTTCCTGTTTGCAAACTTACAAACTTTTTCAGCTTTGTTTGTAATTTTGTTCTATCTCATCTAATTTTCCTGCAACTGATGGGATGCTAGCCTTGAACAAGCTATAAAATTGACAAATTTTAAGCCACCCAAACCAAAGTTAACAATCATTTTTGAAATGCCCATGGAAGGGCAACAAGGAGAGATAACTTTACTTCCACTGTATTTACACTCTTGCTGGATTTTGGCTATTTCTCTCATAACAATCAAGGTGGATTCTTCAAAGTTGAAAAGGCTGGACTAATTTGAATTTCAAAGAGAATAGGATGTTTTCATGTGGGAGTTTATGCTAGGCAGGAAAAATAATTCCTCAGGCTAAGAAGAGACAAGATATCAGAAAATTATTCTCCGTAGTTTAATTGCTATGAGGTAAACTCTAGTTCTATAATTTTGCCAGTGTGATGATTGTAAAAGTCATCATGGGGAAAAATTATCTTAAAATGCTTCCTTCTAGTGTAAATAAACTTTCCTTTTCCCCTTCCTTTTTTCCCCTTCCTTTTTTCCCCTTCCTTTTTTCCCCTTCCTTTTTTCCCCTTCCTTTTTTCCCCTTCCTTTTTTCCCCTTCCTTTTTTCCCCTTCCTTTTTTTCCCTCCCTTCTCCCTTTCCTTTCCTTTGCCCTTTCCTTTCCCAGTATTCACAGAGTAGGGGACAGGGGAGCTGGCTGTTTTTGTTGGGTTTTGGGGTTATTTTCCCTGTACTCTGATCAAGTGACACAGAAAGCATTACTGTGCTTGGAAGGAATTGTGGTGTCTAGGCCTTGTGGTCATGGAAGTGTAAGGTGATGACAGCAAGTAGTCATAAGGAAAGTAAAGATAGAACAGAAAACTTTTGACTAATCTTTCTTGAAAAAGACATGGCAGAAAAATAACACTGGAATTTCAGGCAATTTACTCTCCTTGTGAATGCCCTGTAAACACCATAAGGAATAGAAACATAACTGAATATCAGATAATTCCTAAACTATAAACCTGTTTGAAATTGCTACCACTCCTATCTGATTTTAAATTTTATCCACTTAAAATTCCTCTTTACAACTATTCAGATGTTCTGAATACCCATCATTAAGTTTTCCCAGGGAAGGCTAAGGTTAGCACAGATTTCACTTGATTCCAGAATTCTATTCCAAATATCTTTTGTTCAAAATCAGGCTTAAATATTAGATTTAATTTCTAAGGGGTGTTTTTTCCCCTCTGTAATTCAGCCCTGTGTTCCTGTCACATTTCATTGGGTGGCTTTGGAACACCTGTAGGAGGTTAATAGTGAGAGGAACCCATAGGCTCTTTGGATGTCAGTGCTGGGGCAATGAAAGACAAGGTTTGAAAGAGGCTGTTTAGTGATTGTAGGATGAAAAGTGCTCCCATTAAGGATGATTAAACATTGAAACAAGGCACCAAAAGAGTTATGGAACCTCAGTCCTTGGAGGCTCTCAGGATCTGAAAGAACTCACCACAGAGCAATGAGCCTTGAAGTCAGGGCTGTCCCAACTCTGAACAGGACTTTGCAGTAGGTAAACTCCTAAAGGCCCTTGCACCGTGCATGATTCTGTGACTTAATCTTTCTACTTTTTTTTTTCCCCCACCCATTTCTCACCACAGCCTTGCAGAAGCATTTTCTTGATGAAACGTTTTCTGAAGCAATGGAGCTGATGAGAGCCTCCATTTCTCTGGTGCTTTCTACTCCGCTAGAATGTGAATGGGGGAGAGCAGGGTCTTTGCCATACCTTGAACTGGACTGCCCACATGGACCAAACCGGGAGAATTGCTGGCTGTTCTCTCGACTGACAGCAGAGGGAGTGAATTCAAATGAGAGTTGAGCTCCAAATTCTAGGGAGAAGGGTCGAGACAGGGTCCTGATTACCAAGTTATCAGCTAGCATGAAGTAATAATTTTATTTCTTGGCAGGGACCCTGTTGCAGAGATGGAATTGGGACAGAAATTACCACTGCTGCCCTCTTCTTGACTTCTTCTTGCTGAATTATATAGCAGAATCGGATGCCATAAATTTCAAACGTGAAGAACTTCAAATGAACTCTTGAAGAAAAGGAGGAACCTGGCTTATGCCACTTTATCATACACTTTAATTGAAAACAAATGTATTTAACCTCTTTGAAAGCTTGTAAAAGCCTTGGAATATATATTTGTGAGCATTAAACAAAAAACTGGAGTGCATTAAAAAAAAAATTTCTACATGAAAACCAGGTGATATTTCAGCATGAAATCAAAATAGTTTTGTGACTTTCTTTTTAAAAAGCATGTTACATACCAGATATAATTAAAGCCTTGCTTAGCCCACAGTCAAATACTGAAGACCTATTATTGATGTTGTGAATGCTAATTGCTTCCACCACATTATCTTTGTTGTGAAGCTTCACCTCCTGGTGAATGCAACCAGTCACCAGATGCCAAATCAGCCCTACCAAGTTCAAGTCAAAGGTCTGGCAACAACAGAACCTTTCCCCACTCGTCGAGTGCATTAACACATTGCCAAGTTCCCTGCTCCATCTGGGCTCCTGGTGCTGGGGGATCCATCTGAAGGGAGCTGCTGATACTGTGAGCAGCACGTCGTTCACCCAGCACAAGGAGTATTTACCCAATTAGCTGCTTTAGCCTGGGATGGTGTCACACTAACCATTATTTGGAGTTTTGATACCTGCCAAGAATTCCAGGACAAACAGCTTGTTCTGGGTGTGTTTGTGATGTGTGTACACAGAAAGTTACCTGTCTGAGCGATTTGCAGATTTTAGTTAAGCTCCAAATTGTTTATTTCCGCTATTAGCAGATCTTTTGTCCTGATACACCTAAATGGAAGCATTCTCCTTGTTGACCTCACATTACTGGCCATCCTGAAGGCTCAGTGTATGTGCTTTCTAAATGTACTATTTTTAGTTACGTTTTCCCTGCAGTTTAAGAGGGACATTCACAGTGCTCTTGAAGCACATAAAGCAAACTGGATTAATTTCCAATAATCCTATCAAATCTGAATATTGATAGGTTTTTGAAATGACCTAAGCACAATTTCCTTTTCCTTTTTCTTCTTGTTTTTAGTTAGAAAAAAAGAAGGCAAGCATTTACTGAAGTATGTAGTGCTATTGGTAAAGTGACTTAAACTCATTTTAGTAGATGATTTCTTTTATGAATTTGTCTTTGGAAGAATTCATCTGATAATACAGCTCTTTTTATGGTTCCAAAATACAATGTCTCATTTCATTCTCTAGCTATGTTGTCTGTATCAGACTTGAGTATGATATGACCAATTGTCTTTGAGTAATGAAAATTCTAATATTTGTTTTTAAAAGCTTCCCCCCCTGCCATTACATCAAGGTCTCCCTTTTCATCTTAATATTCTGCTCAACTGAGGTTCATCTGTCTTTTTTTTCTTACATGAAAACCTTTATTTATGGAGTTATGAAAAGCAACCCATATACAAGGCATGTAACAGGAAGCTGAAATTGAACATAGATCCCTCAGAAGTTGAGCTACATCAGCACAGGGCAGTCTGAAAACTCCCTTGAAGGCACCTAAAATGCTTTAGTATGGAAAAGTCATGAAACTGACATTTTTATGATTTTCAGTATTTCCTTCTTTTGCTCAAACCAGCAATTCAGGACAAACTTATGATGTTTTAATTTCTGGCCTCCGGCAGCAGAAGACAGTGGAATAGGTGTGAAAGTTTAGGTACAAATCTTTATCAGAACTTGTAAAATCATCTAGTCCAGTTCTTGGATATGCTGCTGAAACATTTATTTTCATGCTTGATTGAACAAAATAACGTTTTGCTGGCATTCTACAGTCCACAGTAAACGTCAATTATAATTGTTTTTATCCCTTGCTGTTCTGTAGCGTGATGTTACCTGAAACATTTCCAGCAAATGTTTCTTAGAAATTAGAAACTATCTTCTCAGATAGGCATTTTTCTAATGTTACCTCTTAATCAGTGGTTCAGACTGGCTATTTATGGTTGTGCAGGAAAAATGTACGAGCAGAAAATGTTAGAAATATGTATATAGAAATACCCACCATTATTCCCAATCTAGAATAGGTGTTAATGGCATTTTCTACTATAACTTTTTACGAAGGACTGAAATGCCACTGACAGTGTCCTTATAAAAATAATTCCCTGCATTCCTATTTTTTTCTCACCTTATAGTCAGTGTAGTAAAATGTTGAAGACTAAACTCTTTAATTATATTATTGCTATAGCCATTCCTATTTTAAAATGGGATTTCATTTAAAAATACTTTTGAGCTGTTGACTTGTAGCCAAGGTTAAGTGATCTAATTCTGTAGTAAAGGTTGCATTCGAATGTGAAATAATAACATCTGGTATGTAATAGGCTTTTAGTAAATCACATGTTGTAAATGTTGTAGTAAATTTTGCATTCGAAGGAAAAATAGTTCAAACTGGACTTGTGGCATGTTTAACCAACATTGTTTCAGACTTGGAGTAAAACTTTATATTGGCTCAAAGACTATGGATTTGTTGCAATCTTTGCAGTTGACTGAACTTTTTTTTTCTGTGCATACATATTTCAAGTAAACTCTGTAGTTATACCAAGTGACACGTTATGGACCCTAAATCATTGCACTGTGAAATATGCACAGAAAAAAGGACAAATGAAGATATCAAGGGTCTGTTCCATTTCTCACTGAACTGTAAAATGCCAGCCTTGCTGTACAGCAGATCACTGGTTCTGAGCAGGGCTCATTGACTGCTAAGTTGTGGATAGTGTTTCACTTTCTGCAACTGTTAATATCCTGGGTTATCCAGGCATAATGACCTCTCTATTTGTGACACATTGTTGAATTTTCTGGTTCTTTTAACTTATTCAAACCTTTATTTTTTTTTTTTTTCTCCTTCTTTTTCTCCATTCATTGGAAGGCTGGAAGGATTCTGAATTGAGCTGCAGAACAGAGCTGCCTTGCTGTTGGTCAGCCAATTGCAGCTGAAATATGTGGTGGTGGCACATGTGTAAATAAGTACACACTTAAAAATGGAAGGAAGGGTGCTCTACATCTGCCCTCACCCTTCTTTCATAAAGGCTAATGCATGTGCTTTGGATAATATTGCTGTATCTGCAGTATAGTTTGGTTTCATTAGTTCTAATATAGTAAATAATCCATACCATAACAATCTATATTATGTTATTTGATATTTAAACTGATAGGAATTAAATTCCAACTTTATAACTAGTCACTAAATTACAATTACATCTCAATACCTAGGGTATTAAATATTTTAAGTGTTGATAAAGATTTGCATTTTTAAAAACTTTGATACTTCAAAATATGCAAAGAAAACAGGGATTATATACAGTGTACAGAATTTGGTTTCCAGACCTAAATCCAGACCTAACTTCCTCTGAGCTTATGAGGATTTGAAGTTAGAGGAAGTATAAAATTTAATCTCAGGTTTGGACCCATGCCTATCTAGTCTTCTATTGGTTCCCCACCAAAAGAACAGTGTTTATTTTGTTTTTATTTGCACAGTGTATTCTGGATAACTCCAAGTTTTCTCTGGTCCTGTAAAGAGAAAGTTGCATTTTGGAGGGTGGCTTTAGCTGTCTCCAGGAAGGAGTAGAGTGTGTTTGTGTATACCTGCAATCTGTCAGGTGGATAAATATTTTGCTCATCTTCAGCATTGTTGGCTCTCTTTTATGTGTTTTTTTGTCTCTTTTAGGATTCTTTTATGTGTCTTTTATGTGTTTTTTACATGTTTTTATGTGTTTTTTGTGTTTTCTATGTCTTGTTCCCTCATTAAAATCTGTAAATATTGCCAAACTTCACTGTTGAAGAAGAAAATACTTGCTGCTTTCAGTGAACGTTGAAACCAGGGCCCTATATATTGAATAATAGGGAGGATCTAATATTCAATACTGAAGGCTTTTTTCCTTGTATCAATCAATATTTTTGTCTCAAACATTGGAATGTTCTGACATTTTTTGTTGGTAAATTGAAGCCTCTATGATGTGACAAAATTATTTAAGAAAAATAGAAAGGAATATATTCATTTAGGTTTTGCTGTCCTATCCTTCAAGAACCTGAAAATAATCCACTTACTGTCTTTCTACGTGTCTCCTGTAAAAACACCTGCAAGTATTTACAGCATTCACTCTAACTAGGCCTAGGCCATCCCAAAAGAGTCAAGGGGGAAGATCTGCTGATAAATTAGACCTTGTTCAGCACGACATCATTTGCTAGGATGGATGTGTTCCCAGTGGTGCAGCTCCAAGGGTCACTGTGCCTTTTATGCCTGGGCTTCCCGGGAAAGAAATGGCAGCACGGGATAGGATGGATGTTTTACTAGACCATTGGGCACATTGACTTTTATTTTCATGGATATGTAGATCAAATTGAAATAACCTAAAGGGGCTGATGTGATACCCTGGGACTGTTAGACATGTCAAGATTTGTAGGAAGTTTGTATATTCTGCTTCTTGGTACTCCCTGTAGAAAAATAGCGTGGGGTGTCATTGAGATCTGTCACTCGCTGACACTTAGGGATAAAAATACCACCCCCCTCCGCCAGACATTCCCTAGATGTGTCCCAGCTGAACAAGATGTGCTGGACCTAGTTTTGATTTATTTACATTTAAAGCAAGTGCTGTGAAGTCAGATACGCGTGATCCTGGCTGGCTGATATATCCTTAAGCAACTGTCTGCATATTGGCATGTGAAGAATTCTTTCTTGCCTGCTGTAGGACACTACTTTGGAAATGTGTTTTTGTAAACACCCTGAAACTACAGGGCAAGGACAGCTTCTGTTTGAAGGCTTGATAAAACTGCATTTATCTAAGAAACCTCTGTTCAACTGTCATGTTAAAAAGAAACTGTTTATAGAACCATAGAGCATCAAAATTCACAGGGAACAAAGAAATCTGGAAAACTGAAATTAAGGAAAAAACCCCAGCATTAAACAAATCCTTTTTGAAATTTGGACTTTTGAATTTCCTGGGGATTTTTAAAGATTTTTTTTTACAGACTATTTTTTCACCCAAGGCTCAAAAAAATTTGTTACATAGGTTATGTGGATCTCAAAGAAAGTAAAAATATAAACTGTATTTTAAACATCAGGATCATAAATATTGCTGTATGTGTGCAGTGTCTTTTCATTTCTTGAAGCTGCTTTTCAGTTCAAAAAAACTTAGGTAAAGTTATCTTTATATCATACAAATTTAGCAGATATGTCTGAGGAAATTAAGTTTTGTGACTATCTGATTTTATCTGTGATTTTTTGTCCAGCTGATTTAGATAAAATAATTTAAAATTTATTTAATGTTGCAGAGCTTGTTGGACTGACAGGTAGATTTCAGTTTTGCCTTACTGTCGGGAATACTTACTCTGTGTCTTCTTCTTAGCATGTTTTGTTCCCAACTTTCACATCTGGTATAAAAATCTTGTCTCTCTTTTGGTATATAAAGCCTAGTCAGGGACAAATTATTCATTTTATATAGTTTGACTCATGAGTTGATTTTCACCTTTTCTTTAACTTCTAAATAATTAAAAATTGGGCTGGTTTCAAGAACCTTACTAGAAAGTCTGCATTCCAATATGTTAAGCTTTCAAAGCTCTGTAATGTTTTTCGGTGAACCTTCAGAGACAGGAAATTCTGAGGCCAAAAATCAGGTTGAGATTATTATTCTAAGGAAATTTATTACATTCTGATGTATTTACTGGGTATTTCATTAACACAGACAGTGAAATACAATGCCACACATGTATGTACACATGTGAATCTTGGGATTTATCTATATAGTATTTATCTATATATGTTGAGAAGACGAATGAGGCTCCATGAGGTTGGTGAGCAGTCACCAGTGGTGTTCCTGAGGGCCCAATTTCAGGGCCACTTCAATTCCATGCCGTTATCAATGATCCAAATGCAGGATTTGAATGCACCACTAGCAAGTTTGCAGCTGATGCCAAACTGGGATGTGCTGCTGACTCTCTTTGAAAGATGAGACATCTTGCAGTCTATCTGGACTGGAGAATTGGACAAATACCAATGGGATGGAATTTAGCAAGTCCAAATGCTGGATTCTTGTCTTGGTTTAGGGTAAATTTGGGAGAAAACCTCTAAAGGGGTTTCCTCTACAAAGTGAATTCAAGTGGTCCCTTCCCTATTGGTTTGGGAAAAAGATTTTTTGGAGAAAAGTAGAAAAATTTGTTTATTTAATAGGCAAATAATTTATTGGTACAAAAAAGTGGACAATATTAAACAATAAAATTTTTTGTAATTTTAAAAGAGATTATAAACTCAGAAAGTTCCCTTTGTGGGCTGTAGTTTAGTTTATTTAGTCTCTTATCAGTCCCTCCAGTGCTGGAAATGTTGTGGTTTAGGCCTGGTCTGGTGGGCTATAGGTGTGAGTTGTCGGTATTATTCTGGGTTTTTAGTCTAGAGTAGGTTTAAATAGTTCTAAAGAAAAGGAAAAAACACAGTCCAGGGAACTTCTCTACAGAGAGAAGTTGAGGAGCTAGCTAAAACTAACTAAAAGCAAAGGAGAGCTCTGTCCCACTGTCTGTCTGTCCGCGGACAACACAGTCCAGGAGCAGGGATGTGGAGGAGTGAGCACAGCTTCTGAAACAAACTGTGTGCTTCTTCCCCCCTCTTCAGTCTCAGAAACAGTCCTAAAGGTGCAAAAGTTATTTCTGGGTGAATCAGATGAATGGGAATTTGAGCGTGGTGAAGTTCTGCATCTGGGATGGAGTAACACCAGGCACAGGTGTAAACTGGGAGAGGAGAGCCTGGAGAGCAGCCCTGCAGACAGGGATCTGGAGGCACCTGGCAGCAACAGCCCAAGAGAAGCCAGCAGTGTGCCTGGCAGCCTGGAGGGCAAACTCCATCCTGGGGGGCATCAAGCACAGCTCAGCCCAAGAGCTGATTGTCCTGCTGAGGCCAGCCTTGGTGGGGCCTCACCTCGAGTGCTTTGTGCAGCTCTGGGCCCCACAGTCTGGCTGTGAAGGTCCTTGAATGCAGCCAGAGAAGAGCAACAAAGCTCGTGGAAGGGTTGGAAAGGACGTGCTGTGAGGAGCCACTGAGGATTTTGGGCTTGTCTGGTTTGGTGAAATGTAGGCGCGCAGTCTGTGGGCAGCCCAGAAGGGCTAAGGGAGCTGCATGGTAGGCCATTTCCAACAGAACTGGTCTGTTTTAGACAGAAAAAAATATTCTCAGAAATCTGTTCTCTTTTTTTTCTGAATGAATGTGGTGTTTGGGTTCAAATGCTGCAAGAGAAATGGGAAATATAGTAATTTTGAACCTGATTTAAAAAGCCCAGTGAGTCAGTATCATATAGAGCTGGAAAACTGTGGAAGTGTGTTGAAAACCATTCTGGTTGAGGTAGTTTTTCTGATTAGATTTGCCCTATTATTAATTAATTTATTTAATAAAGTTCATAATAAAACATTAATTCATTTTCACTCCAAAAAGTCTTAAGGCATGACTCATTTCCCAATTCTTTTATTCAACAGAATAAGCTGTGGAACACAATTCTTCTCCACATCTTTATTTACTGCATTAGATGCTTTTTTATCATGTTAGCTTCAGAAATCAAGTGTTCTTTCCTGGAGAAGCCATGCTATTTAAAGTATAAATATAGTGTTATGTGCTAATTTGTTTTTGAGCTCTGGTAACATGTGGGTTTTGGAAGCTGCATAAGTATTACATTGTATTTGCATTTCCAAAGTAATGGATTTTTGTGGGGGTTTTCCTCATTTGTTGTTGTGTTTCCTTTTTCAAAATGAAGCTTTCAATGAATTGCTATTTTAGTGTTGTGATGTCGCTGCATTGCTTGTTGCTCATGTTATTTTCATAAATATTTTCTATTTAATGAGAAAACAGAAGCATACTGTGTTTTATTAAAACCTTTTTAAATGGAACAGAACCTGTTCATCATTTTAACTGAGAATTTTTGTTTTAATTTTGGTTTTAATGCTTTGTTTCTTGAATTGCAGTGCTTTTCTTAATTATTTATTTCAATTACGTAGGAATTCTTATTCTTTAATCTGTGTAGTAACCCGTGATGACAAAGGGTCAGTGTTTAGAAGTGAGACCACTCAAAAAAAAATCTAAAGAGTGATTGGCATCTAAAATGAGTTGTTTGCTTCTCTGCTTTTTATATATCTTTGTTAACAAAAGCCTAAAACACATTGTGGGATAGAAATTAAGACCACTGAGCTCAAGCTGGGTATGTTATTAACACCTTCTATTTGCAGTTAACAAGCACAAAATAAAAATAATTCATTTATTCAACAAATATGGCCAAACTTCAGTAAATAGTGAGACGTTCTTTGACTAGATTTGGTTGTCCTTACTCTTGCACAGTTGAAGAAAGTAATCCTTTCAAAATAGATTGTAGATTAAAACAAAAATATTTTCCAGGATAAATAAACTGCTGAGAAATTCATTTCCAGTATGTTTGGTCAGATGAACTGTTTAAATGGCAGTGAAACTTCAACAATCTGAAGAAATGGTGACCATGTTCCTATTGTTTTGTCTGTTATCTGGAATTGTTCCAGAAATTAAAAATTAAGTTGACAGCTGCACAATTCTTTATTTTTCTATGCACACTGATTGTGCATAGAAAAAAAAATTGCAGTTTGCATAACACAAGGAGAGAGGTTTTTGAAGTTTGTGGTAGTTAATAACTATAACACTGTTTGGTTCTTGCCCATGTTTCTTTTTATCAGGAAAAAAATTGGTAAGGGTTAGCAGGCAGGTCTTTTTGGAAAATGGTGTGTTTCTCCATGTGTTTCGCATTCACTTTATCTGGAGTGTCATGTTATTTTAAGTTGCAGCATATGTAGGCCAACAGAAGCTGACATAAAGGAAAGCAGCACAATGCAGGGTAATGATATGTGACACATCCAGATTGAGAAGGAAATTCACTTTCTTGGAGCTAATACCTACTGCTCACTGTGTTTGCCATGAACATACACTCTCCCCTATGCAATCAGAAAATACTTATGTGGAAATGCTTATGTAAAAAAACTAAAAAATGGTTTGTTTTGAAAAAAGCCTGTAAAATCATCATGGTTTTCAGATGTTGATCCATAATTCAATCCTGATATTTTTTCCTTATTCAGAAACTATTCTTATGCATCAACAACAAATTTATCTTGATATTTTCCCTTACATTTTAGTCAAAATATTAATATTTAATGTAATCCATATTTGTGAAAGATCAAGTTATGTGCTGTTGTTCAGGTAAACCTTATGGACAACTTAAAATACAAGTTGATAGAAAGCAAATTTAAAACTCCAAATAAATGAAAGTATAATTCAATTATTAGTCTGAAAATACACTATGAATCTGAGGTTTTTTTCCTCAGAATTAAAATGTGGATGGAACAATGAAGCAGGAGATAAATGTTTTGGAATATATTGTCCATACAAGCTGATAAACAGCAGGATAGTCACTGTTATTGATTGGTGAAGAACTTTTTTCCTTGAGAAATAAAAGCCCCCCACTGTTTATTGTATTCTTGCTATTGAAGGGATTTATTTTAAAGTAAAATATAAGCAGTCCTAAATTGAAAATAACTGTACTCATGGGAAAAGTCTGAGAGTAGGCTCAAGAAAAAGTCATGCAACTGAAGCTAAACTGTTGGAATTTTCCAGAATAAATCAAGATCAAAACAACTAAATGTCTTAATATTACTGAGTATTCTTAAGATACAAAAAAAAAAAAACTCTTCTCAGAACTCAAAGTTTTGGAATCTTGGTTTCCACTTGAGCTTAGAAGGTTCAGTGAACCTGTGGGTTGCCCATTCAGAATTAGCTTTGGAAAATATGCCCAAGTGTTTAACTGCTGTAGCGTTACCTGCCTTATGAATGAAATTACTTAAATTTATTCACTAATGAGTGATGGAACAGAAAAATGTGGCTTTTCTTGTACTTGTTGTACATTACATTCTGTGACCACAAGGTTTTCTTGAACTAAAATTTCCATCATAAATAAAAAATATTTTCTGTAAGTAAAGGTTCTGCCTATTTCATCATGAGGGGAGTGAAGCGACTACTGCTTGAATTGAAGTAACACCTGAGAAAATGCCATGGTGCCTTTTCATGGGCTGAGCTAAAGAAGTAACATACATTCAACGCATTTCCATGTGTTCAAAACACAAAGTCTGGATTTTTACAAGGCTAAGTAGATGAGATGTTAATCCCTCAAATTCAACACATTGTAATTTGCAGTTGTCTGTCTTTTTTTAATTTGGGACATTTTGCCACATAAGCAAGGATCAAAAGAGCATTAATAAGGCAAATTGACTTAACTGAGGAATTTAACCAGTAAAATTTAGTCAGGTTTCAAAACCATCAGGAAGGCTTTTTCGGTATGTGATGGGTCTTGATTTCAGAATATGCCATTTTAAAGTCTTTTAATGTACTACAGGGAAATGTACCAAAATGTCACCTATAACTAATTAAATATTACCAAAGGACAGGGCTACAAAATTTCATTGTTGTGTTTATATGCATTTTCATTTTGAAATGAAACAAACTGCTCATTTTGAAATGAACAAATTTCATTTGTCTTTATTCTTAAACTGATACATATAATATTCAAATATTTTTGGTTTTGCATTTTGTGCATATAAAAAGGTCTCTATTTAAGCCTGACCGTGAAAACTTTGTGGAACACAAAGTTCTGTCTATGCAGGAGCTCCTGTGACATTGGTACATCAACAGCCACTTTTGCCATTGTTCCCTGGTGTTTAGACTGTTGTGATTCTGCTGATGTAGCTGATGTTTTTCTTCATTATTCCTCTGCCTTTGTCCTTTCCTACAGGCTTACCCTGAGTTTGTCCTGACCTACCTAGAGGAGCTAAATGAAAGAGAGGAGGTGACCCAGACAGAAAACCACGTTCACCATGGGGCCTGGTCTGCAGCTCATCAGGAGATAGACAGCAGCTCAGCAGAAGAGGTCACAGTATTGAGCCAGAGGCAGGTCAGAGACAGTCCTTTCAAAAACACGTTTTGGAAAGAGAAATATCACTGTGGAAGTCAGCTTATTTCCTTAAAAAAAAAAGATTTGATTTCTTAATTTAATAGGGTATTTATATGTGGGATTATAGAGCAGTAAAAAATTTCATATATTTGTCTCAGAACAGTTTATGCTTATAGCCCATGTAGGAAAAATTTTAGAAATTTCTTATTTTCAGTGTGGAAAAACTCAAGGGAGAGAAACAAAAAAAAAATAACCCAAATCCTCTCAATATCTAGATTTGTGCTGCTTGATGCATCTTGACATAGGTATTTGTATTTCTGACATTTTCTGCTAATCAACAGCCTTGCTTGAAAAAGTAGACACACATTATTTTAATTAGCAATATATAAATTACATGACTGTACTTTCATCTCTTAGGTTCTGAAAAAAAATGTCAGCAACCCCAACCAGAAACAACTTTCAGGACCTTTGGACGCCCATTTAATGCCTGCAGATCCCCTGGGGGAGACTACACAGCTGACAGTGGCACTGGTGAGGAAACTAGAAGAGAAACATCCTAAGGCCTCAGCTCAAAGGTAAGCCACTGACAGAACTGATATTTATTGTTCAATGACATTAGATGTTTTCCTTCAGTTTCATGTAAGATTGATTTCCTGGATATTATTGAAATATCTCAGAAACCCTCTGGCTGATAAGCAAAAAGGAATTTTGACTAAAATTAATGAAAAGGGGTGACATTTATGTGCTTCTTCCCTTTTTTTTTCTTTATTATTTTGAAGATTGATGTGGATGATGTTTGGTAGTAATTGCAAGTCTACTTTTAAATTTTTTATCAACAAACCTCACATTGTGCACATTACAAGAAGAAATAGGACTTGTACCAACACTGTGACATGTTTTGTGGCACAAGACTTAAATTTAAATGGTAAAGGTTTTGTTAGAAACCTGAAAGTCATGCTGAGCCCAAACACTAAATGACAGTCACTTTCAATGGAGGATTGGATTTTAATTTCAATAAAAGATAAAGAGTAATGTTCTTAATTGCTTCTACTGGCAGCAGGCAGAAGACTTTGTCTTTCTTTAGATAACTGAAACAGTCTCTTACTGTTTCAGTAATGGCAAACTAGCCATAGCAAAATAGCCAAACTAGCCAAATGGCATTTGGCTAGTTATCTTTGAGGTTTGGGGTATTTTTAGAACAAAACATATTAAAAATGGAGCTCCCATTCAGATCATGAGACATCACTTGCTCTCAGGAATGAAGTTGAATTTCTAAAGGTGTTACTACTGGCAGTAAATTACTGACAGTAATTTGCTGATGATTCAAGCAACAAGAGTTCATCTAAGCTGCTGTAACTCTTCCCTTGGAAGAATTCCCCTTAGAGAACCCACAGATTGGCTCCTCTGCTCTTCCTTCAAGGACTACAATTTCAGCTATGTCCTTTATGATATTATTTACAAATACTGAGTTTTCTTCTATCTGAAATGTTTTTCAAAATGTGCCTGAAGACTGACATGATTGAGGTGTTTGAAAGAGTTGGCTGTCAGTAGCTTTTGGGGAGCTGCATAGGTAGAGACAGCTTACCAGTATTTTGGGTAGTTCTATTTTTATTTGATGAATCAAATCACTCTAAAGCTTTGTTAAAAATAAATTATTAAACTACTAATGAATAATCTTGTATGTTTAAAATGTAATCTATTTGCTAATGTTGGCTATATTGACTCTTTCAAAAGATGCCAGCTGCAAAGTAATGTGAGGATTTAACCACCATCATTTGCTCTTTTGTGCTTTGAGTATGGAGTTTCTTGTGCTTTAAATACGTCATGTGATGGCACGGTCACTAACAGCTATTTAACTTCATTTAAGTACAATGGAATAAAGGAACTTTTCAACTAAGTGTCTGTTCTTTTAGCCTCCGATAACAGGATTTAAATATTAGGCAAAAAAATCTCTTCTTGCACAACAAACATTTGATTTAGAAAGCTCTCGGCAGTCAAGATCTTCCAAAAGTAGACTTCTGCAGCCAGGAGCATTTTCTTGAACTTGAATTAGATGTAGAAAAATGCATTTCAATACCAAAATAACATTATTTTGCTTTCAGAAATATTTGGCACTAAATACAAATATAACTAATTCTGAACTTCTGCAGTTCCCACTGTTAGGGAGGTAGTAGGTGATTTCAATTCTCTTTATTGCAATTTTCCACTAGACTGTGATAAGTACTAATGTGTTCTGTTAAACAGCTGCCACATCCCACTCTAGTTTGTAGAATCCTTTCAGTGACTGAAAGGTGATGTAAGATCAGGAGACAGGGTTTTATCTCCTATGATTTGAAAAGCTGTTCAATTTCCAAATAGTAAAAAATTCTGCCTTCCTTTAAAAAATAACACGAAAAACTGCCATAAGCACAAATGAGGTATGAACTGTGTGTTAGGAGAAAATGTATCTGTGCTCCAGAAGTGCTTCAGTTGGCCCAGCTACACGAGTTGATAAAGGGAAGACTATGATCTCTGTTCCTCCAAAGTCCACCTGGTTCTTGTGAAACTCTTTTGGTTAACACCCCCCCTCAACAGGTTTGTAGGTTTTTGTAAAACTCTGCCTTTCTGAGAGGGAAGGAAGGGGACTCAGGTGCCCAGACACAGGTGTGCAGAGTGATTTTGGGGTGTTCCATGGGGCATCACTGGCATCCAGCTGCTTTGGAGTGCTGTGAGTCTCCTGCCAGCACTGTGATGGATTTGCGGCATCTGTGCAGATCCTTTGGGTGTGGTGACAGTCTCAAATACCAGTCTGTGTCTCCCTTTGAGCCATTGAGTTCTGCCCTAAAGGTTTTGTTTTCCAGTTTATCTTCACAGGAATATACATTTCAGAGGTGTCATTCTTAGTGTTTGGTTTGGTTTCTGAGGAACAGCCACCCTTTCACAGTGAGCCACAGCAGCCAAAGAAAACCTTATTCTGTAAGATGGGGTAGGGAGAACACTATAATAGGGCTAATTTTCAAAGAATATAATTAATTAGATTACAAGGCTGTCTGTTTGCATGATTTTCATACTTTTAGGCTTTTCTTCCTTGTTTATCTTTGCTGGTTGAAGGCCGCAGTCAGTCCTTTTCTTACCTGCACCTTGTTCAGCAAGTTGCACATTTTCCTCTGATATGTGTTAAGGTAACAATGTGTAAAGATAAAAATGAAATGAAGTTGTTGTTTTGGGGGTTTTTTTGTGTCTCATCTTAGTGGTCTTAGGAGGTCCTTATTGTCTTTGCAGACATCTTATTGAGTGTTCTTTCCAGTGTTGTTTACTTAATGCATCTCACACTTTAAACACTTTGCATGATACACGATGCCTGTAAAATAGGGAAACATGAGCCTCATCACTGATTTACCAGACTAAATCCCCTGAGTTTCCATGTGAAAGGTGGAAGACTTGTCCATTCTAGCAAATACTGTTGAGGAAAAAGTGACAAGTCCCAAACAGACCAAAACCCAGCACAAGGTAGTTGCTAGACGTGGAGGATCCAAGATGCCGAGAAGACTTGGCTTTTAGGAGAAGGTTGAGTAGAGCATTGAGTTGTGTGACTGTGATTTATGTACTTCTCTCAGTGCACAAGGACTAATGACTTAACTAAGTAACTAATGACCACTGATTTCTTTGCCATCCTTATTCTCATTCTCACTCTTTGTGGGTGGGAGATGGCTAATCTATTGCCTCCTTTCACTTAAAAATAGCTTAGAATGGGCACTTCCATTAAATAATGACACATTATTGTCTTTACTGGGTCAAGATAATGGTTAATGTTTTTGATGTTGTGGAAATGTAACCCCTGCAACTTCTGGCAGTGTTTTCAATTACTTCTCTCATTGTTGTGATTCTACATGTTGTTCCCGACTAGGAAAGTAAGAAAGTGGTCTTGTATCAGCTGCTACAGATTTGTGCTGTCCTAGCAGTACATTCAATTTGAGAATTGTCCCTGTAAAAGGTACTGGTTACCTTTCTAAAATTATTCACGTGTTTTGATGCGGTTTTGGTTTCAGGCCTTATTGGATCACTTTGTTGTTTCCAGAAGTAAGCTTAGTTTCACAAGTTTCTGTATCGTTGATCTCTAACCCAGACCTGCATTTAGGTATGCTCCAGGTTAGCTACCTGCTAGGTACAAGCACTCTTGGATCCGAGTCAGAATGTTTATGACCTTGTCATATTTACTACTGAGGCAGATCCATCTGGGATACTTGGTTTCATTTTAATTTTCCTGAATCACTTGACAAATTCAGTTCTTACAATTTGGTAAGACTTGGAATGACTAAGGAATAGCCCCAAGGAAATGGAAATGTTCTCCCACTTCCATTGTTACAGTTTAGCAAATGCTTGACCTTGATTCTTGATACTGTTCTCTCATTTTAAGCTCCATAAGGACCAAACATAAGTCGTGATCTATGTCTGTATTGTAAATTGGCTACTCCATGAAGACAGATAAGAATGTATTAGAAGCACTAATTTATTGCTGGAGTATTTAAAAAATCTATTTATACACATTCCACAAAAAAAGAGAATGTGCTTTAGACTGCATTTTCTGCACTTTAGAAGTCTGCATTCATTTTAAGTAACCCTTCAGATTTCTATTTGAGGAAAGTCCTCTCTGAGAAGAGCTTCTTTTCACAGAGTTGCAACGACTTTTTCATGCTGTGTCTGCCATGTAACTGTTCTAAAGGTTAAAACTTCGAATTGGAGACAAATTAGCTTTCATTATCTGCTTTAGTCACATCTTGACAAAATTATTCCAAGAGCTGTATCTGCTGCAAATACAAATCCAGTTCCCTGCTCGTCCCAGAGAGATGTCATCTATCCTTCTGAAAATGAAGGTGTGTTAAACACCACATTCCCATTTGCAGATATTTGTTTACATTAGTGTACTAATTTGAGCAGCTTACCTTTATTTAACTGGCATCAGAACTGGGGGGCTGTGGGGAAGTTTGCAGCAGCCGACAAAGCACGGTGACCCAGCTTGTCACCCAGTGACCTGTGAGAGGGAAATAATGAACTGTGAGTAGCTGTCATCCTAACTGCTTCTGACAGTTTGGCTATGGGCACATCTGTGTTAGTTGCATGGAAGGGCCTTTGTTGTTTTCCCACTAGTGACTTTGCAGACCGCTGTGGGCTTTGCTGGCTGCCCTGCTCCTACTCTTCCCCTCCTTTTTCTGTGGTAACAGCAGCTGCCACTGACAGAGCTGACATTTCTTTTAATGATTTGCTTGGCATTTATATCATTAAAGAGAAGAAATTAAATGAAAATACAACAGTTGGTTATCGTAAATGAAAATATTCTGTAAATCCACATAAGATCTTTTACCACTATTCATATAATCATTGCATTTTACCTGCATAACTTGCAGCAGTGTTCAGTGTCTGTTGATACCCCTCCATCCGATGTTTTGCTTAACTATTTTGGGTGAAACATTGAGTTTTATGATAATAAGATTTTAAACAATCCAGTATAGAATGAAACTAGGCAGCTTTTTATGGCTAAATGATATATTACCTTTAACAGTAAATAAATAGGCAAGGTTGTGGTTTATCTTGTAACAATTACTATTGCAGATTGACCAAAAGCTGCATGTCTTTACTGGCACTGCAGTGCTAAATCTTGGGTAACTTTGCTCATCCTGTGAGCATTTCAGCTAGGAGACTGTCAAACAAAGGCATCCCTGCTCTCATAATGGCGCTCTTAGCTGATTTGTGAATGGTGATTCTTAAGAACAATGTGAAATCCTGACTTTGGAAAAATGAATGACTAAAAAATTTCTTTAAAAGCGTAAAGCTGTTTCAAAAAAGGGTAAGTTTTTTGCTTGGTTGCTATAACTTATTAAGTTGTAATATGCTTGGAGTAGGTTGGTACAAATTACTTTGCAGGAGTTGAGGATTCAAGACTGCCCTCTCTAGACTGAAAGAACATCGTGCTGGACCTGAAATCTTTTCAGTACTAATTGTTTTACTGCTGCAGGTTTGGGGGAATTTAGGTTGTCTTTTTGTATTTACACTTTTTTTTCTTATTCTCTTTATCTGATTCATGCCCCAAGTTCAAGCTGTCCTCTATAGCATTCACATGCAAGGAAAAAGAAACTTATGTTTTACCTCCGAGCACACAGATTTCTGAACTGTTTCCTTTGAGGGCTGTAGAATTGTGTGCAACCTGCTCTAGAATCCAGGTCACAGTCTCTGCCGAATTCTGAGGTGATGGAGCCATTGGATACACACAACAATGGGTCCTGTTCCTGCATTTTTGCTTCTCACCAGTGCACTCCTGTGCCCTTCCCTACTTAAAATGCAGCTGTGAGAATTAAATTGGTATTGCCATTTCTATACTGATAAATTACCTAAGTTGGGCATTCCCAGCAATATGGATACCTTCATGACTGAGAGAGATCACAGTTTAAATAATGTTTAGCACAACCAGTAGCTACTGAAAAACCTCACTGCCTTACAGCAAGTGTTGACACCCCTCTTTGTTGTTGAAAACAAACCACAAAGGGCTGAATTTTGGGTTTGTGGGCTTTGATAACAATTCTGGCTTCCACTGAGGTTGACAGCAAAACTCCCGGTGTCTACAGCAGCAGCAGGATTTCTCTGTACAGCAAAGGGTGTGGGGAGCAGGAGCTGTGCAAGCACAGCACAATTCTCAACACATCATACGCAGCTCAGGGGAGCACTGCAGGTGCCTTCCAGCTTCTGGCATTTCTCTGGAGTGTGGGACACAATTCATCAGCCCCACAGCTCTGCATGAAGCTGTTCAGCTTCACAAACATCTGTGAGAAGAAGGTGAATGGATTGGCAAAATCTGAAGGATGCAATATTATTTCTGGTGGAAGCAAATGAGAACTCTGGCACCAAAAGCTTTTTTTCAATCTCCCTGAAATCTGTTATTTCCCCTGTTAAGAGGGGCTAATGCCACAGGTGCTGGTTGAAGCCATGGGATTGCAGAGAAACATCCATCAGATCTTAGAACTTGCTGGGTGTTTGCAGAGAAATTGCCCTGCTATCATATCTATTTACATGTATCTGTATGCATTTAAGACAATTAAAGGCATTTTTCATACTAAACTACTATTCAAAAAATAATAATGGTGTATTAATTCATATTGAAAAGTTGCAGAGATGGTGGATCTCAACTTTTACACATTTTGACAGTTTTATTTGGAAACCTTATCCCTCCTTTTTCAGAGATTTTTAATATTCCCTTGAGTTGAAGGTCCAATGGATGTATGGAAACAAAAATCCATTTTAATAGAATTTCTTTATATGAATTAAGTTTGTAACATAGATAATGCATTTGAAGGGAAAATGCAACTTTGATTTGCTGGTTGAACACTCACTCATATAAACTTAGTGTTTTGCTACCATTGTCTTAATAGGACAATCACAGTTAACCACCACAGGTAAAAAATATCAGCTGTTGGAAAAGTATAAATCAGTCTTAAATTCTCAAGAAAGTGCAACAACTGCCTCTTTGATCTGTCAGTTTTGAAGGATTAAAAATATACTGAAAATTTTCAATGAAAAACTTACAAGAAGGCATTTTTTCCACAACAATTGGGCACACGTCTACATTACTTATAAATTAATCTTTTCATGTAAAATGCTAACTTAAAACATTTCTTGTATTAAAAAAATTATGATGATATAGTCTGAGATGCTACAGAATTTCAAAAATTTCACAAGGTGAAATGTCTCAGTGGCAGTTTTTAGACTTTTACAGGATACAATTAATCCATAGAAAACTGTATAAGTCTACATGAAATGAAATATGACTTGATTAAGTAGCAGTCCAATTTAACCTCCAAATATTGTTGACCTTCAAACAAGTTTTCATCATTGTTCTGTACAAAGTCCAATCCTGTTCACAACTACTAGTTCAGAGGTAATTTCCTTAAATAGTATGAAACACTCTACTTTCCTTCCAAACCAGCTTCAAATAGGCAAATTCTTTTTAGGTAAATAGTATTTGAAAACTTAGAGCTATCTTCACCCAGGTTCATGTATTTATCAAGTGCTTATTATTAGCTGATAATGAAAACAAACTGAATGAGTTAATGAACTTGAATAAGCAAGACCACAGCAGGAACTGAGTCACTGAAAACAGAGCTATGGTTAGCAAAGGTTGCTGCTTTTTTAATGCTTAACATGCTGGAATAGGAGACAGATGGGGAAAAAAAAAAAAAAAAAAAAAAAGGGCTTCCCAGTCAGGTACAAAGCAAGGCACTGCTGAATCCTTCCTGATCTGTCAGGATTGAAAAGGATGTGCTCTTTCTGCTGTGGTGACTGTGGAAGAGAATTATGCTTACAAACAATCCCCCCACACTCTTCTCTGAGGCGAGTTGCATCCTTGGCATGATCGAGTAAATATCAAAATATAAATATTGAGTTGTATCTCCTCAGCTTGTGCCAGTCAGGGATCAGGATTGGGGTTTCTACCCTCACCCCTTTCTGGGGTTTGTGACACTTTGTTACCCACTAATGACAACACCAGGTGATTTACTTGCATTTAGAGGAACACTTTTCAAATAAATAAAACCTCAAAAACAACTCAAGCTCACCCAAAGATATAGAGAGGACAAGGAAAATACTGAAGGGGTTTAATCATGAAGAAGGATGGGATGTACAAAATAAGTAAATAGTGAATAAATTTAAGAGTAGTGCACAAACGCTCTCTTGAGGATTTCTTGCAAGTTTCTGCTTGTTTGTGAGCTGTTTTTTGGATTTGTGTAGTTTGGAGTGTTTTGTGTCTTAGGGTCTGTATTTTTTTTTCAAAATAACATTTTGTTTCTGGGTAAAATGATGCAAGAGAGAAGGGTGTTTATTCTTCTATGCTGAAATAATCATATCTCATTATCCAGATGTAATTTAATTGATGAAGGTAAAAGATGAGAATTTATCCTAAAGTACAGGGAAGAGTAGTTGAACAATAGCTTGTAGTTGAACAAATTAGCTTGAACAATAGTTATATCACCCCTTTTTCTTGCTAAAAGTATGTGTATCTGGAAGTGACTGAAACTCTCTGAGGAACTGGGCTGAATTTCTTTTGAGATAAAGCTTTTAAATGCAACAGATGGGATGGGGTTGGCTTTGGATTTTTGGTGGGTGTTTTCTTTTTTTGCTTTAATGGTATGTGAAAATTCTGAGCCTTAAAAGGTTAGAAAATGTGTCAGTGGCTGAAATTGAGAGAATCTGATAGATTTCTAATGCAGTATGTGACAAAAGAATTTCATGAGAAGGCTTTGTGCCAGCAATCCTCATGTCAGTGAAAAGTCTTGGGATGTTAAAATTGAGAAGTTTTACTCACTTATCTTGTTATATCAAGCATAACCCCCACAAACACCCTGACAAAGATAAAACTGACAAATGCACAACTAATCTTCCCACTCCCAAAGACAAGAAAATTAGGTCTATGCTGTTGGAGCACAACTCAAGGCTTCTGCAACAATAATAGAGACTAATTTGTAATTGTGTGATTTGTAATCACACAATCACCCCCTGCTCCTCCAGCCACCTCTGGATGATGGGAAAGGTGAGAATGGCAAGAAACAGGGAGGGAACCCAAAGGCAGGCTGAGATTTCCCTCCTTGCCACGTGTGGTCTATATTCCCCAGTCATATTCTTAAAATGACACAAATTACAGAGGAGAAAGGTGTAACACTCATGTTAAAAATATTTTTAAAAGCACAGGAATGTTTTCTACAGTATCTTCTGCATTACCTAATTCCTTTTTAAAGGACTGAAGGGATGAGACTTCTATCACTTCCCTTGGGGGTGTCTTTTCTGCAGTATAATAGTTATCTTCTGTTAGGAATGTTTTTTCTGACATTCAGCCAAAAAATATTGTCTGCTCAATTTACTGTCTTTGTACTACATAGGTTTGCACCTCTCCAATATTTTTGATAGGAATTTATCCCACTCAATGCAGTGGTGAAGCTGAGTTTAGTTGTATGAGGTTAGTTTGCAAACCTGTTTAATGAGGAATGCCTCTGTCTAAATTACTTGCATTACCTTGGCTCACCTCATTTCCAGGGGAATCTTGTCTTTCATTCCAAGGATGCTTACCAGGAAAAAGTTTGTATTCTGAAATACCAAAAGTGTGCATTCTGAAATAATCTAATCCCATTTTTTTTCTTTCGCATTCCAACTCAGATGCCTTTTCTTTTGCACTCTAAGTTTGTTTGAGAGTTAATTCTGGTATTTAAGAAATTTAACAGAAAGTGCTTTCTTTTATTACACTTATCTAGGTTTCCAAACACACTTAGAACATGTAGGATCCAAAATTCAGTACTCTGAAGTGGGGTCAAGACTCTTATGAGCAGCTTTAATGAGTTTTCCAGAGGACAATATGGGACCTTAAACATTTGTATGATGTTCAAAGTGAATGGTCAGTGGTAAGGACTGCTAAATAACTGTACAAGCTCTTAATGAAAACAGTGCAGGTCTTTTCAATAGGCTTGGGCCAATATTTTATATTTGTAATGCCATTCAATAACATCTTTTAGACTAACTGGATTTTTTTTTCTGTTAACATGAACGTTGGCCTTAGCACATCTCGTTTTTCTGACCGTGACTTCCTATGAGAGAGCTGTACGTACAAGGAGAGTGTTCCTAGTGCAAACACCTTTATTACAACTCAAGGTTTACAACTTAAGGTTTGTGTCGACATAATAGTACTTGTTTATTTCCCTCCACACTCAAGAAAAAACTATATTGATGAAAGCCTAATTTCTGCTTTAATTTCAGTGCTGGTGTGTCTATCACAGTATTGCACATAACAGTTTTCCACACAAAACCATTCAGAAATTATAAAGTTTGTGGGGAGATTTATTTTTTTTAAATAACTTTACTTCCTGATCTTTAAGAATTAGCCACAGCTATATGGAATAAAGCCAAGAATAAAAATGTGAGTTTCTTTCTCTTCCATAAAATAATATCAGGTTTTCCCTAACTTTAGGAATTTCAACATTGTTTTTGTTTTCGTTTTGACCAATATCATTGCAGCTGTTTATAAATGTATTAAAGCTAAGCTACGCTTTCAGATGCACTTTGATTGCTAGAGTATGGAATTTTATTTAAAATTTTTTCTAGTTTCAGCCTAGTATTATGAACTTCAAAATAATGCTAGTTGTTAGCTTTTAGATAAAGCTTAGTTTAGCGCTCACTGAATTATCTGTTTTTTTATCCTTTTCACCCCACTTTGAAAATGATTAATATATTTGCTTACCAGCAGAAACACTTGGCAGTAATAACCCACTGCCAACAAGAAAATGGTAATTTAAAAATTTTAAAATGAGAAAACTAAGACTCCATTGGAATCTGTTTCCAATTAAAAGGATAGAAATTGCTTTTTACTCGGTTATATACCTTAATTTTTATTAGTGAAAGCCACATCAATTTAAATAAGATAGAGGTTTTACAGTCTAATTATACTAATATTAATTGATAATGAAACTGAAGACACAAATATTCTTATTTCACCAGACCTCCATAAATATTGAAGTTGGATGTAAAAAAAAAAAAAAAAAAAATTTGGCTAAAAAAAAACGCTATCA
>WEZZ01034009.1:40869-67793 GCA_013400585.1 Chloropsis cyanopogon | reverse complement strand
AAAAAAAAAAAAAAATTCTATTAAAAAAAAGGCAAACCCCTCTTTCTTTTCTCTCAAAGCTCGAGTCTGACTTTAGGCAGCTTTGGCTTGTTCACTGACCCAGGAACAAGTACCATCATCCTATTAGTACCCTGAATGTGAGATAACTGTACCATGACAGTATCTTGAACTACAGTGTGTACATATGTTTTGAGGCAGATGAGGATGATGTGTTAGGATTTTTGGGGGGCATGGTGGTTTCTCTTCATGGTGATAACTATGATTATTCCAGTCCATTAAAAAAAATATTTTAAAAATGCTTAATGCATAACGAATTCACAAAAGAAATAATTCAAATGAATACTGCAGTTGTGTGTGTTGGAACATATACATTTCAATTTGCTTCATATTGTTGAAATGAAACATTACATGGATTTGTTAGCATAAGAAATTTAAAAGCCCACCGTGACTTTGTTAAAAAATTGTAATCCCTAAGTAGCTACAGCAGTATATGTCAAGTTATCCCACAGGTTAATTAAGCACTTGTTCCTTTCTTTGTTCTGAAAGCTGTACCAGCTTGCTCCATCTGATGAGCTGCTGCTTCTTAAACTGAAGGACCCAGTGAACAGCCAGGCAGTCACCTCTCAGTCCCTCCTGCAGGCTCACCTGCTGCCCTCACTCCTGCTTTCTCATTCCCCACTGGAGAGCTGTACTCTACTCAGTTTCTTAAGAAAGCACTGCACACCTCTTGCTCTGTCTCTTTATACTTTCCTCTAGTCTTCCTCTACGTTCTTTTACATATGGCAAGAACCAGAACTGCTTCTGGTCATGGGCTTAAACAGTGGTATAAGGGTGTTTTCATTTTTTTCAATGTTTCTTTTCTGAAAACATCCAAACTATGATCTGCTGTTCTGGCACTGATCTGCTGTGCAGGTGAGACTTCCATGGGACCTTCTTTTATTACAATATCTTGTTCTTCAGCAGATTTATTATTATTTAACTGGAGTTAAATAATTACAAAAGCTGTAGAAAACACAGTAATATGTTCCAAAGAAGCACAAGCCTCAGCAAATAACTTATTTTGGAGGGGTTTTTCCCCCTTTATGCATGAAGATTTGTTCTAATAAGGATGTGTTTTGGTAAACATGGCAGAAGAAGTGTTTCCGCTCCATCTAGCTGAACTAAAACTGATGGCTGTGATATGCAGAGGGGTGCAGTGGAAGCCAGGAGAGGGGTAGTATGAGACATTGCATAAACTACTCCTTTCTGTTTTATGCTTCTCAAAGGGACTGCTGGAATGCCGGGGTTTGGAAATACTTCAGTCAATTTGGGCAGTAGCAAATTTACAGGACTATCAGGGCAATTTCCTGGAATCAAAGTCCTCCAGCACATCTAAAGTGACAGAAAAATAATCAAATATGTCAGTTGAAGAAGGGACATTTAAGTTATCAAAGGATCTAGACTAAACTTATCACTGGGGTCTTCTAAATCTCTGGGAAGACATTTTCTCAGTACAAATGAGTTAGGTGAAAATCCATCCTATAAAACAAAGGAGATGAAGGTTGGAATTGACATTCAGCCTTAGTTCCCTAACTTTCATTGTGTGGTTTTATTTTCCCAAATACTTATTTTTCATAGGTTGTGGATGACATCTTACATCAACTGATGAATGTTGAAGGAATTTAGTGTTATCCTTCTAACATTAAGCCCTGAGGCCTTGGTTTTCTTCTTTGTGCTCTAAAGTTGTCTGGCACTGCAGAGCAGTTGTGGAGGTGGTGAGTTTGGCTCTTGGGGGATCCCAGGGTTGCTGGAACACTGGATGCTTGCATCAAGATTGCTTC
The DNA here is from genome assembly GCA_013400585.1 of Chloropsis cyanopogon. NCBI lineage: Eukaryota > Metazoa > Chordata > Aves > Passeriformes > Irenidae > Chloropsis > Chloropsis cyanopogon. The sequence continues at coordinate 65,973 of WEZZ01034009.1, read as the reverse complement.
TGCATTTTACCTTTGTTCTGTGGGGTAGCTTGGCTGAGCTCTAAGGACTGGGTACAGCTCCTGATTGGAATTGAAAAGTGGCAGTGAGGTGGAGAAGGATGAGTGCCTTTCCATTTTCTGTTCTCTTTGTCTCCCATTCAGCAGGAAGTGACACTAAACTCAAATAATGCCAGACACTTAAACACTTCCAATAGCTTTAAATTAGGGGAAGTGTAATAAGACATATTTTCTTCTTCCAAATGCTTCGGAAAGATTAAATTCCTGGGGCTTTTCCTCCCTTATTCCTTGATTTTAGCATCAAGCATACTTATTTTGCAATGTATTTGTGATATGAGTGTTTTCTTAGACTGTTTATTTCATAATCTGCCAGAATTTTTACTCATTCTCCTCTGCTTTAGGGAATGGGAGGTTGGGATGAAGGAGAAGCAGAGAATTAAATGCATCAATTTCACCAGGTCCAGGTTTCCAATACAGAGATAAAATTTCACAAGAAAAGTAATGATTAACAGCTAGATTATGTATTTCAAGGCTGAGATCCATCAGTTATTTAATTAAGGCCTTGATCAAATAATTTATTAAGCGTTGCTAATAATTAGATACAAAAGAACACCTTAACTAGAAAACAAGAAATGTTTCTCTTCACATATATTTATATAGTAAAGATCAGAACAATGTAATTATCTGAGGAAGAAAAACAATATATTTAGTGCTCTTGGTAGTTTTGTACTTAGATACATAAATTTGCAATAAATAGTAAATTTTATTGTAATTCTAAATTCTTACTAATTTCTCACATTGACTTCAGAGAAGACATTCCCTTCACATTTTGCTTAGATGTCCTCTCCAAAGGACACTATAGATGTGTTTTAAGAGAAGAACAAATATGTTCAAAAAACTCAGCTAGCATTTGAATAAATGTAACACTTGTATGTGTCCTTAAAATGAAACAGGTCTTTGGAATTACCTCTACTCAAGATAATGGAAAAAGCATCTAATATTTAAGTGAATGCTTTTATTTGCTTTTTATTTAAAGAACTTCCGTGTTTTTCTCTGTAGTGTTTTCTTCATTCAGCGAGGTAATTTCCTGCAATGCCACGATACTTTGCACAGATTCTGCCCAGCTAGTTTGAATGAAAATTCTACGTATCCTGTAATCATACTTAAAATGTTGATGGAAAATATTAGCTCAGCTGTTATGACCTTTATCCTTATGAAATGTATAGTGTCTAAATGATTAATCTGAAGGCACAACCATTCTGCATATTTTCTACTGAACATTGTAGCAATTGAAATGCCCAAAGAGATATGGGCATTCCTCTGCCAATCAGAATTTTTAATGTAAATCGATACCATTGTAATTAGTTAATGTAAGATTACTTTTTCATTCATTTGGTCTTTTTTTTCTAGGGAAAAAAAGATTAGAAAAGGTTAGCTCTTCAGTGCATTTTCCTTAAGAACTCAGTAACACCTTATTCCTGTCAAGCTTATTTGGAAATCATGTGTAGCAAACACATCCGGGCATTATTTCTGTGCCTAACAGAAAAATGAAATAAATTAGAAGGGAAATTACCTAGGAAATACTCCATGCTCTTTTAGTTCCAGTGTGGTCGGGATTTAATGGCAACTTCAGGAAAATAACAGTATAAATAGGTTGGATTCTAGGAGAATCCTTTTTTTACTCTTGGCAATCTGAAAAATCTTGCTAACTCTACTGTTGACCTATGGTCTTTACCTTGCAAGATTCTCAGCACAGTTTTTTTCAAACACAGTGAAACCTTTGCACATCTGGCTAAGCAAAAGGCACTAATGTTTGGTTTTTAGGGAGACTTTGACAATACCTATTTGCTCAGCACCAAGCACTCTGTGTAGCACTTTTTCTGATCTGTCAGAGTACAGAACTGCAGCGGAGAAGGAGGCTCAAAATAGAGGGAACTTGGAAGTGCAGGAGTCAGTGCCCAGATGTGATTCCTCTCCCCTCCATTTGCCTTTGCCCAAGCACTTTTTTCTGACTAATTTATAAAGCAGAGGAGCCCCAGGTTAATGCTTCTGTTGTATGTCTAAGGTGGCTTTTCATTATGGAATGCCAGAAGCCCTGGATCACCCTTCTGAGATTTAAATACTTCTGTCTTTGTGTCTTTGGTAATTAGGCAGGTTTTCATACACTTATGTTGGGTGCTTGGGGCATTTAACTCTGTTCCTAGCACTGTCACCAGAATGCCTGCTGTAGGACTGAGATTGTCCTGACTTTTGAGTGGTGACAGCAATCTTAAAACCTGCCTTTTTCCTTAACACTGGGAGAACTAAATGGTTTTTGATATGTCCACAAGAGAAATCAGGTTTTCTGTTAAAAACCACATGGCAAATATAATCGGCAGTCCTGTAGGAAAAACAACATCCCGATATTTTGCTTATTCCTAATGGCCTCATTGGTATGTCAAATGGAAGTAGGAAGGGGAGGGAATTGCATTTTACACTTTTAGTACATAATACATCATACTGTGTTATAATTTTGTTTTGCTTAAGCTCATAAGAACCCGGGTAAAAATAACTGCGTTCAGAAGTAGCTTCCTCTGCTTAACAGACTCCAAGGGCGGAATCTCTAAATTAGTTTCTTCCCCCCACGCACACACAAAGCCCTTCGCCTTAGTCCCATTAGCGTTCGCTATAAGTTAGTCTTCCCATATCAATGAGACGCTGCGGCCCTGATGGAAGCTAAATGTCCCTAAATCCCGCGAATTGATCGGCAGGAGCTGTTTTCCACATGAGCGCGGCCCCAGCCAGGCGTACATCCGCGGAGCAGCGGAGGTCAGGGCGGGAGGAGGAGCGGCCGGGCGCGCCCGCGCTCGCTGCGCCTCCGACCGAGCCCGGCTCCGGCGAAGCCAAGTGAAGCGCGCACGCCATGCTCAGTGGCATTTCCAAATCCAGCTCAGCTGGGGGCCTCTGCTTATTGCATCAGCGGCGCATCCTGAGAGGGAAAAAAAAAAAAAAAACAACAAAAAAACCCCAAAAACAAAACAACCAAAAAAACCCAAAAAAAAAAAAAAAAAAAGGAAATACATCGTTTTGTCGAAGTAGCAGATCACAATCTCCCCCCCCCACACACCCCTCCCTCCTTCAAAATCATCACCGGCACGTGCTAATAGCTCTAATAGATACAGATTTTATGCATATTTCAGTCACAGCAGTATTTCTAATGCATATGTGAAAGGGTCCTTAATTTATGTCTACCAACTGTGTGGTGCCCTTCTTTTGGGTAGTGTCATCATCCTAATGGTGTTTCTATTATACTCAAAGGTAGCAAATGAGGCTTATTGCAGGAAGGTAATTGATTTTCACTGAGTGAAAATGTAAATAGCCATAAGAAATCCTATGAAAGACAGGCAGTTCAGAATTGCCAGCAAATTCATATACATTACTTATTGGTGTTAGTACCTGTAAAATGTGTCTTATTATAAGAAACCCACAATGACTGTATTTCACATTATTTTATTTCAAATTGAAGTAAAAATTGGAGAATTTAGATGATTTTGCCTTTACCAGTTTGACTGTGCATTTTATGAAAATTGCCATTCTGTTCACTAAGGTTGCTTCATTTTGTCAGGTTTCTCTCAAGTGGAAGTGAGTAAAATTCCTGATACAGACGTGTAAAGAGAAATGGTTCTTTGGGATTTCAGTACTAAGAGGCAGTCATTTCATGCACCTCTTTGTGGATTGTCGCTGTGAGCTTGCCTTTGCATCTTGAAGGGTTATTTGGGATGGTGCAGTTTACTCAGACCTCAGGATTCCAGAAGAATGCATAAGTTAAAATGAAGACATGCCCTTCATGTTCTGGCTGCATCACAGCCACCGTTTTAGGGAATTGTTTTAGGTCAGCAGAAATAGCCACCTGTGGTTACAGTCTTCCTGTGCATTTTGCAAAGTGTGTAGGCTTTTTTCCCCCCCCACTCACAATATTGTCTTCCCATTATTTTTGCTATCCACAGTGTGCTCCTGATTGCCAAAGTGATACCTGCTATGAAGGGCAAAGCTGATTAGATGCACATTTATTTCCTTTCAATATTGCACTGGGAGTTTAAAGTTCTATGTGTTTTATGATCAAGGACTGGTGGCAATAGGTTATTTTTTTCCCATGAATAAACTGATTTTCAAATCTTCCAGTGAGTAAATGACCAGGAAATACTTCACATTTTAGTCCCTGCTGGCTCTGTCCATTATCTCCCAAGTCATAGTTTTGTCCCAGCATAATTGTTTGAATGTTTTTGCCATGTAATTATTATTTCCATAGCAAAAACTCACTTTAAAAATAATTAATTTTATTTAGAGTTAGAACATTTTTGACTAACAAGTATTGATCCTTCTGCAGTTTGCTTGGAGGAAAATATAAAGCCCAGTAGAGATCTCACTTAAAGCATGGACTTGAGAATGCTGAATTTTAATATGGAATGACAATACTGGTGTTAAAGGTTAACCTAGAATGTATTATATTCAAAAGGTCTTAGCAAGTTACAGATTAAATTGTCGTTAGTTCCTTTAGTTGGCCACTGCATTTAGCATTTTTTTTTTGGTACATCTTATGTATTCTGGCTGCTATAAACACAGGTCAAGTTTAGGAACACTTGTTGGTACAAAACAGATCAGAAAGCTCTCTAATTTTGCAGCAACAGAAAGCAAAAATTGTTTGTGTTTTTTTTACCATGTCAAGTTCCTATCTTCAGTTTTATGCAACCCACTGCTTGGCTCTTACTAGAACCTACAGGTTTTTAAAAATAAATCCATTATTCTTTCCAAAAACTAATTGAAAACAAATTTCTCAACTTTTGGGAACCATGTTGAATTAACAGTATTGCAGTCTTTATACAGATGCAAACATATGGTTTAACGTCTTAGATGTGCAGAGTACCTCCATTACTGCCCATTTCAACTTGTTATTAATCTGTGAAGCTTGAAAGCAAAATAAAAAAATAATCCAGGTGTGTAGCTTAAATCTTCTTATGTGGTGTTACTAAAGTATAGCTCTCATGCTTTTGAGAAGCATTTTTGTAATGAGTTTTTTATCTCCAAGATGAATCTGCAGATTGTCTGATATATCCATTTATGGTGCAACTGATTGCCTTCTAATTTTTAGGCCTTCAGGTAAAAAGGATGAAAGATTTTCACAAGAATGAGTAAACAGACACAGGGAAGCAAATCTGAATATCCTGTTCTGTCTCCATAATTTCGGTATCATGGCCTATTCAGGCAGGTCCGTGCTAATAAATCTACGGAGGGATCAAACACAGAATAAAAAGAAAACCTCTGTGCAGAAACATTCCCCTCTGTTCAGCAGAGTAAAACAACTCAGATAAGCAAACAATTAGCAAAATTCTGTATCTGTACAGTCACTACATAAATATCTGGCCGTATTATATTGCCACATGTTTTCACTACTCTAATTATCACAATCTAAAAATAATGTTCAACATCCTCTGCATTTTTTGTTAAAACTGAAAGAATAGCTGGTACTGTGTAATTCTGTGGGGGAGATTTGAATCTGGGAACTTGAATGCTGGTTAATAGAGATTATTTAAAACTTGAGTCCAAATGCTTTTAAAAAAATCATGCCATTTTGTTGTTTGACACTAATTTTCTACCCAGCATGTATTAGCAATGACTGAAATTAGCTCCCAGTGAATTGTAGTTAAGCTATTTTATGCCATCTGCAAGGAGTTTCTGATGGCAGCTCTATCTGTTGTGTTTGGTGTATTTGTTGTTTTGTTTTGGATTTTAGGTTTTTTTGTGGTGATTTTTTGTTGTTGTTTTTTGGAGTTTTTTTTTTTTTTTTTGTTGATGGGGTTTTTTGGGTTTGTTTCTTTTTGTTTGGGATTTTTGTTTTTGTTTTATGGGGTTTTTTTATGTAATTCCCTGCAAGTTTTGAGACATTCATGTAGTTCCCTGCAAGTTTAGAGCTCACAGAAGGCAAAATACAGCACTGTTAGTGGAGTTCCAGCATTCCAGGTCTTCGCCCTGACCCCAAGATCCAGATTTGAGCTCTAATGTGGCATTAATTCCTTCAGTTTCACTGAGCTCAACTAACTCAGTGAGCTGGAGCCTTACACCAGGAGAGGGTTTGGTCCCCCTTCGGAGTGGGTGTGGATTTTCTGGGTTCATGGGTGAAAGCCAAACCGTGGGTTAGCTCCACATGGCTTTTGTGGGAGCAGGATTTCACCCCTCACAGCTCCCCAGGGAAGTGGTCACGGCCCCAAGCCTGCCAGAGCTCAAGGAGCACTGGGACATCTCTGTCAGGCACACGGTGTGACTCTTGATAGTTGTGTACTCTGTAATATCTTTTTTAGCCTTCAGAAGTCCAGCATTTCTATAAAATCTATGTGTGCTAAATTACCACGTTGTAGATGACACCTCGTGTGCACGCATTTGGAACCATACTGCCTACTATGATCTAATAATTCTCTAAGAGATATGGAAAATGTCCATAACTCCTGGAAAAGAGCAAAGATTCTCCGAGCTTTGGGCATGCTGGGGTTTCTCTCAGAAATCTGAAGCTGCAAGATTACAGTATAAAATTACAAAAGTTCTGGGTTTTCAGATCAGGACCTTTACCAAGCAAACAAATTTGCAGTGGTAACGTAAAGGCAGTATTTGACCTTCTCCACCACTCTTCACTGCTTTTGAAGGAAATAAATTATGGTGGCTAGTTAGTATTCATAAGAAGTCACCAAAGAGATGATTTGCCTTGGAATAAATACGATTGAATTAGAAATGCACAGTACTGATACCCTGACCTCTAGTAAATGGGTTCCTTATTTATAAAAATGCACCTAGATATACTTCTCTTTTAGTCTGTTAATTGTGTTTGTATATTAAGTAAATATGTAACTCAGTTCCAAAAGTAATTGAAAGGTTTTATTCAGGAAGATGAAAGGAGTCTGGCTAATCATTCAGACTTTTGAATAAACTAATCAGACTACTCTGAAAACTGATACATATTTGCATTTTAAAATATGAAATTAAAAATGTGTTTGCTTCATAAAGTAGATCTATTATAGAGTAGATCAATTATTTTTAGGGCTTTAATTAAAGATGACTGTAGATTGTTTTAGACTTCTGTAAGGAATTAATGTTAAGCTTTAGCAATGCTGTTTCTTTAATATTGTTCTGCAGTTAACATTTCTGAGCTCAGAAACAACTGCTAAAGTAGTTGAAGTAAGTAAATAAGTAATAAAAAGCACATCAAAGTAGTTATGATGAGACAGCCAGATGGCAGAGAATTGCAGTTCTTGCTGTAATTTTATCAAAATTACTATTGTCATGGCATGTTAGTTTTCATAAGAATTTGTACAGTCACTGATCTCATACAGACAAATTAATTTCAGGTTCTCTCATGTGTAGTCACATAACAGCTATACTTGAGCACGCACAAAGGAAAATTAAATAATCATAGGCACATAAACTTGAAAAGCGGCACAATTTAAGTTTACTATTCCATAACGTCTTGGGATCAGTGATCATTTCTCTTATGGTAGACTCAATTTGATCTACAGCAGTTCTGCCATTATATGGTTTCTGCTGCATTTAATCTTCATTATGAAAAGATATAGTATCATCTAATAGGATGGAATTAGTAGTAATGCACAAGCATTGTAATAATTCCTCTGAGTTATGTCATTTCGTGGAGTTTCATACTTCTACCTCTCTCATAAAGCTACTGGGATGAAAATAATTGAACCACTTAAGTTTCATAAATATGTTATCATTACATGTTCTCTTCTTTGGTAAAGGATACCCTGTGTCTTATAAATGCTTGCAGAGGAGAAAAGATTGAGCATTGCATACAGAGAGCGTGTAATCTGATTTTGATTTGAATCCCAGGTAGGATAATGGCAGTTTGTTTCCCCAGAGGAGGAAGCCCCATGGCAGACCACCAGGGGATTCCTCTACTGAAGCTGGGTTTTTAGGCAAACAGTTTTTTTCCTGCTGTTTCTTTTGCTGTGTGAGTCCATGAAAATCCCTCTGCACTAAGAAATGATGGGTTGAACTGGTGTGTAGGCACATAACACTGAATACAGTTTTAAAGACTTGTGTAGTCTGGCCACAGCACACGTCTGTTGTATCTGTAGTCAATTTAAGGCACTGTAACTAAATACTTACTTTTCACAGACTTATTTCTCTGTGTTGGGACAGGAAATCCTCAAAAAGAAGAGCTGAAAAGCTTTATGGAGAAATTATCAGGCTGGTATTGGTAGACCTTTGTGGTGCTGGAAGGGCATCAGTTTTCTTAGTAATGGCTATAAAAACAACAGATACAGAGGAAACGGAAATCTCAGCTACATTTTTAGTTTGGTGAAATTTTATTTGCTACAGTTCAAATATAAAATCAGTGTAAGGAGGCAAATTTAATGCTGCTCAGTTTTTTTTCTCCATCCCTGTGTAGCTCCCCAGTCTAGCTATACAAACAGTCAAACTAGGTTCAGACATTTGTGCCTGTTGTTCTCAGTGATGTCAAAATACTCTAAGATGATATTTGAACCACTGAATATGTTAGGTTCTAGTGGTTGTGTTTAGTGAATATATCATCACAAGCATGTGGCAAAATACAATGGAGGCATAACAGAAAATCAGATTGTTTCTATGTAAACAGTTGGTTATTGACATATCTGAGACAGTACATTTGGCATGGGAAGTAGTTATTGATATAATTCTAACAGCAATTGCATGTTGTTTCATTTCAGTCCACGTCTGACTTCACTAGTGGAACTGCCCAAGAAACAGAAGCCCTGCCAGACCACCAGGGCTGGTCACTGAATAGATTTTCCTACTGCTACAGAAGGAAATATATTTTATAGGAAGAAGCTTTGTCATGTACCTTGTAAAGTTTTTATTCTGCTACTTAAATTGAATATGATTTCCAGTCTCTAGATTGTCAGTAACTTACATGTACAGAGAGAGAAAAGTTATTTGCCACCAGGAAATTCTTCTCAAATATGAATTCCAACTATATATTGATTTTTCTATGTTTACTTGAGCTGATGGTATGTTTACTTGAGCTGGTAATCAATAACTATAAAGATGATATTATACTGTCAAATGGACCTGTGTTCAGCCATACTTTAATCTCATGAATATTTATGCAAAAAAAAAAAAAAAAAAGCCACAACCAAAAATTACTCTAACAGTAATAATCATGATTCAATAAGATTGTTTTAATTTGAAACAGCAACAATAAGTACATAAAACCTAACAATAAAATTGAAGCAAATCCCTCCTAGAGAAATCTACAGAATAGTTGAAATCTAGCATTGAAACACCTGGAGAGAGGGAAGATCGAAAGAGAAACAGGAAAAATTAAGCAAGTAATAACATGAGCAGCTGGGGAGAAAAAGAAAAACAAAATAACAGTTGATGAGAGGCAGAAAAGAAAAAAAATCACATTTTGTTCAAAACCTGTTATTACCAAGAAAAAATTTTCAGTGTGGCTAAAAATCATGTTTAACAACAATCCAAGGCTTAATTCATTAAACACCCAAAAGCCTTGAACTTCTCTTCTTAGAGGTTAGTGAAAACAGTTTTAAACCTGTACTTTTTTTCTGTTAAGTTGTGTAAAATTTAAATGATATTTATTTCAAACAGATTGCTTATATTTATCTGCTGTTTGATGGGTAAATTATTGGAAATAATGGAAAATAAACAACAATGAACAAATAATCTTAGTATGTTGGACAGATTGTCCCCAGGATGCTCCTGGATACTATTCAGTCAATATTAAGTTTGAATAAAATAATTTAGGTATATTTTTAAAGAATTAATAGTTGAGCTCAGGAAACATTATCTAAAATGATTGGCCACAGGACCTGTAACATGACTGACTTTTTCCTTGTCCCAAAGAATCCTGAAGAAGTCAAGGCAGATCCAGGTTTGACCCTGCAGGACATATATCCCAGGATTCTGGTTTGCCCATGGCTCCTTTGCGCTGGCATAAACATCCCATAGTTTGACCAGCACCACTCCTAAAGCCTGGTGAAATCACTCTTAGTTGCATTTCTCTCTTCCATCCTCCACATCTCTGGCTGCTCTTCTGAGACTCAGAATAGGTATGGATTTGCCTTTTTAAATTTGAAATTAATTGAAACAGATGTAGCAATAGGGCAGAGCATATCTGATCTTGCTCCTCGTGGAGAATCCACCTCCAGCTTTAAAGACCTCTCAGGGAAGCCTCCTGAGGATTCTTCTGATCCGATCTCTGACAAAGAAAAAGCCTCACAACGAAGCAAACCCAAATTGTTCTTTCCATTTCTCTCTTCAAGAATAATTGTGAGATCCAAGTATGGCCCAGGGGGGTGGGATGTACCTTGTACAACTGAAACATCTTTATGCAGCTCTATTCATCGTAGTTATGCTGGATTTTTCTTTCAGAGTGCTTTCCAAAGAAGTAAGTGAACCTGAGTCATTACAAATACCTGACTAGGTGATGTCCTACTGGCAGGAAATTTCTTCTAGAAAACACGTGGCTTCAACAGTGAGAACCTTTACAAAATGTCTATTAAAAAAACCAAAAAAAAACCAAAAAAAAAAAAAAAAAAAAAAAAAAAAAAAAAAAAACAAAAAAAAAAAAAAAAAAAAAAAAAAAAAAAAAAACCAACAAAACCACAAAACCAAAAATGCCCGACCAGAAGCAGTGACAAGGTAAATCTAATTTCTAGCAGAAGAAATTGAGATGCAGAACTGCTGCTAAACAGGCACACGTTGGTTTCCTCACACAGAAGCTCTGTTGGTTTTGTAAATGCTGCACTGCTCGTGGGTTTCTGGATTTGTGGCCATCGTTTATGGAAATGACTTTGCATCTGGAAGCTTTCTGCCCCTCAGCTCTCCCTCCCAGCATTTCTGGGAGCAGCAGGGCAACTGTCAGTGATGATCAGAGGTCCTGCAGGGCGGCCAGAGAGGGAATCCTGCATCCATGGAAGGATCAGCCGGGCTCTGCCCATGGACAAGCCCAGGGGAGAACACAAGCAGCAAATCCTCCCAGTGCTGGGGAACCAAAGGGAAGGTATGGTTTAAAAAGCCCCTTTTGGGCAAGTGCTGTGCCAGAAAGGTGTAAAGGCACTTAGCTTTATACACAGCATACCCTTCTGTAGGATTTTTTGGCCTTTTCTATATAAAAATGTATTTTTCTTTGATTTACCAGGTTGAGGGCTAAAAAGCAATTTTTGTTGGTGTGTTTTGTTTTAGCTAAGGACCTCAGTGAGGAAAAGAGCAAAGTTCAATAGCTAGTTTATGTCAAAATGAGTGCTGCCTTGTTGAGATGTGTCTAGTACCAGCACCTAACCCTGATTATTAATTACTGGAATAACCAGTTCCCAACGTGGTAGGGCTTTAAGCAGGAGCCAGAGATCATAGCAATGGACAGTAAGATGTAGAGAGACCATCCTCAGTGTCTCTGTGCATCACACTTTATTGGCCTTGTGGCCAGTTACAGAGTGCCTGCATGCTGTTCCTAGGGGAAAAATATTTTTAGACATGTTAAATGAAGCATACTAGTGTTGTTTATTCTTTAAAGGACCAGAAGTAACCATAGCACTTTACAAATGTGTACCAAAGCAAAGTTCCTGCCCTTGTAAGCACCTGATGCACAAGAAATCATTCAACTGTATGGGCTAACTAGAAACAGCTACCTGGAAACAGCATAGAGAAAGAAAGAAAATCTCCTTAGTTTCTCTCATTAGCTACACTAAAATAACACATCATTTCAGTAGTAGTTAGTTATCTGTAGCAGCATAAAAAGATACTCTTGGCCACAGTGCAGGTTTGGTTGTTTTTCCAAAAATTAGAATAATTACAATTAAACTATAGAGGCTACACATTAAAATGGCCATTCTATGACTTGCAACAAGGCTTTATCATCAAATTAAGAGACAATTCATGTGTTTTCATCTGCAGAGACAACACCCTGAGTGAATCATTTATGCAAAGGCACATGCCATCCTTAAACAAGTTCTCAATGCACAGATATGCACTTGGAGCACATACATACTTTTAAATTTATTTTGGACTCTCCTGAGTTCTTGTGCTGCTCGTGTTGCTTTATAGCTTGTGTGACAACATGACTTCTGGGCCCTTAGGCAATCCAGGGAGAGAATTCAGGCAGCTGCTTATCCTTAACTCACTGTCAACAGGGTCTGTTTCCGCAGAATTCCCCAATCAGTTGTTCAGGAACTTGGATTGTTCAGTTTAGCATTTCTAACTTTAGAAGTGAAGTGTGGGCTTTTTTTCAAAGCACCAGAGGCGTGTTAACCTGTGAGCAGAGCACTCAGTGCTGTGCAATGTCCCCTTCGTGGGGAGTCATGCCACAGCTACAACAAAGCCCTGCTGCTGCAGCCGTGCCATCTTCCAGGGAGTCCATCAAGAACATCTAGGTCATACTCCAAAATCTATACATACCTTTCTCTGTATGCTCACCATTTTTTTAGAAATAATTTCCTTTATAGTTTTCATAAAGCGGCCATAATTTATTAACAGAAGGTATCCACCATTCCACCCAATGCTTTCTGATAGATTTTGCAGTGAACGCTCGTTTCATCAGACGTTTTAACTAATTTTATTGATTAATTTTATATGTGACTACTTTTGGAAAACCTGCATAATTTAGTATCAACAGATTCCAAAAAGTTCTTTTCAGGCTTATTAGCCCTTTTGGGCTAATTTGTTGAAATAGACAAAAGATCAAGAAAGTGTCCTTGAAGTAGCTGGAATTTTATGCAGGCAGATATAGTGGTGATGAAGCTACAAATTCTGAAGAATTTTAAAAGCACTTCCCAAACTTGTGGAGACCATCTCTGAAATAGATCAGGACTTATCTGTGTGCAGCTCCCCAGCGCTTCTTGAAACAACTGGCCCAGTGTCTGGGGAGGCGTGAACTAAGAGCTTTTGTTCCACAGAGCAGGATGAAAATGTGGATGAAGAGCTAATGCTTGAAGTAATTTCTTTTCATCCTACTGAAAGTCTGGAGCAACTTCAGAGTAATTGAGTCACTGGGTTATATTAGTCATTTTCTTCAGTAATCAGTTTGTAATTTTCACTTCTGGTAATTTTCACCCTTCTGTGAACATTGCCTTCCTGGCTGGTCACATTGATCAAGGGGAACTCATGATGTTCAGGCTCTTGTGATATAATGATTTCACAGAGACCAGGCTGCTCATTTGATTAGAGAAAAAATATTATTATTATTATCATCATCATTATTATTATTGCCACCAAACTATTCATTTAAGTAGTAAGGTCCAAAGCCTAAGTGCTCTCTAGTCCAGGGTCTGCCTGGATGAGTTTAACTGTATATCAGGTTTGAGGTACCAGGGGTCTGGGAGCATCAAGGTTTTGGTTAATATTTTTAGGTCTGAATTTTCTTGTTCGTTTTCTACTAATACAAAAATCATCAAGTTTTTATTTTTCCCGATCCCTTCTAAAGACACCTAAAAAGGTTGCTTGTTGATTTCCCTAGCAGAGATCCAAAGAGTTTGTCAGAGGAAATGGGGAAATAACCTGGTAGCATACGCTGCTGTTGCAAATGATGCTTTTTTCTCTTATTTTGTTTTTTCAGACTCCTTTTAAAGAGAAGTGGACCGTAGGTCTTTCATAACCTCAGGCAGGACACTCACATCCACACATGATGTGCATGACTGGCCCCAAAGTCGAAGTGCTTTTAAATTGTTCATAAACTGTGTGACACTGCTGTTACTGCAGCAGTGAGCAGCTCCAGTAGGACAAACCTCCACAGAGTAAGCCCACTCTTGCTAACTACACTTGTAAGGAAAGATTACTGCTAGCAAAGAATTTGATAATTTATTTTAAGGCAGAAAAGCACCCCAATGTTAAAAACTCTCTGATGAGGTATAAAGACATAATAAACCAAATTTAATGTAGTACTGTATAACTGGGAACTACTACTGGTAACATTGGTCTGTTAGCTCTAATGCCTAGAAATATCTATCAGAGACTGCTCGAAACTTCAGTCATTTAGAATATTATGCAAGTTATACCTTGTCCCACTGTGGAAGGTATCATCCCAAGCCCTGTAAATTCAATTATGGCTAAAGCCAATATCTTGCACAGAAATCAGTGCACTGCACTGATTACAAAATTGACTGAATCCAACAAGACATTTTCTATATTCCGTGCTACTAGTTTTCTGGTATAATCTCAAGTAAAATATGCTTTAGTAATGTAAAGGAAGAGATCAGTGCTGCAAATTCACAGTATTAAACAATCTTTAATGTCTTTCCTAAAAATGTTAGCGGGAGGAATGGAAATGCCAAGAAACTCTGGAGTTCAAAGTAACGTGAACACAGGGTGACCATGTTCTGTCTGTAATGTTTGGTAATCTTCTGTAATCTTCTTGCTTCTGTTCACAGTCCTCTGTCCCTCACCTGTGGTAATTAGCAGTGTGTATATCCCATTCTGCTGAAAGGAATATTTAGAAATAAATGCCTCATTCACCCTCCGTGTCTTAATGATACCACAGAGTAAGCAAGAGTGCCTCACATCCTCTGTTTAATTTTTGAGGTTGGAAAATACTCGTCTTCAGCAAAAGAAAGTGGTATTAGTAATGCTAGTCAGTAGAGCCCAAAAACTTCCCTGGGGGTTTTCACGGGCCATTGGGAGCAAATGCCCAGCTTGCAGGTCAAAATCCACAGCACTGCTAGAACCTATGTACATAAAATCTGTTGTGCTCCATTGAACACTGTATTTCTCCTGTCTTGTTTTGACATTACTCACAGTGAAACAGCCAAATCAATCTAGATGAACTCAATCCTTTCTGGGCAGGAAGCAAGAAAACTGTTCAAATCTGTTACTTTGCAAGGATTTGTAACACTCAAAAACGTATGGAGATCATGCTTATTGTGAGGAAGGGCAAAAATTCTGTTTCAAAACTAATAAACAATTCTCTGCTAGGATTCAGCTAGGAGATTTTGTTTGTCTTTCATGGGAAACAGTATTGGCAGTTATAGCCAGGTTTTACTCTTTTGCTAACTTTACTTTTCAGGGTGGTGCAACTTCATTAAAACTTTGGGGTGGGCACGTGAAGTTTTTGCATGCCAGGATTTTATGTTGTGAAGCTGACGATTGACATCTGTGAGCAAGCTGGACATGTTTGAGAAACAAAGAACGAGGCAGGAAAAATTGGGGTAGGAAAAAGTGGGGCATTCTTCTGCTCCCCCATAGAAAAACAGTGGAGGTTCCCTAATACTTCCAGAGAGAAAACAAGCATAGAAGCACTTGCTAAGCACTGTGCACTGAGCTGTCACCTTCAATGTACCTTTGAAATCCTGGCTGTTTCTTAAAGGGGAGGATGGGAAACAGAAAGTGTATAGTTTCATTCGCACAGACTTTGTCAGGAAGTGCGGCTGGGATATGATTTCTGTCAGAAACAATCTGCTTGAAATTCTTCTGTCTTTACTTTTGAACACGGAGTTGCTTGTCTGTATTCTAACCCTAGGTGATGGGATCTGCTGCCTTGTCAGATAACATTTGAGTTCACTCACTACCTGCTTGTTGACTAGTGCACAGACTCACTGTGGTGGCAGGGAAAGCCTTAAGGCTACTCAGCATCTGTCTCTTCTTGTAATTAGTTGCAGCCTTGTGTACAGAGCAAAACAGAGATTTTTTTTTTATATATCTTTTTTTTTATTTTTTTTTTCTGTGAAAGAGTAATGCGCACAGACAAGAGCTTTTAAACTGTAAAAGAGTTTGCTGGTGTTTGTCATTCTTCTTTTTCAAGAGGAAATAGCTTTTTAGCTGCTGAGAATAAAGTGTTGGCATCCTTTTTTCAAATTTCACCAGGGACATAGATTTTTGGGAGAGTTAACTTCTATATGAAATCTGAATAGCCAATATTTCTGCCCTTATGTCTGATGGAGCCCACATTCATGGCAGAGAATTGGTGATTGTGTTTCCTCAGACTCCTGCCCTGGTGATTTTTTTGTCCCATGTGTTCTTTGCCAGCAGTCTGACAATTTGCATACTTTAAGCATCCCACTCACACTCCCAACCCTGAATGCTACTGAGAGAGGCCTTCTTGGACCAAACTTCAAAAGAAATCTAACTAGAAGAAAAGGCAGCTTTGAATATTTGAATGCCCTCTTCACATGTTAAGACAATGGCTGTGTAAAGTTAGAAAGTAAGTGTGTGCACGCCTGGGACTTATTTTGATTTTCATAAAGTGTCACAATTAACAGAGTTGCTTGTGGTAGTTTGGTAGGAGAGCAGGATACATACTTTGGATTGTTAGAAGGATTTGATCTGTTGCTGTTGATTTGAATTTCTTGCAGCACCGTATTTTTTTTAATGCAAAAATTTATCAAGAAGAAAAGCTCTTAATTTATAAAACAGGTGAGCAGGAGGTTGATGTAACAACTGATAAATCATCAGTCAAGGTGTAGACCACCCCTAACTTAGAAAGATGGCAGCAAATTTTATGGAGAGGAAAATCATGCCCTAATTGCTTGTAGCTGAATTTCTTCTGCAGCAACCACCATCAGCGGTGGGACTTGAGGGATGGAAGTGTTGCTATGGTCATCTTTAAATATCAGAATTTCAAAGACCTTATCTTCATCATTAACAGCAATGAGGTTTATGACATGAAAAAGAAAAATCCCATTTCTTCCGTACCACACTGCTTCCCTTTATCAGAGTAATCCTATGTGAGCTGTCATTTGGGTACTTTTCCTCTTTTCATTCTTATTTGAATGAACAAAATGCCACTGGGTTTGCATAAGTAATGTCAGAGCAAGTACATTATTTAAAAAATCAATTCCTCAGATTAAAGTGTCATAAAAATACTCCTAACTTTATTATCTAGTGTTATTTTTTTTTATTTGAGAGCTGAGCTGAGTTAGCCTTTTCACTTAATACTTTGAGTTGATTGAGGGTTTGGATGTGCAGCAGTGAAGACAAACATCTCTAGATGGTGCCATGTAGGTATCAGATTAAATTAATTACATAAGAATAACAAAATGAAAAAACTTTATTTCCTTTAAGACAGTAGGTGTCATTTGCTAAGTTCCTTAGGACTCAAGAAGTGTTTTCAAAATGTGACCTGAGCATGTGGGAGCCAAGGCTGATCTTAAGCCAGTGGGAAACTTGGGAAGTTTTAACCTGTGTTAAACTTCTCCCTGTGCTCTGGGCTGTGGCACTGGCAGCAGAGGGGTGACAGCTGTGGTTTGTGACTAGAGAAATAAGGTTCCAAACAACCAAGCTGTAGTAATAAGCACATTTGCCTCTGTGGATCTTGCTTCTAGAATAACTCATTTCTAAGAAGTTCAACCACAATGGGTTCAGAAGTTTCAGAAGTTCATCCTGAACTGAAAATCAGTTAGCAAGGATTGAATAAAAGAAGGGTAAAGAGAACAGAACTAAAACCTCAAAGAGAGTGAAAAAGCATATGTAATACCAGAAAATTGGGAGATGAATATAGGGAGATAATATTTTAAAAACCCAAAAAACCAGCAACAACAAAACAACATGGAAAACAAACGACCAAAAATAAAAAACCAACCCAATTAATGTATAGTTCCTGCAATACTCTGTCCCATTCATCACAGCACCATTACTCTTGAAGGATGCTGTGTCAGTAGCAGAGACGTCCCTTAGGCTGCTAAATGGAAAAACAGGAAATACTAAAACTCAGTTTGGTGTGGTTTACTCTGGACTAATTAAATTATTTTCCCACTTTTTATTTTGTTCCCCTTAACGTGACTTTCCTTAGAGATGTATTGCACCAATATTTTATAATATATAATTTCTGGCAAAATTATTAAATATGAACTACAGTTAGAAGTAAATATGCAGAAAAATATAAATGTCTGCTTCCTCTGACATTGCTTCTCAGTATCACCCCATTTTTAAATATAGGCACAGAGCTCTCTGCTATTTATAGCATCTGTCTCCTTTATTTTGAAGAAAATATTTCTGTCATATTATGAATACTTATTTTATCTTCCTGATATTTTGACAGTAATATTTAGCTTTCAACAGAACTTTTTTCTCTAAAACTGCAGAGGACTTTATAAATTGAGGTAGTACTTTTTTTTTTTTTACAGAAGGGAAACCTGAAACAAAGATATATTAAATGATTCATCAAAAGCTATCAGGAAACAAAGTCCCTGGGCAACCTGTTCCAGTGCCTGAGCCACCCTGACAGTGAAATCTTTCTTCTCATATGGAATCTGAGTCTCCCCTGTCTCAGTCTAAGAGCATTTTCTCTCGCTGCAGGCAAGGCAGGAGAGATTGTCAGGCAGCTGTGGAGAGCAGCGTGGTCCGCCTGAGCCCCCTCTTCTCCAGACTAAACAAACCCAGCTCCCTCAGCTTCTCCTCTTTCTAGACCCTTCATGAGCCTTGTTTCCCCCTCTCTGGACACATCTTTGCTGGGATTAGAAGACTGTGTTATCCTTTAAAAGATTCCCATTCTAGCAGAAGGTAAGGAAAGCAGTGAATAATGATGTATGTTAAATAATATCCCTTTGAGCTTGAACTGTGAGTCTGCATTTGGAGAATCCAGAGCACTTGACAAAACACCATCACGGAGGGGATTGTGGAAGCACTGCCTTGATGCCTGGGGAAGGCTGACCTAGAACAGAAGCCAGACAGAGCTAAAGAATAAAGCAGGGATTTATTGAAAGGCCTCAATGGATGCACCTTGGGCAGCACAAGAGCCCAGCCAGGGCTGCACCCAAGATGAACCAAAATGGGCACAAAATGCACGACCGGGCACGGGGTCTGTCACTTTTATAAGTTCTGCTCCATTTGCATATAGGAGTTAATTGTCCAATTACAGCTTTAGCCCATGAAGTCCCATCCTTGTTTTTCTCTCTTCAGTCCACGTTGTTTCTGCTCTTGGGCCTGAGATTTGGATCATTTGTCCTTGGTGCCCAGCTAGAGAAGGAATTCTTTTGTCTCCCTACTCTCTGAAGAGATCTTACCGCCCTAATGTGAAGCTCAGACCCACTCACTAAAGCAGCAGAGTCTGAAAAATATAAAAGCTAAACCTGAGGCATCAGCCTCAGGAGTGCAAAGGTCAGTTCAGATCAAGTGCAGTTAACTAAAGAATCTGAGCTATATTCTAGATATATCTGAAAATCATGGTTTAGGTTATGGTAGGGTGCAACATGCTGTCTGCATCCTTTTGGGTACCCTTCAATAACACATCTCCCATAAAGCTCAGGGAGTTCAGGATATGTTACTGTAATAACAGGATGGTAGAGATAACATGGAAATTATCTTGTTATATAAACAGAGGCTCCCAGCATAAGTTTTATTTCCAGCATTCGTGTTCTCTTTGCTCTACTCCCTAGCACTGTTGATAAAATATTCCTGCACAGAAGATGCAAGGTGTAAACTAAGTGGGGATCCATGCTGGAGTGAGGAATAAACTGGGTCTCTGTTTCAGCTTGGCACTGCAGGAATAATATCAATGCCCATAGATGGGAATCCAGTACTGTTCCTGGTAGATTTAAGGAGATATAGAATGTTTTGAAGTGAAGTTTCCTCCAGTTCATTGGAAAATTATGAAAGGAAAACATGATTTTTTTTTCATAATTTTGCAATGTGGGTACAAAAAAAAATCACTTGGACAGTACAAAAGAACTTTGACAAGTTTGTTCTAGCAATAGCAGCCATCTCTCATTTTCATGTCACTTGCTTGGATGAGCCTATGCTAATATCTGTATACACAATATCTGACAAATATAGTAATTCTATGAAAATAAACATTTAAGATTCCAGGTAACAGAACCGGGGTTCAGGAAAATAAGTAAAAGCAGAAATAGTATCATCAAATATATACCTCAGTGAGGATTACATGCATTTTTTTTTCCTGATTTCCATTCCATTTCAAAATTATTTCTGGTTTTCTCCACCAAATATTGCACCTTGCCTTCAAAATCTTTTGTTTCTGTGATACCCTTTTTTTTCCTGCACATAAAACCTCAAATATACTTTGAAATATATACTTTTGCTTGCAAAATATACTTGCAAAATATACTTTTCTGAGCATCCACCACAGTAAAAGATATTTTAAGGACATTTAAGTTCAATTCTCTGCTTCTGGGTCACTACGCTCATACCCAGAAAACAAAGTCTGTCATTGCCTTCCATGCAGCGTTTCCCTCTGAGCATTGTGGTTTCAGAACATGGGCCTAAAGCCAAAGGTTGGTACCTCAGCAGCAAAAATGGAGCAACTTGCCACCTGACTTTCTGCAAGGAGGGATGTGCCACAGCATCAGCACAGCCTTGATCAGTTCCTTTGCTTTTGCTCTTTGTAATTACTTTTAGTAATACCTCTGTCTTGCACTTTAGGAAAATTTGTGTATTTTTTCCAAGCTGGACTCCAGCCACCCTCTCATGCCCATTCCGCAGCTGAGAGCACCACCCTTGGCCAAGGGGGGCCAGTTTGGCACCGTGAGGGATGAGCTACCTTAGAGGGGAAACTGAATTTAAGCTGCAGCTGAGCACGTTGGAATCACCTCAGCTGACAGCCCTGGGGGTGCCTTAAAGCACCTTTTAACAGCTCCTTGTCTGCTTCCTAGATTGCTGAAAAAGGGACCCTGTGAGCCACATGTGTTTGTGGAGGAAATAGCTGTATGTGTGTTTTTATATACATATATTTATATATATGTATATATATATGCATGTCTGTATAATATCTTTCTTACCTATTTAGTGTCTTGCGTGGTTTAAGGGTTTAAATTAAAGGACACATTTGTACTTCTTTTTAAGGCTGAAGTCTTTAGGCTGGCAAGATTTTTGCTTCCTCCTCTTCTCGGCACCTTGTTGTAACTGTGAACTCAGGCAGTTATTTTATACAAATGCTAATTTTTGTTTGGTTTCAGCACTATTTGCATTCATATGGTGAGGGAAGAATCACAGCTCATGGTCTTTGGGAGGGGTGATCCACATACATAGTGTTTTCTAAGTCATTCACTCCTTGCCCTGAAACTTGTCCTGTGTGATCATGTGCTATTAAACAACAGATATGTTCCATCCTCAAATGTGTGCCCACAGCTCATAAAATACTCTCTTTATGCCTCTCATATCCCGTAAGATTATTGTGGTAAGTATTTGGAATTAAACACCAGAATATCACTTTCAACATTTTCAGTGGAATCAGAATCCTCATTGGAAGCTGTTACATAGTAGTTTTTTATATATTACTTATTATAATAGCAGAACTATTCTAGTAGGACATGATGACTGCAGCTTATAAAAAAATTATACGGATACCTGTGACAGTAATATATGGAAACCTGTCATAGAGAAGGAGGGCTTGATAGTTCTCTTATTGTATTTCTGTATTAATGCAATCATAGAGGGTATTTTCTATAGAAGATGTTAAAGCTCGTTGCAAGACAGTGAATAATAACTATTTTAAACTTGGTTCCATTTAGGAGGATTCTAAATCAGTCAGCTGATCTAGTAATATTTTAAACATATTTTGTTCTCTTTATAAATTGATTTTCTTCCACACCATTGTTTGAGGGAAATGTCACTTCGGTTTTTTTTAAATAATTAACTGTCTTCACCCCTCACACTTTAGGTTTCACTTTTTTTTTTCTTTTTTTTCTGAATAGATGGTTTGTATCATTTACGTAGTCAAGCTGTTGGGTACCCCCAAATTTGCCACAGTACAGTTGTTCTCCAAAATCATAACTGGGGGAGACGAGGAGTGAATTTATAGGCATGAAACCCTATGGGTTATATAGATCTGAGATATTTAGGTCTGGGCTGGAGGCTGGAGACCAGACAGAACTCAGTGTGGGGATCCTTGGTGGCTTTGCTGCAGTTGTGACCTCACGCGTTGTGGCTTAACCAGCAACACAAAACATTCCAGAGTATCATTGTTGCTGCTAGCAATGAAGGGATGGATAATTTTTAAGTGAAGAACAATTTATTGCTCAGATAAACATCAGCCTCAGAGGCTGTGAGATTTTAAAGGAGTAAGTATTCAGCCATAGCTCAAGAGTAGTCACAAGTTTCTTCGTTACAAGGTAATACATAAATTTCTAACTTAACAGACAGTTGCCACAGGGCTTATTTTACTTTTCTAACCTACCACCTTTACTTACTTCTATTGCACTGTGGATACTTTTATCCAATGGACTTCTAACTCATAGGCACACATATGCTTCTGTTATAACTTTTAAACTCCCAACCTACTCCACACAATTACATTACTGCACTATAAACCCTTCGCCATCTTACCCATACAGTTTCTCACTTATTTAAAGCACATTCTTACTTACAACTATAGAAACATAAATTTGTGATTTTTCTGCCTAAAGTCTGTGTATTGTATTTTTATATCAATCCAAGCTTCTTCCAAGGTTACAGATCAAACTCTTCAGTATCTGTGGAAGCTTCTGTTTTTCTGATTCCCTCACCAGAGGAAGGGCTGAGCATGGAATTGGTCATGTCTGCAAACACATGTTCTATTTGGGTGTGCAGTAACACACATTCAGCTGTGCAGCTTAATGAAAAGTAATTCATTAAGCTGTGGGTTAATCAAACCTGTAAAAAGTAACTCATTAAGCTGTAGGTTAATCAAACCTGTAAAATCACAGCTTTAATGTGTGCAATTCATACGGGGCCATCTCTGCTCCAATGCCACAATGCCTCTGTTTTTCCAACTCTAACTGATAAAGACTGTCTTTTCTCTATTACACATCACATTTACTCCTCTGAGATTAGCTTTGGGGATGTGGATTTGTGGAAAGACTTGTAAAATGAGTCTCTGAACTGACATTACATATTACAGTTTTCAGAACACGGTTCTGAAGAGAAAACTGCCTTTTGAAAATTCAGCTTCCTTGTAAGAGAATGCTTTTTGTGAGAACAAGTACTTACACCTGGATTCAAATTTCAAGTGAAAATTAGAGGCACAAGTGTTCATATTCCTGAGTGCTAGCAATCTTACAGCTGTAAAAATTACAGCTGTGGCTGACAGTATTGCCTTATTCCTTAATGCCGTAAAGAAACATTTTTGTCCCTTTCCTAAAAGAGAAATGTAATTTTTAAAAAAGTAAATAAGAGTAGCTCTTCACATATATATACTCCAGTATTAGTGTAAATAATTATAAATGCCCATCAGTGTAAACTTCTCATCCTAAATTTCTTTTCAAAGCCTGTTGTTTAACAGCTAAATATCCAGTTTTTACAATTTTATTCTGTAGATACATATAGATAGATATGTACAATAATGTACAGAATGTGTTCATTTGTAAACAGAACTTACCTTTTTGTGTGTCTTAACAGCTTTAACATTAGAAGATTGTTTATGTAAGGCCCTTACCACTGCAGTACACCACTAGATGATTTCTTGAATTGTATCTAAAAATGTAAATAAAATCTGTACTTTGAGTACACTAACCAATATAATTTTTTTTCTCGGCACTAAGCAATGTGTTTTTGTAAGTCCATTTGTTTTCATTCCGAAATTGGAAAAATCCCCTCATGTAGCATTCCCATATTCAAATGTTTACAAGGGCATAAGGAATATAAAACAAAGACAATTTTTAGGATTTTGTTAAGACTCATGTTTATCACAGTGTGGACAAAAATGCAAAGAGAAGCATTTTCTTATCTATTCCTGTTACATTAGAAAAGTTCATGCCCCACTCTTAGCATTTTCCAACACAGCTGTAGAGTATTTTAAAGCCTATTTTTTAAATAAGTGATGCTCAATTTGTCTTTGATGATCCGCATGATTCAGGTGAGATGGGAGCACGGTCGGGCCCTTATTTGCATAAAAATTAATCACAGAAAAATGTAAATTGATAAAATTTTGCCTGGCTTTTCCCCCCTATTCGGGAACCCATGGATGGCTCCCAGAAGCAATCATCTCAGTATGGTGCCACGTTGGATGCACCACAAACGATCACATTTGTGTTGAATACTCACTCATTTAAATGTCAGCACTGATGGGGCGGTACATCACCAGAAAAAATGAAAAATAAATACACAGCAGCTGAAGACCATCAAATCTGTGGGCACTCTTTAGAGATATATGATCTAATGTGAAAAAATTGTAGATTAATTATCCTTCTTCAGAATGGTAATTGTTTTAGTATCACAGCAGAAAAAAAAATTGGCAATTTATTTGGAATCAAACAAAAACCAGTGATGTTAAATACGTCATTACACCATTGTGTTTATTAGAAGGCTGCAATTAATTCCCGAGGCTCCTTTGGTCTCTAGGACTGCATAAAATGACACAAAAGAACATCGCTATTAATTTTCAAATACACTCTAAACCTGCAAATCATTTACCCAACAAAAATAAAGTAACCATTCGGAATACAAGTTCTGTAGGTTTTTTATTTTTCTAACTTGCATTTGCATGACATTGCTGTCACATAATAGTATCTCATAATCCGTAATGAATTTCTCATCTTTCTAAAGGAAGGGAATAATTTTCCTCCTTTCATATATATGTAACTGGAATATAGATATTGCAGAAAAATTACCAAATCCCCGAAGAGTGGGCAGCACAGAACCCACCCGCTCTTGTAATTTTATATTAAGAAACTAAACTTGCTTGCTTCCTCATAGTGTAAATTTCAAATAAGAGAGTAAATAAATGGTTTGCAGTGGTTATAGCTCCAAATTTATATTCTAAGTGAGCTAAAACCAGCATAGAGAAAAGAAATGGTAGTTTACACTCCTTTCCTGGGTTTTTTTGTCTTTTTTTTTTTTTTCTGCACCCTCTGCCTTTAAGAAGCAATCTCTAGAAAATTATAGCAACACAAGGACTTCTGTAATTTATAATCATCTGTAATAGGTCAGCCACAGTGCATTAGATCAGTGCATTAGATCTTCAGGGACTGGAATGCAGTGTTTCAGCAATACAGTCTGAGCCTGAGCTGCGAGGATAAATTTTAAAAGCCATGTATTAGGGCTGAATTGGAGAGCTTTGAATATTAGTATAATAATTAGCATAAGTTAAAATTTTTTTCTCTTTACATCTTTTTTTTATTTAGAGGGGTCTGGCAGTAGCTGCTTATGTGATTTATCAGGGACACAGCCCAACTGTAATTCACATGCCTTTACACCTTTTATTTACTGTACCAG